>JASTWF010000262.1:527153-672839 GCA_030390025.1 Squalus acanthias | reverse complement strand
CACACACACACACACACACACACACTCACACACTCACACAGACACACACACTCAGACACACACACACACACTCACACACACACTCACACACTCACACAGACACTCACACACTCACACACTCAGACACACACACACACACACACACACTCACACACTCACACAGACACTCACACACTCAGACACACACACACACACACTCACTCACACACTCACACACTCACACACTCAGACACACACACACACACTCACACACACACTCACACACAGACACAATCACACTCAAACACACATTCTCACACACACACACACTCACACACTCACTCACTCACACACACACTCACACACTCACACAGACACTCACACACTCACACACTCAGACACACACACACACACACACACACTCACACACTCACACAGACACTCACACACTCAGACACACACACACACACACTCACTCACACACTCACACACTCACACACTCAGACACACACACACACACTCACACACACACACTCACACACTCACAGAAAGCTCTGGACAGATCCTTCGGCTGCCCTAGAGAAGGGCCTCTGCGGGTGGAGAGTTCCGCTTTTTGGAGACCCTCCGCCCGCAGAAAACACTTACAATTCTTACGCCTGGTAAAAGCAGGCGTAAGGCCTGCTTTTACCAGGATAAGAGTTGAAAAAAAGTTTTTTTTTAAATTTCACTGATTTATCATTTAAAAATACTTTAAAAAAGGTAAGTTTATTTTTAGCCCCATAAAAACCTTTAATTTTTTTTTCCAAAAAGTTAAATTTTTATTTAAAATACTTAATTTATTGTAATTTCAAGTCATTTTAAAAATGTGATTTTTTTTTAAAATTTATTTAAAGTTTTACTGTGTTTTTGGGTGATCTCCATTCATATATTTGACAGGTCTTCCGATCAAGTGTTTGAAGGGAGATTCCCTTCTGTGATTGGCTCCCCATGGCCCACGTGATCCCAGGGACGCTGCACCTCTGGGATACGTGGGCCCTGCGCACCGGCAGTTTGGAGAGGCCCAGCATCGGAACTGTGGGCCTCCCGGGAGCCCTCAGGTAAGGGCGCAGATTTTTCCAGATCGCAGCCCTCCGCCCGCGGGAGGCCTGCGATCGGAATAGCTGGGCCAATGTCGTCCCAATATTTAATTGGGGAAAATTTCTGCTCATCCCACCAGATCAATGGGGAACATAGATGGAACTGTAACTTTTCCATCAAATCAGTGGCACTACGGATATAGCTGTAACCATCCCACTGAATATGACTGAAGCTCCCTCCCTCCCAGATCAATAGGCAATATACATATTGTGTCAGCACAATGACCACGCAAGCTGCTTAATTGCTGTAGAAACCCAACTGGTTCACTTATGTCCTTCAGGGAAAGGAAAATGCCACTTCGACCCGGCCCGGCCTACACATGACTCCAGACCCACACGATGTGGTTATAAGAACATAAGAACATAAGAAATAGGAGCAGGAGTAGGCCAATCGGCCCCTCGAGCCTGCTCCCCCATTCAATAAGATCATGGCTGATCTGATCCTAACCTCAAATCTAAAGAACACAAGAAGTAGGAGCAGGACCCGACCACTCAGCCCCTGGGCCCGCTCCGCCACCCACAGGGCCCTGACCGATCCGAACTCAGCCTCATGTCCAATTTCCTGCCTGCTCACCGTAACCCCTAATTCCCTTTACTTCTAGGAAACTATCTATTTCTGTTTTAAATTTATTTAATGATGTAGCTTCCACAGCTTCCTGGGGCAGCAAATTCCACAGACCTACTACCCTCTGAGTGAAGAAGTTTCTCCTCATCTCAGTTTTGAAAGAGCAGGCCCTTATTCTAAGATTATGCCCCCTAGTTCTAGTTTCACCCATCATTGGGAACATCCTCACCGCATCCACCCGATCAAGCCCCTTCACAATCTTATATGTTTCAATACGATCGCCTCTCATTCTTCTGAACTCCAATGAGTAGAGTCCCAATCTACTCAACCTCTCCTCATATGTCCACCCCCTCATCCCCGGGATTAACCGAGTGAACCTTCTTTGTACTGCCTCGAGAGCAAGTATGCCTTTTCTTAAGTATGGACACCAAAACTGTATGCAGTATTCCAGGTGCGGTCTCACCAATACCTTATATAACTGCAGCAATACCTCCCTGTTTTTATAATCTATCCCCCTAGCAATAAAAGCCAACATTCCGTTGGCCTTCTTGATCACCTGCTGCACCTGCATACTAACTTTTTGATTTTCTTGCACTAGGACCCCCAGATCCCTTTGTACTGCAGTACTTTCCAGTTTCTCGCCATTAAGATAATAACTTGCTCTCTGATTTTTCCTGCCAAAGTGCATAACCTCACATTTTCCAATATTGTATTGCATCTGCCAAATCTCCGCCCACTCACCCAGCCTGTCTATATCCCCTTGTAGGTTTTTTATGTCCTCCTCACTTTCTACTTTCCCTCCCATCTTTGTATCATCTGCAAACTTTGATATGTTACACTCGGTCCCCTCCTCCAAATCGTTAATATAGATTGTAAAGAGTTGGAGACCCAGCACCGACCCCTGCGGAACACCACTGGCTACTGGTTGCCAGTCCGAGAATGAACCATTTATCCCAACTCTCTGCTTCCTGTTAGATAACCAATCCTCCACCCATGCCAGAATATTACCCCCAATTTTTTATCTTGAGCAATAATCTTTCATGTGGCACCTTGTCAAATGCCTTCTGGAAGTCTAAATACACTACGTCCACTGGTTCCCCTTTATCCACCCTGTACGTTATGTCCTCAAAGAACTCAAGCAAATTTGTCAGACATGACTTCCCCTTCATAAAGCCATGCTGACTTTGTCCTATTAAATTATGTTTATCTAAATGTTCCATTACTGTCTCCTTAATAATAGACTCCAAAATTTTACCCACCACAGATGTTAGGCTAACTGGTCTATAATTTCCAGCCTTCTGTCTGCTACCCTTTTTAAATAAGGGTGTTACATTAGCAGTTTTCCAATCTGCCGGGACCTTTGCTGAGTCCAGGGAATTTTGGAAAATTATTACCAAAGCATCCACAATCCCTACTGCCACTTCCCTCAAGACCCTAGGATGTAAGCCATCAGGTCCAGGGGATTTATCCACCTTGAGTCCCATTATTTTACTGAGTACCAATTCCTTAGTGATTTTAATCGTATTTAGCTCCTCTCCCCCTAGAGCCCCCTGTTTGTCCAGTGTTGGGATATTCTTAGTGTCCTCTACCGTAAAGACTGAAACAAAATATTTGTTCAGCATTTTTGCCATCTCCATGTTTCCCACCATTAATTTCCCGGTCTCATCCTCTAAGGGACCTACGTTTGCCTTAGCCACCCTTTTTCTTTTTATATAACTATAGAAACTCTTGCTATCTGTTTTTATATTTTTGCTAATTTATTTTCATAATCTATCTTCCCTTTCTTAATCAATCCTTTAGGTACTTTTTGCTGTCTTTTGAAGACTTCCCAATCTTCTATCCTCCCACTAAGTTTGGCTACCTTATATGTCCTTGTTTTTAGTCGGATACTATCCTTAATTTCTTTACTTAGCCACGGATGGCTGTCATTTCTTTTACACCCTTTTTTCCTCAGTGGAATATATATTTTTTGAAAGTTGTAAAATAACTCCTTAAATGAACACCACTACTCATGTACCGTCTTACCCTTTAATCTATTTTCCCAGTCCACTTTAATCAATTCCGCTCTCATACCATCATAGTCTCCTTTATTCAAGCTCAGTACGCTTGTTTGAGAACCAACCTTCTCACCCTCTAATTGGATATGGAATTCAACCATGTTATAGTCACTCATTCCAAGGGGATCCTTAACTAGGACATTATTAATTAATCCTGACTCATTACACAGGACCAGGTCCAAGGTTGCTTGCCCCCTTGTAGGATCAGTTACATACTGCTCAAGAAATCCATCGCTAATACACTCAATAAACTCTTCCTCAAGGCTGCCCTGCCCAATTTAATTTGTCCAGTTAATATGGTTGACTCTCAATGCCATCAGGGCAACTCGGGATGGGCACCAAATGTGGCCTTGCCAGCATTGTCCACATCCCAACAACAAAGAAGACCGAAGACATTTGGTGCCAAACCACAAGGACCAGTGCTGGGACCACTGCTGTTCACAATTTACTTTAACGATTTAGACTTTGGGGAATCAAAAACACAATTTCTAAATTTGCGGATGACACCAAATTGGGGGGGGGAGGATAGTTAATACTGAGGAGGACTGCAACAAATTACAGGAGGACATTAATAAACTTGAAGAATGGGCATATAATTGGCAAATGAAGTTCAACACAGATAAATGTGAGGTATTACATTTTGGTAGGAAGAATAGGGAGGTCACTTATCACTTGGAGGGTGCGAGTCCAGGTGGGGTAGAGGAACAAAGTGATCTCGGAGTACAAATACACAAATCACTAAAAGTTGCGACACAGGTTAGCAAGGCCATAAAAAAGCAAACCAAGCACTAGGGTTTATTTCTAGAGGGATAGAATTGAAAAGTAGGGAAGTTATGCTAAACCTGTATCGAACCTTGGTTAGACCACACTTGGAGTACTGCGTACAGTTCTGGTCGCCATATTATAAAACGGATATAGAGGCACTGGAGAGGGTGCAGAGAAGATTTACAAGGATGATACCAGAAATGCGAGGGTATACATATCAGGAAAGGATGAACGGGCTGGGTCTCTTTTCTCTTGGGGGGGGGGGAGGCTGAGGGGTGACCTAATAGAGGTCTTTAAAATTATGAAAAGTTTTGATAGAGTGGATACAGAGTATGTTTCCACTTGTGGGGAAGAGCAAAACTAGAGGCCATCAATATAAGATAGTCACCAAGAAATCCAATAGGGAATTCAGAAGAAACTTCTTTACCCAGAGAGTGGTGAGAATATGGAACTCGCTCCTACAGGGAGTGGTTGAAGTGAATAGTATCGATGCATTTAAGGGGAGGCTAGAAAAGCATATGAGGGAGAAGGGAATAGAGGGTTATGCTGATAGATTTAGATGAGGAAAGACGGGAGGAGGCGCGAGTGGAGCATAAACACCGGCATGGACTGGTTGGGCCGAATGGCCTGTTTCTGTGCCGTATATCCTATGTAATCCTATGTACTCACATAAAGCTGTTCGAAGGCCCTCTTCCCCCACACCCCCCCCGCCCCCCGCTCCTCCCCCGCCTCCACCAATCCCCTTTCTGGCCCTCAGTGTGAGAGAGGTTGCTGCCTGGGGTTGGCCGCAGTGATATGAAAGGTCTGGTCGATTAATGTCACTGAAAATTCTGCTGTGCAATTTGCTTTCTCCAGAACTTCCTGTGTTTAATACTCTATAAGGAGCAGCATTACAAGCAATACAGATAAAGCTGTCACTTCATGCTCACTGAGCCCATTAAGCTGCTCATCCACACTCCCGCGCACCCCCCACCATGAGCTGTTTCTTGACCCTGTCAAGCAGCCCACTCCAGCAAATTGGACCCCCATGCTCCCGTGAGATACCTCAACCCTCACCGAAGCCAACTAGTGCCAAAAGCAACTTTTAAAAAAAAAACTACGATATTATTTATTTTAATATTTTTGGGATGACAGTAAGAACATAAGAACATAAGAAATAGGAGCAGGAATAGGCCACTTGGCCCCTCGAGCCTGCTCCGCCATTCAATAAGATCATGGCTGATCTTGGCCTCAAAGCCACTTCCCTGCCCGCTCCCCATAACCCTTCACTCCCTTATCTTGCAAAAATCTGTCCATCTCCACCTTAAATGTATTCAATGACCCAGCCTCCACGGCTCTCTGGGGCAGAGAATTCCACAGATTTACGACCCACTGAGAGAAGAAATTCCTCCTCATCCCAGTTCTCAAAGGGCGACCCTTTATTCTGAAACTGTGCCCCCGAGTTCTAGATTACCCCACGAGGGGAAACATCCTCTCTGCATCTACCTTGTCAAGCCCCCTCAGAATCTTATATGTTTCAATAAGATCACCTCTCATTCTTCTAAACTCCAATGAGTATAGGCCCAACCTGCTCAACCTTTCTTCATAAGTCAACCCCCTCATCTCTGGAATTAACCCAGTGAATCGTCTCTGAACTGCAGTAATGAGGTTGACGTTGGAAAATAAGTTACAATTGAGGGCGGCAGGTTTGGTTCAAGGTTGACCCTGGAGCTTGACCTTTCGAACTGGCCATCTTTAAAATGTGCCCTCCCATGTAACTGTTATTGTTCAATCACTGAACAGTGCGTCGATCTGTAAACCCCAGTGAACCCGACAGCTCATTACTTCCTTTGAAGGGTTCCTCATTAAACACATCTCGAGAACCTCTGATGTTTGTCAAAAAAACCACATTCCCAATTCTCCAGTAAGTTCTAGTCCTGCCTCCGACAAACTCTTTCTTGTCGCTGTTCTTGTGTGGGTTTTGGTCAGAAATGCCAACAGCTCACGCTCGCCAACTTTGAAACCAGGTTTCCCCCATGCCAATTAAAAAAGGGGGTTAAATAAACAAAGGGATTTCAGTATCGGGCGAGGAAGGATTCTACCAGCCAGTGTGTTGTGAGTTGAGCAGTTCATCAGCAACGGAGGCTTCGAATGGTTCTCGTTTAGTTTACTGATCATTGGAACCAGATGCTGTCAGCTCCACTTCCTTCTAACATCAAACCCAAGAAGCCACCCAGTGTGGCTAAATATAACCCAAGCTCAGCAGGGGGCGCTATCAATTTAAAGTTGATTGCTCTCCAAAACCGAAATCAGAAAGGCGGCAGGGCCACTTTTGTTATTCTTTCGCAATTGTCCATTTTAACGAGCGAGAGAATCTTTTTCTTTGCTCAGTTTTCCTCCCCTGCTCTGTTGAACATAAGAACATAGGTAGTAGTATTTGGCAACTGTAGGGGCCCCTAACTCAACCTTTGCATGAACCCTACCCCCCCCCCAACTAACGTACCTGCAGACACTGCTCTTCGAAATACCCCTCGTCTACATGTATATCGAACACACCGTGGTGCAGTATAACCAGAACCATTGGACTTGTCAACCGGCTGCTTTTGCAGGCACTTTGTGTGCAGTAAGAAGAAAGACTTGCATTTCTATAGCACCTTTCACAGCCGCCGGACATCTCAAAGCGCTTTACAGCCAATGAAGTACTTTTGAAGTGTAGTCACTGTTGTAATGCGGGAAACGTGGCAGCCAATCTGCGCACAGCAAGCTCCCACAAACAGCAATGTGATAATGACCAAATAATCTGTTTTTGTGATGTTGGTTGAGGGATAAATATTGGCCCAGGACACCGGGAATAACTCCCCTGCTCTTCTTCAAAATAGTGGCATGGGATATTTTACATCCACCTGAGAGAGCAGACAGGGCCTTGGTTTAACGTCTCATCCGAAAGACGGCCCCTCCGACAGTGCAGCACTGCACTGGAGTGTCAGCCTAGCTTCATGTGGTCAAGTCCCTGGAGTGGGACTTGAACCCACGACCTTCTGACTCAGAGGTGAGGGTGCTGCCCACTGAGCCCCAGCTGACACAGCTGTAGGGAGCATTAAGAACAGGAGTAGGCCATTCAGCCCCTCGACCCTGTTCCGCCATCCAATGAGATGATGGCCAAACTGCACCTCAACTCCCTTTACCTGCCTTTGCTCCATATCCCTTGATTGGGTTATTTGTATGGCTGGGGTAGTCCCCCATCAGGGTGTAGCGGAGGTTGCCTGCCCTGAGCCACCATCTGGAATGTCGGACTGGTGCCATTTCCCCCTCTGACAGCCAGCGAGGCCCCATGGAAACCCCTCTTCTTCTGCCTACTGCCCGTCCCCCACCCACCACCCAATGGAACTCTTGGGGAAATGAATCCATCCTCTCGGGTACTGATTACTTTTCCCTAGTAAAGGTTTGGGGGCCTCTTCACTGGCCTCAGCGGGTCTCACGCCAGCTCTGAGCTGGTGCGAATTCCGCTGCGGCCTACAGAGGGCACGAAGGGCGGAATTTCCTGGTGAAACATAAGAACATAAGAACATAAGAAATAGGAGCAGGAGTAGGCCAATCGGCCCCTCGAGCCTGCTCCGCCATTCAACAAGATCATGGCTGATCTGATCCTAACCGCCAATCTACTATCTATCACAGAACCATCTCCTGCATCTAACAGAATTGCACACACGAAATAGGAGCAGAATCAGGCTACACGGTCCCTGGGCCCGCTCCACTACCCACAGGGCCATGACCGGATCCGAACCTAGACTCATGTCCAAATTCCTGCCCGCTCCCCGTAACCCTTAATGCCCTTTACTTCTAGGAAACTGTCTATTTCTGTTTTAAATTTATTTAATGATGTAGCTTCTACAGCTTTTTGTGGCAGCATATTCCATGGACCTACCACCCTCTGAGTGAAGTAGTTCCTCCTCATCTCAGTTTTGAAAGAGCAGCCCCTTATTCTAAGACTATGTCCCCTAGTTCTAGTCTCACCCGTCATCGGGAACATCCTCCCCGCATCCACCCGATCCAACCCCTTCACAATCTTATATGTTTCAATAAGATCGCCTCTCATTCTTCTGAACTCCAATGAGTAGAGTCCCAATCTACCCAACCTCTCCTCATATGACCACCCCCTCATCCCCGGGATTAACCGAGTGAACCTTTTTTGCACTGCCTCGAGAGCAAGTATGCCTTTCCTTAAGTAAGGACACCAAAACTGTATGCAGTATTCCAGGTGCGGTCTCACCTTGTACAACTGAAACAATACCTCCCTATTTTTATATTCTATCCCCCTAGCAATGAAAGCCAACATTCCATTTGCCTTCTTAATCACTTGCTGCACCTGCATACTAACCTTTTGAGTTTCGTGCACCAGGACCCCCAGATCCCTTTGCACTTCAGTACTCTCCAGTTTCTTGCCATTAAGATAATAAATTGCTCTAGGATTTTTCCTGCCAAAGTGCATCACCTCACACTTTCCAGTGTTGTATTCCATCTGCCAAATCTCTGCCCACTTACTTAGCCTGTCTATGTCCCCTTGCAGGTTTTTTATGTCCTCCTCACTCACTACTTTCCCTCCCATCTTTGTATCATCTGCAAATTTTGATATGTTACACTTGGTCCCTTCCTCCAAATCGTTAATATAGATTGTAAACCTTGACGTAGCAGGGAGTGGGTGGGCAATCAGCCCACGCTCCCCTTCCCAGCAGAATTTAAAGGACCCATCTAAACAGGATGGAATCGCCAGAGTTTCAGGCTCTTCCACAAATCCCTGGCCCTCTCAGTTGGACACGAGGCTTTCTTCCCTCTCCAACCCCTGGAATGATGTGGCCATTAGCCCTTCAAATTTAAATTGGGCTCAATGTTTGTTTTTGGTGTGATTCAGATCAATTTGGATTCGTCGGGATCTGTAGAAAGAGTTTGAGAACAGAAAACAAAAGAAAATGAGAAGTCATTCACCAGTCACTATCAATCAGATAAACAGTTCTCCCGCCCTCTACTGCTGGAATCACTCAGATTCAGACTGATCTCCTACAGCCCTCACTATCTTCTCTCATCTCAAAAAAGAATTCCCACATCTCATCCACGGCTAAATCTGTATCCCAGATGCTCGGTTTCCTCTTTTATGCCAAACATTTCTTTTCCCTTTTAAAATCGTTAACTCTCGATAAAGCCCAAGTCTGTCCAAGACTTGAACACTGCCCCCATATCTGGGGGGGCTCTTCCAGCCCCTCTCTCATTTTATTTAAGCGTCAGCCCTGGCTCAGCTGCTAACAGTCTGGCCTCTGAGTCAGAAGGTCATGAAGTTCAAGCCCCGCTCCAGAGACTTGAGCGCACAGTCCAGGCTGACACTCCCAGAGCCACACTGTCGGAGGTGCTGTCTTTCGGATGAGATGTTAAACCGAGGCCCTCTCAGGTGGACGTGAAAGATCCCATGGCACTATTTTGAAGAAGAGCTCGGGAGTTCTCCTGGTGTCCTGGCCAGAATTTATCCCTCAACCAACATCACTAAAACAGACTATCTGGTCATTTATTTTATTGGTGGGATCTTGCTGTGCACAAATTGGCTGCCGCATTTCCTACATTACAACAGTGACTACACTTCAAAAAGTACTCCATTGGCTGTAAAGCGCTTTGGGATGTCCTGAGGCCACGAGGGGTGCTATATAAATGCAAACCTTTCTTTTCTTTTTACATGATAATATACAAGAAATAGCTTGTTGCCAGGTGGGCAATGCTTCTTTGACCTCCAGCTTTCAACCTCTTTCTCTGTTGCTGCCATTCCTGTTGCTCTCTGGTTTATTGATGGTATTCTGATCAGTGCTGCTCTTTTCTTCCAAAGCTGTAAATACAACCTCCAACGAGCTCTTCCTTCTCCTCCTCTCCTCACTGTTTTGAATAAGAGTCATTCCACCATCTCCTAAACTCAATCTTTCCCTGGACCGCAAAACTGTGGACTTCCTCATCTCCCTCGGTCTTTCCTTCCTTCTACAATCTGCAAGTTTTTAAAACCCAGGCTTGCTAACTACTTCTTTATTTACCAGATCTTCTCCTCTGCCATTTTCAACACAGTCCTACACTATATGTGCTGTCTTGGGGAATCAATCAAGCCCCTAATGTTAAACTTGTGGAGCATTCATCTGCATTGACTTATCAGTGTACTGTTAACATGTTGTGGCCTTGTGGCTCTGAGGTCAGATAAACGGAGAGCTTTTGACCACTCAGCCCCAGCCTCTCAGCTCCCTTCCCCTCCCTGCCAATCGTGGCCTCATGATGAGCTCGCTGCTCTGACCCTTACCCCTCCCTGCCTCCACCCCACTCCTGGCTGCAGAGCACCTCAACCTCTAAGGAATTCAATAAAGGAAAAACTGAAGGAACTAGGAAATCAGACTCAACCCTCAACACCATTTAAGTCACAGGTCCAGACAGACTAACTGAGGCCGGAACCGATTTGCTAATCAGATCATACGAACATATGCGATTGGCGGGCAGGAAAAGACCAGCTGGTCCATCAAGCCTGCTCCACACTCATGATGGCCGGCGCATCGTGACTAAGCACTAGATCACAGTGTCAGCCGAGACTCAGTGGGCAGCACTCTCTAGGTGGGAGGGGCTAGGAGCGAGCAGGGGCTGCTGGGTGCTTGATTACTGCACGGAGTTGGAGTGAGTTTGTAAAAAGTTGGTGGTAGGTTTCGGGGGTTTTGTTTTCAGGTTTTAGGGCCTTTTTCATCCTTAAACAGCCAGGCCCCTCAGAGCACAATGGGGGGGAAATTGGCTCGCGCCCCCTTTGGGGCAATAACTTCGCCAGGGCGCTACTTTTAGCGCCCCCAAGCGTAAGGCGGGGCGCTACTGGAAGCGCTCCCCCTCCCTCTTGGGGCGCTCCCATTCAATATCGCACGTAGCGCTGCGGTATTACAAGCCTCCCTCCCCTCATTAAAGGGGAGGGGCCTAGCGCAGCGCGCAACAGGGTCCTGCTGGACCACCGGGGAGCGGGATGCCGGCAAGAGAGCTCGGCACTCAAGAGGAGCGCCGGGCTGACCGATCGCGGCTGGCACCCCGCAGGAGGAGGCCAGAGGGGGCAGGTGCTGGCAGGCGGCCCAAAACAAAATGGCCGCCCGGCACCTGCCCTTTAATTTGCGCTGCCCTGGCCACAAACACAGCACCCTGACCCTGTTGGACAGAGCATCCGGCGGTAGGTCAGGGGGCGCGAACCACGTTTGCGGCCGGGGCGTGAGCGGGGCGCTGCGCACGGCGATGACGTCATCGCTGGAGGCGCAGCGCGACTGACTACCGCTGCCGCTAACCTCCCGCTGAATTTCGCGGGAGGCGTTAGCGGCGCCGCGCCCGGGCGCTAGTTGCTTTGCACCCCTTTAGCGCCCCCTCGGGCCGCTAACGGGAGGTGCAGAGCAACCGAATTTTCCCCCCATTGTTCCCAGGATGAATTTAATCAGGGGAGAAAATATTGGGGGAAGGGAGAAAAAAAGACAATGGAAGGAGTGCAGTACTTCCGGGTACTGCATGATAACCAGGTGAAGGTTTGTTATTATTGTCTTGGACACGACCATCTTGTCAGAAGCTGTCCAGACTTGTACTGTTATAACTGCGGCGAGTCTGGACACATCGCTTGGAGCTGCAAGACAGAGAAGCTGTGGGGTGTGTCACAAAGGCCCCACCCGTTGTGAGTGTGAGGCAGAAGGAAGCCCCTTGAGTGCTGAGGAGATGGGAGAAGGAGCAGGAGGTGTGAGTGGAGCGGCTGGAGGAGCGGAGCAGGCGGAGGACACAGCTGGTGAATGGAAGTGAAAAGAGCGCAGGAAGAGGCAGAAAATTGCAGAGCAAAGAACATAATGGAGATGGTGGAAAACACACTGAGTACGGTGGAAAAGGACAATGACAGCAGAGGGCAGCAAGAGTCGAGGGCAGAGTCGAGCCATAATATGGCTCGGCTCTCCCTAAAGAATCTGGTGTCGGCGGGGGGAGAGGAGGCGGGAGCGGGGTGCAGGGTAAGTGTAAGTACTCCAAAGAAAGGCGGGGAGTCGGACATCTCGGTGAGCAGGAGGGGGCAAGACAAGGAGAGGGTGCACGAGGCAGGAGCCTTAAAGGGGCAGCAGGATTGGAGCGGGGAGACAAGGACACCAGAAGGGAGCAATATAGGTGTGCCATTGTCCCAGAGAGAGAAGAAATGGGGAGCAAGGGTCAGCAGTGGAGATGAGGCCGAAGGGAGCGGCAGTACTGGAGAAACCGCGATAGCAGGAAGACTCGCTAAGGGAGATTATGGGCTGGATTTTCAATGACCCGTGGAGTCAGGTTTGGAGGCGTGTGGGGGGTTAAAGTTGCAGATTCGGGGGTCCCGACCCCATCCCGACTCCATTCTGCCTCCACGCAATTTTGACAAAATTGGTCGCGGGGTTCCCGACTCCGTCCCGCCTCCAAGAGGTGGGAGAGGCCATTAAAGCCCTTAACAAGCCTTAAATTGGCTCTGTAATGCCATTTTGAAATGTTTTAGCTAGTTTAACCCTTTTCCGACGTGAAGTACGCCTGATGTGAAACACGCCAGTGAAACCTGGCGGGAGCACAAGTGGATAGCTGACTATCAGCTGCAGGTCCACTATTACAATGGAGATGTGATGAAGGTAGTAGTAGTATTGTGATGAAGGTAGTAGTAGTATTAGGTGTGAAAGTCGCCTCTGATGCTGCTGCATTGAATGTCTTCAGAGACTGCCTGGGAGGACTTGGTTGCAAAAAAAATTCTCTCTCTCTCTCTGAGATGCTGCTCATTTTGCATCCAGATCCTCTCACAGCAAAGGCCAGGCAATCTCTGAGACCAGGCAGTCTCTGACCTGCAATGATGACATCATCAGAGGCGACTTTCAGACTGAAACCACTAATTGGTTCATGGGTTCCCACATGCTGGAACTCAATTGCCCAATTAAGTAAAAATTGCATCAATCTGCCACATCCAATTGCAGGCGGGTGGATAACACGAAATGCGGATGACACGACCCCAACCCGCCCCAGTATCAAAATCCAGCCCTATGTATCTGACGGGGAGCAGGGACGGGAGGTTACAGAAGAGCTCGAGAGTGAGGAGTCAGAGGGGGACAAAGACATGGAAGTGGGAGGTGGGGTGGCATCATGTGGCAAGCGAAAGGTTAGTGAGAGGCAGAAGGAGGGAGAAGGGGCAGCTCCTCGGCCCGAACCTAATGTAAGGAAGAAGCCGAAACTGCAGGGAAGGTTCAAACAGGAGGTGAAAAAGAGCCGGAGGCTGCAGGAGAAAGCAACAGCTGCCCGAAAAGTTGGGAAGGAGCATGAGAGGAGGGAAGGGTCAGAGATTAAATGATGGGGGGAATATCAGGCACACTTCCCTTATTCAGAGTCATGATTACTGATCAATTTTTAAAGTACAATAGATTAGTATATGTTACGGGAGACAAATTAAACTTCAGGTTTTGATGTTAATATGTGGTGGAGGGATGGCTGGGCAGAGCGGCGGAATGGATTTGAATGATACAATGGAATGATCACGATGTTGTAAATGTTTTTAATGTTCAATAAACAATATATTAAAAAAAGTGTGTAGCACTCTTGGCTCTGAGTCAGAAGGTTGTGGGGTCAAGTCCCGCTCCAGAGACTTGAGCACAAAAAGCTAGGCTGACACTCCAGTACAATACTGAGGGAGTGCTGCACTGTCGGAGGTGCCGTCTTTCGGATGAGACGTTAAACCAAGGCCCTTGTCTGCCCTCTCAGGTGGACGTAAAAGATCCCATGGCACTATTTTGAAGAAGAGCTGGCGAGTTCTCCCCGTGTCCTGGCCAATAGTTATCCCTCAACCAACATCTGGTCATTATCACATTGCTGTTTGTGGGAGCTTGCTGTGCGCAAAATGGTTGCCGCGTTTCCTACATTACAACAGTGACGACTCTTCAAAAGTACTTCATTGGCTGTAAAGCGCTTTGGGACGTCCGGTGGTCGTGAAAGGCGCTATAGAAATGCAAGTCTTTCTTTCTAAGTGAATCAGTACTTCCTCTTTCAAAGCCAAAGGTCAGAACTAACTTTTTTTTTCATTCTCAGCGTGTGTGGTGGAACCTGGAGTCTGTAGAGGAGTTAAACTGAAGGTCTCTTTCTCTTCTGTCTAAAAATAACATTTTGGGACACAGTGCATGAGTAATTTGAGACATGACGTGTGGGGAGTGCAGCGTGCTTGGGAGGAACAGGTGACTTTGAACCTGTGGTTCCCAAAGCTCTACCACCACTGGGGGTTTTCCTCAGCTCATGTCTGGGTCTGTTGTAGACTCTGATGTAAGAAAACTACTCAGCACTTGGTCTAAGCGTTAAACAAAGCTTTAATCAACTGTTTTACAACATGGAAATCTAGTTGTGTCCTTCATAGTTCCTGTTGAGGAATATCCTAAGCAAGCTGGGCCCATGCCCGAGTATTTATACTCTCCCTGGACAGCGCCACCAGCAGGCCGCCCAGTATTACTTCGTACATGAATGACAAGATTCATGTCAGACTCATTGATAGAGATTGATTGCTGTGATTAGTCAACAAGTCAAGTATTGTTGCATCATGCGACTACCAGGATGGTAGATGAACTAGATGGGCCTCAGTCTTCTTTTGCCCAGCAATTCCTATGTCTCATCAAGCAGTTAACCCAGAGTGGTTTCCAAGTTTCGCTAGACGCACATCTTCTCCATCAGATAACATCTGCAAAAAAAATGATTTGCTGTCACTTTCTGATCAGAAATATCCAGATGATAGCTGGAGCCAGAGAGTGATTCTTAATATATAATAATCTTAGAATATTGTCATGACCTGATTTGGCTGTAAAGGTTAGCGCAGGTTGAAGCTTTTCTGCATTTCGGGTCCTTTCACCCTCTCCAGACTGAGCCCCCAGTGACCTCGCTGCTGATGTTAACTTTGCTGTCAAGCATAGAATCATAGAACGATACAGGGCAGAAGGAGGCCATTCGGCCCATCGTGTCTGTGCCAGAAAAACTGTGCATGGGCTGGGAATCAAACCCAAGTCTCCCGCAGGGCAGGTGAACCACAGATGCTTAATAAGTTGCATGACTTTTTTCTTCTTTGAGACAATGCTGATTTCTTCCCTTCCCAACCTCGGCCCCACCCCCTCCCCCAATATTCTCCCTTCCTCTCCTCCAGGTACTGACTCTAGGTGGGGTACGGTCCCAGGGGCACTGCTTGTGCTCTAGCCTTCCTTCCTTTCTGAGACCAGACAAGTGAGCTTCGACGGACTATTTGACCGTGGGGGGAGGGCACAGGAGCTGAGCCCGATCCTGTCTTTGACTGATGTCCACACATGCGTACTGTCACCCTGTTAACACACAGCGGCCAGAGGAAGTCTCTCCCCCGCCCCACCCCCCCCCCCCTCCTTTTATGAGGAATTCAGTGCTATCACAATTCACTCTACTTGGGCATGTAATAATAAATTAAAATAATAACTAGTTCAAATTCAATAACAATATATTCAAGGCGGAGATAGACAGATTTTTGAGCTCCAGGGGAGTCGAGGGTTATGGGGAGCGGGCGGGAAAGTGGAGTTGAGGCCAAGATCAGATCAGCCATGATCTTATTGAATGGCAGAGCAGGCTCGAGAGGCCGAATGGCCGACTCCTGCTCCTGTTTCTTATGTTCTTATGTAAATTCAAAGTAGAGATAGCATTGTATCTGTATTGGAGTGTCAGCTGTGGCTCAGTGGGTAGCACACTTGCCTCTGAGTCAGAAGGTTGTGGGGTCAAGTCCCAACTCCAGGGACTTGAGCACATAAAGCTAGGCTGACACTCCAGTGCAGTGCTGAGGGAGTGCCGCACTGTCGGAGGTGCCGTCTTTCGGATGAGACGTTAAACCGAGGCCCCGTCTGCTCTCTCAGGTGAATGTAAAAGATCCCATGGCACTATTTGAAGAAGAGCAGGGGGAGTTCTCCCCGGTGTCCTGGCCAATATTTATCCCTTAACCAACATCACTAAAACAGATTATCTGGTCATTATCACATTGCTGTTTGTGGGAGCTTGCTGTGCGCAAATTGGCTGCCGTGTTTCCTACATTACAACAGTGACTACACTTCAAAAAGTACTTCATTGGCTGTAAAGCGCTTTGAGATGTCCGGTGGCCATGAAAGGCGCTATAGAAATGCAAATCTTTCTTTCTTTTTCTATTTTACTGTGTGGGTCAAATGTGGGTGATGAAATCCCAGAAACAGAGGTTATTTAAGAAAAGGGTTAGTGCGAAATTGCACTGTTCTAACTTCTTTTAAACAGATTTTTTTTAAAGACTTGCATTTCTATAGCGCCTATCGCAACCTTAGGATGTCCCAAAGCGCTTTACAGTCAATGAAGTACTTTTGAAGTGTAGTCACTGTTGTAATGTAGAAATATGGACTAAGCTAAAGTAGCTGGCCAAAGAGCACACGCATGTTAAACATTCGGACTCGAATATCGCACCGAGCATGTTCTTGTGACATTTTAAATTTACCAAAAGTGTGCCCAATGCAGCTTTGCAATATAAATCGCAAACTCTGTATTCAGGGCTAAAGACGGATTTATGTATCAAGCTTTTTTGGAGGGGAGTGAGAATAAAAAAAAAGTCGAAAGCTTCTCGCGATTTGCAGATTCCTATCAATTTGGGGGGAAATGAAACTGTAACCACACCTCGACCACGTGCGGGGGGGGGGGGGGGGGGGGGAGGCTGCAACATCCGTCTAGACGCTTTAATAAACAGTTGTGTCAGGGCGCAGCTCCCACTTTGGGCGCTCGAAGACAGACTCGTCGATCCGACCCGGTCTCAAACATCAAACTAGAATGAGAAGCGTCGGAAAATGACTTTCCGAAGAGTGAAAAAGTTAAGCCGCAAGGAGGATTACGGCAGCGCCGATTGCGCCGCGTACAGTGGGGCTGAGGGTGAAATTTACAAAACCAGCAGTGAAACTTACAAAGCCGGCGCTGAAACTTACAAGACGTCCGAACTTTACAAGACCCTCGCCTACTCGGGGGGCACGTTGCCTCGCAACCACAAACAGGTACTTAAACAACAACAATACCAGCTCTCAAAACACACACACACACACACACAGAAAGTTATTTTTCTTTAAAAAGAAGTCAAACCGGGACCTCAGTATTTCAGAGGGACTGAAATAAATGTGGATTCCAATCGTCTCCACTTACAATGTAGCTTCTGGTCAAAATTGAAGCTTTTTGTGATCAAATAACGGGGCAGTTCCAACGGAGTCTGTGTCTTGGTGTGGTGTGTGGAGTTTTTTCCCCCCCTGTAGCACTACAGGACAGGAGCGCCCACTGCACAGGTTAACACGCCCGTTTTTGCACTGTGATCTCGCCCGAATGCTGCTTTTTATTTGGGGGGGGGGGGGGGGGGGTCGAGAATCATTTTGTCCTTTTGCAAAAATGGTAAAACAGAACATCTTTTGTTTTGTTGCGGTTCTTGCAAGAGGTGCCCGCTGTTTAGAAAATATGCAGGTGGAAATATACAGCAGCACCAGGCGTGGACACTCAGGGATGTTGGCGATGCAATCAGAGGTGGAACTCCCCAAGAATGGAGCAATTTTAATTTTGAAATGCTTTCTTTAAAAAAAAATAGTTTTATTTACACCCGGGGGCAATTTTAAGACCGGCTTCTGAGTGTTAATAAAAATAGATTTTCCTTTCATTACAAGTTTTTCATGGGGAAACAAGTTATTCCGACCTCAAGTTACAGCCTATTAACATTTTACATAGCTTGTCAGGAGTCAGTGGGTTAAAACTTTTTTTTTGGAGGAGTATTTAGATCTGATGTCCTGAAAATGACCTACTTGATTAATGTAAGGTGCTGTTCCCTTTTGCAGTCCCTGTTCCTATTTTTTTGCACGACCTATTCAATCACATCAGCCGTTTTTCTTTCTGAACGTGGTCATTTAACTGCGAAATTTTGGCGAGGTTGCTGAGAAGCGCGGAGGGAATGATGCCAGTGGGGATTTTTTTTTTTTGCAATGCCTGAAACACTCAGCAGGTCGGGCAGCATCTGTGGAGAGAGAGAGAAAGAGACAGAGTTAACGTTTCAGCTCGATGACCCTTCGTCAGAACTGAAAGATGTTAGAGATGAACAGTGTATAAGCAAATAACAGAGCCAAGGAAAAGGGAGACAGGGAAATAACAAAAGGGAGAGGTCTGTGGTCGAATTACAAATCAGCCAGGATCTAATTGAATGGCGGAACAGGCTCGAGGGGCTGAATGGCCTCCTCCTGCTCCTATGATAGGGTGGAGGGCAGGAGTGATTAAATGACAATTTACAACCACCTGCATTTGTATAGCACCTTCCATGTAATCAAGCCACCTGGCGTGGGAGGGGGCTGGCGGCAGACCCCAACAGGAGTAGAGAGAAGAGTTGGGAGGGGGGGAGGTGACCAAAGATGCAGTGGATGAGTTCGGTTTTGTTTGACGCTTTTGTAGGTGGGGGGGAGAGGTAGCGAGGGGAAGGGGTTTCGGGAGAGAGTCTGGCTGTGTTTGGGGACCAGATGGCTGATTCATTTCCATTGGTTTCAGGCGATTGTGTCCCCTGCTTATGACAGTGGGGGCTGCACAACAACAACAACAACAACTTGCATTTATGTAGCGCCTTTAACATAGTAAAACGTCCCAAGGAGCTTTGTCAAAACAAAATTTGACACCGAGCCACAGAAGGAGATATTTGGGCAGGTGACCAAAAGCTTGGTCAAAGAGGGAGGTTTTAAGGAGCGTCTTAAAGGAGGAGAGAGGTAGAGAGGCGGAGAGGTTTAGGGAGGGAATTCCAGAGCTTGGGGCCCAGGCAGCTGAAGGCACGGCCACCAATGGTGGAGCGATGAAAATCGGGGA
The DNA here is from genome assembly GCA_030390025.1 of Squalus acanthias. Classification (NCBI taxonomy): domain Eukaryota; kingdom Metazoa; phylum Chordata; class Chondrichthyes; order Squaliformes; family Squalidae; genus Squalus; species Squalus acanthias. The sequence continues at coordinate 653,475 of JASTWF010000262.1, read as the reverse complement.
TGCTCAAGAGGTCAGAATTGGAAGAGCGCAGAGATCTCGGAGGGTTATAGTCTGGGACAAATTCCAGGAATATGCACGTTTCCAATTTGCACGTTCTCTGTTAACTGCTACCTGCTGCAAATTCTGTGTTATTGAGTGAAACCCCACAGTGTTTACTTAGTTTCAGCGCAGCTCACTCTTGATAAAGGCAGACCGCATCCAAGTATCACTGTAACTCCATTAATAGAAAACGGTTGCCTTTATATATAGCCTTATCATGTCAAAGCATCTCCGAGCAGCTTCACACAATGAAGTGCCGTGACTGTTATGTAGGCAAGATGCAACAGTCATGCTGTGTCAGCACCCTCCCACAACTAGCCGGGAAATATCGATGGAGGGAGCATTGTTCATAGAATCATACATCACAGGAGGAGGCCATTCGGCCCATCGTGCCTGTGCCGGCTCTTTGAAAGAGCAATTAGCCTCACTCCCCCTGCTCTTTCCCCACAGCCCTGCAATTCTTTTCCTTTTCAAGTGTATATCCAATTCCCTTTTGAAAGTTAGCACTGAATCTGCTTCCACCGCCCTTTCAGGCAGCGCGTTCCAGACCTGGGCACCGCACTTTAAGAAGGATGTCAAGGCCTTAGAAATGGTGCAGAAGAGATTTACAAGAATGGTACCAGAGATGAGGGACTTCAGTCATGTGGAGAAGCTGGGGTACAAAAGCAAAATACCATGGATGCTGGAAATCTGAAATAAAAACAGAAAATGCTGGAAATACTCAGCAGGTCAGGCAGCATCTGTGGAGAGAGAAACAGAGTTAACGTTTCAGGTTGATGACCCTTCATTAGAACTGACGAAGGGTCATCGACCTGAAACGTGAACTCTGTTTCTCTCTCCACAGATGCTGCCTGACCTGCTGAGTGTTTCCAGCATTTTCTGTTTTTATTACTGGAGAAGCTGGGGTTGTTCTCCTTGGAGCAGAGAAGGTTAAGAGGAGATTTGATAGAGGTGGTTCTGATAGAGTAAATAAGGAAAAACTGTTTCTAGTGGCAGAAGGGTCGGTAACCAGAGGACACAGATTTACGGTGATTGGCAAAAGAACCAGAGGCAACATTTTTTTTACACAGTGAGTTGTTGTGATCTGGAATGCACAGAATCACAGAATCCCCACAGTGCAGATAGAGGCCATTTCGGCCCATCGAGCCTGCACCGACACATATCCCACCCTATCCCCGTAACCCCACGTATTTAATCCCCCTAACACTAAGGGTCAATTTATCATAGCCAAATCAACCTAACCCGCACATCTTTGGACTGTGGGAGGAAACCGGAGCACCCGGAGGAAACCCACGCAGACACGGGGAGAATGTGCAAACTCCACACAGACAGTCACCCGAGGCCGGATTCAAACCTGAGTCCCTGGCGCTGTGAGGTAACAGTGCTAACCACTATGCCACCGTGCACTGCCCGAAAGGGTGGTGGAGGCAGATTCAATAGTAACATTCAAAAGGGACTTGGATAGATACTTAAAGGGGGAAAAAAATACAGGGCTATGGGGAAAGAGCAGGGGATTGGGTTTAATTGGATAGCTCTACCAAAGAACAGGCACAATGGGCCGGATGGCCTCCTCTGTGCTGCATCATTCTATGATTCGATAACAACTCGCTGAGTAAAAAATTTGTCCTGTCACCTTCAAAGATTGTTATCTGGGACTCCTCATTGCTCTGCTCTTACTGCAACGGGTATCTTATAAAATTCACCCGAATAGGCAGAGGGGAACCACCGTTTATTTTAGTCTCATCTGAAGGGCAGCATCTCCAACCAGTCATCACTATCGCAGGGGAAATGACATAGCAAGCTTACATCCTGGATTTTTGTTCGATAAGGGCATCAAAGGATATGGAGTTAAGGTACAGATCAGCCATGATCTGATTGAATGGTGGAGCAGGCTCGAGGGGCTGAATGGCCTCCTCCTTATTCCTGTGATGAGTGGAGTTTGAACCCCCAATCCTCTGAGACCAGAGTGCTACTAACTGAGCTAAGCTGGTACACCCATGTTCCACTTTTCCCAGTCATTCCTGTTGTATAGAATTCCTGACCCATGCAGCATACTTAAAAGGGCTCCGTTTCATTATACCAGTAAAGGATTGGTTGATTTGCCAAAAGATTGCATAAGGAAGACCAGAGTAAGAAAAAGGCCATTTGGCCCATTAGTTCGACTCCATCCATAGTCCCTTAGTATGATTCTATCATGGACTCCTCACCCTCACTGCCTGTGGATTCACTACTTTAAGAAACACTAACAGGCGGAAATCACTGTCAGTGATATTATTTGTACCAAATTTTTATCTCTGCTGATTTTAGCGAAAGCATAAATCATTTATTTAAACATGGTAACCTATTTTAAAACACATTAGGAACATCAGAACAGGAGGAGGCCATTCAGCCCCCTCGAGCCTGTTACCCATTCCATTAGATCATGGCTGATCTGTATCTTGACTCCATCGACCCCGCCCTGGTTCCGTAACCCTTAACACCCTTGCCTAACAAAAATCTAGCAATCTCAGTTTTGAAATTTTCAATTGACCCCCCCACCACCCCCCCCCCAGCCTCAACAGCTTTGTGGTGAGAGAATTCCAGATTTCCACTACTCATTGTGTGATTAAGTGTTTCCTGACATCACATTGCCAAGTCTAACTTCGAGGTTTAAAGTCCTTCCTCTGGAAATAAAAATCAAGTACTGCTGTTAACTCTCAGTCCCACTTCTAGGTGCCAGTTGACCCTGAATCAGTGACCTCCACTGGGAGTCTGTTCCACATATCCATTATCTGTGGATGAAAAACATGTCTTGGCAGCAACTGCATGATTTGGTTGCAGCAAAAGATAGGGCAGGGGCACCTCCCTTTCACTTGTGGCCTTTGGATAAGTTGTTGCACCGTGTGTGTCTGGGCCTCCATTTATGGCCTGCCCAAATTTGGGCTGATGGCTGAGCTGGGATTCAGGATTGTCCTTCTCATCAGTGTTGGCCCCTTCTCTTACTCTCCAGTAAAAGGGAGCATGAGATCTGAAAAGCAAGTAAAGGGTGCTATTAAAACTCGTCCCCTCTCTATCTCTGTAACCTCCTCCAGCCCTCCGAGATCTCTGCGCTCCTCCAATTCTGACCTCTTGAACATCCCCGATTTCCATCGCTCCACCATTGGCGGCTGTGCCTTCAGCTGCCTGGGCCCTAAGCTCTGGAATTCCCTCCCTAAACCTCTCCGCCTCTCTCTCCTCCTTTAAGACGCTCCTTAAAACCTACCTCTTTGACCAAGCTGTCCTAATATTTCTATGTGTGGCTCAGTGTCAAATTTTGTTTGATAACGCTCCTGTGAAGCGCCTTGGGACGTTTTACTACGTTACAGGCACCATATAAATGCAAGTTGTTGTTGTTGTTACAAGGCTATTAGTGTCAGCAGATCTATTAGCCATGTAGTGGTCAGTGTTTCCTTTCTCCTGTGGGGAAGTGCCTGTCTCCCCACTCAGCAACTACCCACAGTGTCACAATTGAAATCAGGAGCTGACTGAGTGGGGAATTGCAGACATAGGCCGACATCCCATCACCTGTGGCGTGATACATTGAAACATTCATGAAAGTAGCCTTTGAGCGAGACACTGCCTGGGGGTCAACAGAAAGTTCATGACTAACGCTGGGTTGAAGACAAGTTAGTGCATTCTGTTAAAGGGGCAGTGTCTTAAAATGCTTGGAGCCAGCAAAGCTCATCCAATCAGCGTTGTTTTAACCTTGGGTTGTCACTGGCATTAAAATAATGCAGTCAGAAAATCTAGGTTATCGTGTGTGTGTGTATATATACAAAGGATAATGCAATGCCTCAATCAGCAATGTCATTGTAAAAAATTAATTCTCGGGATGTGGGCGTCGCTGGCAAGGCCAGCATTTATTGCCCATCCCTAATTGCCCTTGAGAAGATGGTGGTGAGCCGCCTTCTTGAACCGCTGCAGTCCGTGTGGTGAAGGTACTCCCACAGTGCTGTTAGGGAAGGAGTTCCGGGATTTTGACCCAGCGACGATGAAGGAACGGCGATATATTTCCAAGTCAGGATGGTGTGTGGCTTGGAGGGGAACTTGGAGGTGGTGGTGTTCCCATGCACCTGCTGCCCTTGTCCTTCTAGGTGGAAGAGGTTGCGGGTTTGGGAGGTGCTGTCGAAGAAGCCTTGGCGAGTTGCTGCAGTGCATCTTGTAGATGGTACACACTGCAGCCACGCTGCGCCGGTGGTGCAGGGAGTGGATGATGATTCTGGGATGTCAATCACATTTGCCACTACAAACTTTTTTTTAATAAGGTGTGAGTGTGTATTTGCTGTGGAGTTTTATCTTTGGAGCAGGCTATTTCAGATGCTGAGAGCGTCTGAAAACTTGTTATTGATGGCAAAACTTCCCCATTAAGTTTCAGTGTTGAAATGTGGGCCACCTAAGCTCGAATTTAGGCAAATAAACACTGGAATCCAGTCACCCTATGGCCAATTGATAAACAGCAAACAAGCAAAAAGGTTTAGCTCCTGACCAGTGTACCTTTCCCGATCAGTCTCATTCCATAGCAGTTCAGATCCAAGTATCGCTCTCCTTAGCAGCGGTGTATTTCGCAGCTCTCGCCAGTCGCCACCAGTTCTGCTGTTTGAAGGTGGAACCAAGTCAGCCAAACAAGTCGGTTTCTGCATGACAGGTGGACAATTTCAATTCCTTGTCTAAGGCACTGCCTGGGAATTGTGGGCTAGAAAATGGGAAATGGCACTGTTGTCAGTTGATCCACGAAGTGCAGATAACTTCCTTATTAACTGGAGGGAAGCACTTTCCATTACCTTATATGTAAAGGGTTTACAGTGGGGGAAGAGGTAGCACTGCAATTGGACAGCAACTTCAAGCCTGCGTAACAATAGGAAGTTCAATGTCTTGTACTGAGTGGTGGTGCCTGATTTGGTCCAATTGTCCAACTATGATGAAGCCACTCCCACTACAGACTCTCCGAGGAGGACCACCACTTGTCCACCTTATGTGGGTGTAGTGGAATCTGGTACACACACTAGCGTCAGCAGGGCTGTATCCGTGTTGGGGATGGGCAACCGAACCACATGGGCAGAAGAGGCAAACGACAATCGTCTCCGGTCTCCGTTTGGAGTACAATGTGCCATCTTCCCTTTCATTCCAGAGCGCCACCATCTTCATTCCTTCAGGTTCCATGTTAAATGGGTGCGTAGGGTAGGTACTGCGATGAGCTGGCACACACTGCTCCATCGCCTCTGGGACCTGGGCTTGAGTCCAGCTCGTAACCGATTAGGATGAAATTCTCCTGTCTGAAGTGAGTTTGGGCAGTCAGTCTCAATCACAGGACCTAACTCCCCCCTAACCCACCAGTCACTGGCAATCTCACACACAGGCCACGAAGATGGCTGACACTCGAAATGGAAAATGTCACACTGGCACAGTGGGAAGCTCTCTGAGGTTGGGGCTCGGGCACATTTTTGGGCAAAGTAGAGGCAGACTTGCTTTGCATTTATCTGTGCTGCACCTGACCTGGGAGTGCACAAGACACCTCAAGGTGCCTCAAATGGGAAGAGTTCCATTCCATTGCCAAGCGCACAAGTTCACATAAGAATTGGAATGACCTCAGTGTAAAATGGAGTCAACATTTGCTTCAAAATAATCAAAGTGACCAGGATTCCTAGTGCTTGCGGCCCTTTTCCCAGCTTTACGGTTCTGGAAGTGTGGTGATGTTTGAATGGAAAGCTCTCAAAAAAAAAATAATTGCATGAACTTGGGGACCTTGTGTATTCTGCCGAATCATGACCCGTGGACTATCTGAAGTGCATGTTCTGCAGCTTTGAGAACATGCACATTCTCGAGCAGCAGAAATCCATGCAACTGAACTTCTGCACAGCGCCACAGTTCACTGAATACCAACCACCTCGTCAAAAATAGGGAAGTGCCCCAGCAGCGGCGAGCTTGTGAGACATGACGACGGAGTCAGACTTGCAGGCAATTTTTTTGCAAAGTGCGTGATTTTCTGCCGTCCCTAACTCGGGGTCAGTTTCAGCGTCCCAACTGACACGCTCGTTAGCTGAGACCCGTTAACTGCCCGCAGAGCTGGGAATCGGTTCAGTGCCACTTGGCCACCACTTGGGGCGGGGGGGGGGGGGCGGAGGTGGTTGGGGGAAGCTCTCCCAGCAAGATCGTTAAAAGCCCTGCTCCCGCTGCCAACTCCCCCCACCCACACACACACACACAACTCTCATTTGGTACAGGTCAACAGTGACACACGTTGGTGACAGGCTGCAGATTTACAGTGGGTGTTTGTTCTCGTCTGATATAAATCAGACTCGCTCCACTTCTTTATTTTTGCTCCAAAAAGAAAAAAAATAGCTCCCTGCTGATTAGACAGTCGGCGTGACTGGGCTGCAAGCGTGCAACAAATGGAAACTTGCACTCTTGGAGTTTCAATAGTGCATGGGGAGAAAGAGCATGCAGACAGATCGAACCATGATAGAGATCAGAAAGGAGATGCATTTGGTTGGGTTAGATGTAAGTGGGGGGGGGGGGGGGGGGAGAGACAGTTTTGTCTGGAAACGGAGGAATGAGGAAATTGCTTTGGCTTTCAGTTGCCTCTTCAAGAGAGGGAAGCGCTTTAATGTGCCGATTTCAATCTGCTGCCAGTTAAAATAAAAACTAATGGAAACCAGAAGCAGCAGCATTTATGATATTATAAATCATCCCCTCACTCCCAACCAATCAGGGATGACATCCAGCAGGGCCAAGGCCTGCTATGAAACTGATGAAATGTGCCTGCACGCCACACACTCAAATACTCAGCACATTCGCAAAGGCCAGGGCCTTTGAATTACAGTATGGTAATATTTTTGAATTACATGAGCTTCCACAATTAGGGGATCGCGTTGCCTGATTCCATCCATTAGAGTGGCCTTCACTTTAGGTGCCTCTCGCGTTGATCCAACTGCTCGAACAGTGTAAATACACGGGACCAGCTGCCCGTGTTTACTTCGCTTAAACTCCGAGTCCCGTTCCCCCACCCCATCGCCCCCTGTGCTCGCAGACCTACATTGGCTCCCGGTCCGGCAACGCCTTGATTTTAACATTCTCATCCTCCCGTTCAAATCCCTCCGTGGCCTCGCCCCCTCCCTGGCTCTGTAAACCTCCTCCAGCCCTAAAACACTCCGAGTTCTATGCGCTCCACCAATCCTGGCCTCTTGCTCAACCCCCACTTCCTTCGCCCCACCATTGGCGGCCGCGTCTTCAGCCGTCTACGCCCTAAGCTCTGGAATTCCCTCCCTAAACCTGTCCGCCTCTCTACCTCTCCTCCTTTTAAGATGCTCTTTAAAACCTATTTCTTTGACTGAGTGTCTTTAATATCTCCTTCTTTGGTTTGATGTCAAATTATTGTCTTATAACACTCCTGTGATGTGCCTTGGGATGCTTTACTACATTAAAGGCCCGATATAAATGCAAGTTGCTAAACACCTTATCCCGAAGGCACAATCGTGGATGGGCACTTTTGTAGGTCTACGGTGCCCTCGGCTTCTCGGGCATGGGGACATTTATACTGTGGCGTGCGTCTGACAGAGGGGCACTTGAGCCCGCCTTCCTGTTGGCTGCTCTCCTATAATGTAAAGGAGCTGCTATTTGCTGTTTGAAAATGACTCCCAGCGAAGTTTTTTGGGGCAAGGATGAATCGTCTTCAGAAAGCCTTATTTTAAAAAAAAAACATATAATCTACGAGATCTGAACAATGAATTGAATAATTGCCATCTAATCCACATACCATGATAATGAATAGGAAGGCATTCCGGCTATGAGTAAATTCCTACCTGTTTATACTGAGAACCAGTTAATCTTCTATTGTTTAGCCCAGGAGGATGACTGGGGACTGGTGGTGCCTTGAATCCCAATGTACTCAATCACTGTTTGTGATTGAGTCTCTTTTAATTATATATTTTGAAAGCATTGATTCATTTCACTTGAGCTACCAAACACATTCAGTCTCGGGAGGGTGTTTTTTGTTTTGAGGTATGCAGTTGTTCTCCTGCGATTGACCCAGCATCATCAAGCGGCGCTGGTGGACTTTAGGACCCAGGAGAGCACGTCCTGCGGACCTGCCTCAAGAGGGCAAGGCCAATCTAGTCCAAGGTGCGGCCAGTTAGTGTTCTCCTGCCCCTTTGATGCGGGCGCCAATTTGGTATTTTTTTTTCCAGTGTGCCCGTGCCAAAAGGGACGTGCAAAGTTCACCGTGAGGCCAGTATTGGCAGAGCTGTGGCATTTTGCGGTGTGCTGGTGACGGTATAAGTGTGCCTGTTCCCTTTATTGCGCCAACTTTTTCCCTGCTCGCCTGACATTGCTGACTCAAGAAAGGGTACAATTGTATGGGCGCCGGTCACCATCTGGCACCTTAGCCAAGCAGCCATTCTTCACGTGTTACCTGTGACGGTTGAGTGCCGACAGATTATTCGGATACAAAAGCAAAATACTGCGGATGCTGGAAATCTGAAACAAAAACAAAGAATGCTGGAGACACTCAGCAGGTCAGGCAGCATCTGTGGAGAGAGAAACAGAGTCAACGTTACAGGTCCATGATCCTTCGTCAGAACTGGAAAAAGCTGGAGATGGAACAGGTTTTTAAGCAAGTGTAGGGGCAGGGAGAGGGGGGAGGAAAGAACAAAAGGGAAGTCTGTGATAGGGTGGAAGGCAGGAGAGATTAAAAGACAAAAGGGATAATGGTGCAAGGCAAAAGGAGATGGTAATGGGACAAGTTAAGAAACAGAAGATGGCTCGAGATGAAGTGTAAATGGCACTGGCAGAATGATCGACAGCTGCCATGTGAGAGAGAGAAAAAAAAATGGAAAAAAAAGATAGGGGCAGAGGTTAAGGTCTGAAATTGTTTAACTCGATGTTGAGTCCAGAAGGCTGTAAAGTGCCTAATCGAACGATTATTCAGATATGTAGGGCGTCACAGCCGAGCCCAATCCTGACCTCACCCAACATTTGCACACGTGCATTTTTTTTCTTGTCAGCAGCGGTCATTGGATAGTGATCAGGAGCAGCAGCACTGACCACTTTCCACCCCCTCACACTATACTTGGGGTGCTGAGGCCAATCAGACCGCTGCTACTGCAACCAAACCTCATAGCTTCCTGGTCTGTCGGCTTAGCTCGGGCATCGCCATCAGATTTCATTCTGTTTAGAAAAGCTGACACTCTCGTCAGCCCTTCCGAGTGGGAAGAGACTGGCTTGACCGCTGAGCAGTGGACCCCTGCAGGAGCGTGGGTGACTGTGCACCCTACTCATCGCCAGCCAACGAAACCATGCTCCCTCCCACCTCTTGGCACTGGCAAAATGCTGCCAGTGCTGCAGTAGTTTAAAGACCGCGGCGCTGAAATGGCGCTGTGCAATATTAGCATAGGGACTCTTAACGCATTCTGATGAAATTCCTTTGTCTGCTATCTTGTTGTTGGGTCAAAATCCTGGAACTCCCTCCCTAACAGCGCTGTGGGAGCACCTTCACCACACGGACTGCAGCGGTTCAAGAAGGCGGCTCACCACCACCTTCTCAAGGGCAACTAGGGATGGGCAATAAATGCTGACCTTGCCAGCGACGCCCACATCCCAAGAACGAATTAAAGAAAAATCTTAATGCAGGAGTTCACCTCAATTAAAATAGCGGCAAGAGGAATCTCATACAAACATACTAAATGCCCGTGTTCACTAATCTTCTCATTCTTGTGTTCAAATCCCTCCAAGGCCTCGCCCCCTCGCCCCCCACCCCCCTGTTAGCTCTGTAACCTCCTCCAGCCCCACAACCCTCCGAGATCTCTGCGCTCCTCCAATTCTAGCCTCTTGCGCATCCCCGATTTTAATCGCTCCACCATTGGCGGCCGTGCCTTCAGCTGCCTGGGCCCTAAGCTCTGGAATTCCCTCCCTAAACCTCTCTACCTCTCTCTCCTCCTTTAAGACGCTCCTTAAAACCGACCTCTTTGACCAAGCTTTTGGTCACCTGTCCCAATATCTCCTTATGTGGCTCGGTGACAAATTTTGTTTGATAATCGCTCCTGTGAAGCGCCCTGGGACGTTTTGTTGCTACGTTAAAGGCGCTGGATAAATGCAAGAAGTTGTTGTTGTCATGTCAAGGTTTGGATTTTGGATTTCCGAATGGGGCGGGGGGCGGGGTATGGTATTTTTCTGAATTAAGTCAATGGAGCCCCCCCTCCCCCTGCCCTGCCCCCCACCCCAGTCAGGGCATAGCTGAGCCTCCAGAAAAGGGAAGAGAGTAACTTTATTCCAAAATAATGACGATAACGTCCCATCTAGATTGAAACTGGTGTCAAGAGATCTGAATCGGCGCATCGAAGGAACAGGCCAAATGTAAACAATCCACTCGCTCAAGCTTGACTCACGATTGAGGGGGTTAAATCAGCGACCTTGGCCATGTCGATGGACCTGGTGGTTGTTTTTCTACTCGACGTTAAGCTCTTAGCCATATAGATGGAATGGCGCGACTGGAATAAACAGCAATTACATTCCCTCGCGTTCTCCTTTGAAGATGACTGGCAATTTGTCGTTGCAGCCTGCAGCTGCAACATGTTTGCTGCATCTGGTGAGAGAATAGCTTAAAGGTCTGTGCTGAATTAAACCAGCCACTTTTTTCTTTTCTCTTTAAGAACACTGCCGATGGCACTGCTGGGTACAATCGTGAGCCAGACAAGCCCGTCTGCACTGAGTTAGCTGGTTTCAACTGGGGTTGCAATAGGAAGTGCCATAATTGGTCAAGGCAGCTGTGGGCTAGGGACAGGAAATATATCAGCCAGGGTTCCCACTCTGTATTGCTATCTTCTGCCGTTGGATGGTATTAGACTCGCGTCTCAGGCAACAGCCATGCAAGTGGAGTGACCTCTGCCAGATGCAATACCCATAGCAGAATGGATACCGCGTATATTGTTCGATTAGGCACTTTACAACCTTCTGGACTCAACATCGAGTTCAACAATTTCAGACCATAACCTCTGCCCCTATCTTTTTTTTTCCATTATTTTTCTCTCTCTCACATGGCAGCTGTCTTTCATTCTGCCAGTGCCATTTACACTTCATCTAGAGCCATCCTTTGTTTCTTAACTTGTCCCATTACCATCTCCTTTTGCCTCGCACCATCATCCCTTTTGTCTCTTAATCTCTCCTGCCTTCCACCCTATCACAGACCTTCCCTTTTGTTCTTTCCTCCCCCCTTTCCCTGCCCCTACACTTGCTTAAAAACCTGTTCCATCTCCAGCTTTTTCCAGTTCTGACGAAGGGTCATCGACCTGAAACGTTAACTCTGTTTCTCTCTCTCCACAGATGCTGCCTGACCTGCTGAGTATCTCCAGCATTTTCTGTTTTTTATTGCAGATTTCCAGCATCCGCGGTATTTTACTTTTGTACCACGTATATTGTGCCAAGGCTTGTACACCACTTGTTCAGGAGCTCGGCTCCGATGCCTCCATGTTTGAATAATCTGCTGACACTCATTGTCTAGGTTCCCACATGGTGAATGGTCGCTCTGACAAGGGCTCCGGAAACTCGTTCAACTTGTTGGGTACAGGTGCCAAGTACTGTTTCTCCAGCTGTTGGTGCCCATGCACGGTGCCAACTGGACAAACTGCTTTTAGCTAATCCCTCACCGACACAGCATTGGCCTGCTTTGCTATTCTGGACATAGAACGTTGATGCTTTGCAATGTCCTGGCTCATTGATTGAGACAAAAAAGAACTGGCCAGGCAGTGGCTGACGAGTGACTCGTTCCCTCTTAACTCAGCAGATATCATGTCTTGGAAAGGTGCTGATCGCATATATGAGCACAAGTGACCTCCGCTCAGTGCCCTTTCTTAACTACGTGCTGGCAAAGGAAAATTAGAGTTGCCAAGTCCTGATGTGCAGATGATCGATAAACATTGGGCCAGAAATTCGGCTTTCTGGCTTCCTGTGGGTGCAAGCATCGCGCGCGTACTTGCCTACCGCGCCTGCTGTTGTGCTTTGGGCCCACGAGGACTTCGGCTCCTGGGCCTCCTCCAGCTGCCGGCGCGCAGTGCTTGTGTATCCCAGGGGCGCAGTTAGTTCGAAGCGTCCCCTGGGATCACATGGGCCATGGAGAGCCAATCCTAACAGGGCATTTTCATTCATAGATTTGACAGGAAGACCTGTCAAATCTATGAATAGAGATCGGCCCCAAAACCACACTTAAACTTCAAATAAATTAAAAAAAAAAAAAAAAATCACATTTTTAAAATAACTAAGTTACATAAATTAACTACTTTAAACAAAAATTTAAATTTTTGAAAAAATTAATTATACATTTTAACGGTGCTAAAAATAAACTTACCTTTCTTTAAAGTATCTAAAAAAGATAAACCTGTTGAAAAAATGTTTAAATTGTAATTAATTAACCACTTACCTTGTTAAAAACAGGCCTTGCGCCTCCTTTTTAAAAGTGCAGCTTCTCTGTACTTACCCTCCCGGAGAAACCTGAAAAAAAACCTGAAGTTCGCTGCGTGCGCGCAGCCTCTCCGGCGCACACGTTCGACTTCTGAACCCCTCCCTTCAGGGGAATGGAAGTTCCGGTTTCCCGCGCATACGCAGTGCATGCGCGAAACCGGCACTTCAGGTGGCCTTACGGGTGAGTACACAGCGCGTACTCACCCAACAACAGCCGAATTTCTGGCCCAATAATTGTGCGTGGATCTTCAATTTTATTTGCTCGTCAAATCTCGGAGAGGAAAGAACATGAGTTTTGTCAAGGCAGAAGCACCCGGTCTCAAACTGACGGCATTTGAAAGCAGCGCTTGTAGATGATTAAGGGTTGGAATGAGACTTTTCAACACCATGCAAGTCATAATCATATCAAATTAGTTTGCATTTCATTTGTAATCTTTCGCTAATAAAGCCCATAGGGAAGTCAGGAGAAACTTCTTTACCCAGAGAGTGGTTAGAATATGGAACTGACTACCACAGAAAGAAAGACTTGCATTTCTATAGCGCCTTTCACAACCACCAGACATCTCAAAGCACTTTACAGCCAATGAAGTACCTTTTGCAGTGGAGTCACTGTTGTAATGTAGGATACATGGCAGCCAATTTGCGCACAGCAAGCTCCCACAAACAGCAATGTGATAATGATCAGATAATCTGTTTTAGTGATGTTGATTGAGGGATAAATATTGGCCGGGACACTGGGGAAAATGCCCCTGCTCTTCAAATAGGGCCATGGGATCTTTTACATCCATCTGAGAGGGCAGACGGGGCCTCGGTTTAACGTCTCATCCGAAAGACGGCACCTCCGACAGTGCAGCACTCCCTCAGCACCGCACTGGAGTGTCAGCCTAGATTTTTGTGCTCAAGTCTCTGGAGTGGGACTTGAACCCACAACCTTCTGACTCAGAGGCGAGAGTGCTGCCCACTGAGCCACAGGGAGTGGTTGAGGCGAATAGCATCGATGCATTTAAGGCGAAGCCAGATAAGCACATGAGGGGGAAAGGAATAGAAGGATATGCTGATAGGGTGGGAGGAGGCTCTTGTGGAGCATAAACACTGGCATAGACCAGTTGGGCCGAATGGCCTGCTTCTGTGCTATGCATTCTATGTAATTCCATGCTGGCATCAGCTATCTGCCCTCTCCCCCTGAAGGCGCTGCCACGTGCTGAGATATGACACCACAAGAGCCAGGTGTCCTCGCCAAACTGGCCATTCTCCAATGTGGAAACCCTGATAATGAGTGCCAGTGGGTTATTCAAACGGGGGGAGCATTGACGCCCTAGCTCAATCCTGACCTCGCCCCAACATTCACACGTACCTTTCGGTAAGGGGGCGCTGGGCGATGGTCAAGATCCAGACCCCGGGTTGATCTGCTTTTCACTCTGCCTGGCCCAGAAGAACAGCGCCGGCTCTGACCCCTGAACTGTCAACTCCAGCATGAGGTCAACTAGCCCAGGTCTGCACGGCTGCGTAACGTAACCACACGGTGCACGTGTCAAGTGAGCCACGCGGTGATTCGAGCCCGCGTATCAGTCGCGGCTGAATTGAAACGCCAGCCCCACTGAAGACGAAAGCCGCCTCCAACCACTGGAGCGACCAGGCCACATCCACAGTCCCAGTCGAGACTATTAATAAAATAATTGCATTCCTTAAAGCAAATAAAAGCAGAGTTTGACTGTGCATAATGTCACTTCAGCCAGAGCTCGATGCCAGACCAGAGACATGTCCAGGAAACACATTGGGCTGACGAAGGAGCTAAAGAATTTCCTGTGAAAAGATAAGGGCTGATTTACTGTGGAGATCTGATTTGCGACCCTTAAAGGCCTTTGATGTATCAACCCCATGAAGGGTAGCCAACCATTCAGGGCTGTCCTGGAGTCTCCAGGATTTACAGATTGATCTCCTGGGCACTGTTTCCAGCAATTCTGGAGAGAAATCCTAGGGATGTCAAAAAAGTGTTTTTTTGCCCCATTTACTTTGAACATTTTTGTTTATTGGTTACACAAATATTGGAGATGTGGGAAAAACAGCTGCTTGACTGAGGGTCAAGAATCATCCCATCGGTTAACGAAGAGTCTGTTCGCTCTCCAATTGGCCGTGGGGAGGCGGGCCGCCACGAGGATGGACATGTCGGGCGGCCAATGGCAGGAGCGTGGGGAGCGGTTGGAGGCAGGAGGGTCATGTGATATCTTCAGGAATATGTCCAACCAGAGATAGCAACCCTAACCCTGTGATGTGGTTAAAGGATGGGATCTTTTACATCCACCTGAGAGAGCAGCTTCCCCAGTGGCCCAGCGGTTTGCACGGGTAGCATTTGAACCACATCGAGTGAGAAGGTCTTAATTTTGATCCCTGGCCCATTCTACCTCATCTAACCCTATCAGCATATTACTTTCTGCGGTTAATAAGTTAATAGCGCAGGTTAATAAGTGAGGAAGTGGGAGTAATCAATCGAAGTTATTTAACCTGAGATGATACGAGGAATCAATATTTGAGTGAAAACCTAAATACAGAAATTAGTATTATAGTAAAGAACAAACCGGAGACAACCCAAGAAATGGAAACACACCACAACACAGGGCAAAGCGTCTTAGAGGAGCTTGTGACCTCAATGGAAAAAAAAACCAGGCCTGTCAATGCGCTACCGCCGAAGATGAATTTAACCCCCAATGGTCCTGAGATGACACTGTTGGATGACATTTGCTACAAACATCAAATGCATTCGTCTGAAATCCCTCCCTGTGCTACTTCAGAAAAGGCGTTGCTTTGTGTAAAATAAACTGGTTAAGGCTAGGTGAGGGGAATATAGATAGAAAGAAAGACTTGCATTTCTATAGCGCCTTTCACGACCTCAGGCCATCCCAAAGCTCTTTACAGCCAATGAAGTACTTTTGAAGTGTAGTCACTGTTGTAATGCAGGAAACGCAGCAGCCAATTTGTGCACAGCATGATCCCACAAACAGCAATGTGATAATGACCAGATTATCTGTTTTCGTGATGCTGATTGAGGGATAAATATTGGCCAGGACACGAGGGACAACTCCCCTACTCTGCTTCAAAACCATGGGATCTTTTACATCCACCTGAGAGAGCAGACTCGGTTTAACATCTCATCCAAAAGATGGCACCTCCGACAGTGCGGCACTCCCTCAGCACTGCACTGGAGCGTTAGCCTAGCTTGTTGTGCTCAAGTCTCTGGAGTGGGACTTGAACCCACAGCCTTCTGACGCAGAGGTGAGAGTGCTACCCACTGAGCCCCAGCTGATACTACCAGAAGGGAACAGTCGGATAGCAAGGAGAGGAACTTCAGCCATGTGTGTTCGGTGTTGGTGGTCTAGTACATCCTGTAGCATAATTTCAGGGCCGCCTTTTCAATCACAAGCCAGCTCTTGACGCTTTCACACACAGGCACCAGTTCATTTACTACGCACTAGGTCCAAGGGCTAGTCATGGCGTTTCTTATACCAATTGGATAACAGCTCGCGAATCCGGATACAACTTTTATTGTGAAATCTAATTGTCTGTCCTTTTTTGTAGAGGTCATTAATGAAATGGAAAACACTGACAGACTCTCCTGAGCACGAAAGGTAAGATGCAGCTTTATTTGCTTCTTTGTTAACTGCAGTCCCAGGAAGGTTCCCAGGGTTGACCCCTTGTCTGGGAGGAGCAAGCAATAGTAGGGGCACTGCAATTGGCCTCAGTGTCCATGGGCTGGGGGAAGAGTTAAAATCAGTGAGGCTTCTGCTGCTGATCACTATCCAGTGACTCCTGGTGGAAGACGCACGTGGGTGGGATGTTTGGGCGAGGCTCGCTTGCATTGCCTCCCCCGATTGTTGACTAGCCTGTCAATATTCCCTATTGGGGCTCATGTGTTAAGAATGGCTGCTTGGGCCTGACTGGAATGGTGCTTGACAACTGTGGGACTGTACCTGAACATGAGTCAATGCCTGAGGGGGCACTTGGAGGGGGAAAAGATATCACGAAAAGCAGAAGTGTACAGTATCTCTCGTAAATGGTATTCATTTTTTGCTTGTTTGTCTTAAGGAGGATTATTACCTTAGAAAAGCAAGATGATGAAGCCTTTGGATTTGAAATTCAGGTATGATTTATGTTACTTTCCCGCCTTCCCTATCCCCTATTTAAGTCTTCTCAATGCATCAGGTGTGCGCACTGAGGAGAGCAGGTGAACGGTCTGCTCTGCAGTTCCTGAAGCCAATGCTGCTCTTTGTTGCAATCTCGACGAAGAGCCAATGGCTGTGGCTGTTGCTGTGGTGTGAGACACCTACCTGTTGTCCTCCTCACCCCACCCACCTTCGCTCCCTTTTCCCTCTCGCCACCTCTCGTGGACCATCATGCCCCTGTCCATCTGCTCCCAGGACTCAACGATTGAACCCAGCACCAACTCCACCATGTGTTGGCATCTGCTGATTTCCCTGTACTTTTATTCAGAGGCCTGTTTTTATTTTTCTGTGCTGTTTGCAGACGTACGGCCTACATCATCGAGATGAGAACGCACTGGAAATGTGCACGTTTGTGTGTCGGGTCCGGGAAAACAGCCCAGCACAGCTTGGAGGACTGAGACAAGGTAACTAACAGGCAGGGATACATTCGTGAATCTACCTCTCTCTGTATGCATAACTAGCATTTCTAACCTCTCTTTGTATAATAAATATCTCTCACCATCTTTGTTCGCTATATGGTGAACATGGTACCGTTGGAAGGATTCTTGGATTAACTGTGCTGGAATCAGCTCCCAAATTCACTGTTGCATTTCCCTTTCTGGAGCAAGGCAGTCAAAATGCTTAGCTCCAACACTGGGAGCCAGCACACGTGACCTGGGACCTTCCTGGCTAGATCAGGGCAATTGTAGGATAATGTGATTTAAAAATACCTTCATTGAAACCTCCCAAATTTTGTTTGTTCACATGACCGTCACTGAAATAAAAAAATGGTAGCGAGGCTTTATAAATCACCTCAGTTAGAGAATTGTGTCCAATTCTGGGCATCGCACTTTAGGAAGGATGTCAAGGCCTTGGAGAGGGTGCAGAGGAGATTTAACAGAATTGTACCAGGGATGAGGGACTTCAGTTATGTGGAGAGACTGGAGAAGCTGGGATTGTTCTCCTTAAAGCAGAGAAGGTTAAGGGGAGATTTAATAGAGGTCTTCAAAATTATGAGGCATTTTGATGGAGTAGATAAGGAGAAACTGTTTCCAGTGGCAGGAGGGTCGGTAACCAGAGGACACAGATTGAAGATAATTGGCAAAAAAGCCGGGGGGCGGGGGCAGCGGGGAGCGGGGAGCGGGGAGATGAGGAGAATTTTTTTTACGCAGCGCATTGTGATCTGGAATGCACTGCCTGAAAGGGCGGTGGAAGCAGATTCAATAGTAACTTTCAAAAGGGAATTGGATAAATACTTGAAGGGGAGAAAGTTTACCTGGCTATGGGGAAAGAGCAGGGGAGTGGGACTAAGTGGAGAGCTCTTTCAAAGAGCCGGCACAGGCACAATGGGCCGAATGGCCTCCTTTCTGTGCTTTCTGATTCTAAGGGGCCGTAAATTTAGGATTTGCACTAGAAGAACGTTTATTTTCACACAAAGGGATATTAGGATGTGGGATGTTCTACCAGAAGTCACTATAGAAGCCAAATCAATTGCAACATTTAAGAGGCGATTAGATAAGAAAGGACTTACACTTTACATTGCACGTTTCACAACATCCCAAAACACTTGTCATAATGTAGGAAAGAACAGCAGTCAATGTGCAAGGCCCCACTAACAGGAATGAGATAAATTATCTGTTTTGGTGATGTTGGTTGAGGGATAAATATTGGCCCAGGATACCAGAGAGAACTCCCCTGCTCTTCTTCGCATAGTGGCCATGGGATCTTTTACATCTACCTGAGAGGGCAGACGGCCTCAGTTTAACATCTCATCCTAAAGACGGCACCTCCGACAGTGCAGCACTCCCTCAGTACTGCACTGGGAGTGTCAGCCTAGATCACGTGCTCAAGTCTCTGGAATGGAACTTGAACCCACAACCTTCTAACTTAGAAGTGAGAGTGCTACCAATGTGCCAAGGCCGACCCCTTAAGGTAAACACTTGAAGAGAAATATTATCGGCAAAGGGCAGGAAAATAGGATTACAGCAGATCGCTCCTGACGTTAGAAAACTACTAGGCACTTGGTCTAAGCGTTAAACAAAGCTTTAATCAACTGTTTTCCAACATGGAGATTGAGTTGTGTCCTTCACTAGTTCCTGTTGAGGAATGTCCTGAGCAAGCTGGGCCCATGCCCGAGTATTTATACTCTCCCTGGACAGCGCCACCAGCAGGCCGCCCAGTATTACTTCATACATGAATGACAAGATTCATGTCAGCTCCAATGTGGAGCTAGCACCAGTTGGGCCAAATGGCTTTGTTCTGTACTGAAATCTCTGTGATTCCATAACAAAAGGGCATCTTGTAGAGGTATAAAAACATGCTTGAAACCCAGAACAAGTCAGTCAGCATCTGAAACACGGAGATAGATTTGACGCTTCGGGTAGGTAGACTTCATCAGAACAGGGCCATGAATTCTGATGAACGATCTCCACGGCAGACATTGACCTAGCTTCGTTGCCCAGGGATGCCACAGTTGGACCTCAACACTCCTTGGCTATAGATGATAAAAACTGTGGAACAGTAACCTAGCTTGAGTCAGTACCTTCAGGAGAGGAGAGGAAAAAAAATCAGAGGGGTGGTGGTGAGAAATAAGTATAAATTGTCAGCATTCACAAGCTTAAAATCTGTTAATAATAAAGTTTCCACTCAGTAAGAAACCCAACCGTCATCTACGGAAGGTACATCATGATCAGGGTCAGTGATAAAGATCTCTGCAAATGAAGCTAACCAGATAACTCTCACTGTCTCAAATGGTCTCTGGTACAAGTGAGATACTTATCAAAGCCACTGCTGGACCTGACATTTGTTAGTTATAGCGGTAGGTCATGGGTTCGAGCTCCGCTCCAGACTCTGAGCTCATAATCTAGACTGACACTTCAGCACGCTACTGAGGCAATGCTGCATTGCTGAAAGTGGTGTCTTTTGGACGAGATGTGAAACTGAGGCCCCCACCTGCTTGTTTCTGATGTTCATGTGCACTGTGTAAAAGATCCCACGGCACTCTTTGAGAAGAGCCGGCGGTGGGGGGGGGGGTGGGGGGGTGGTCTCCTTGTGCCCCGGCCAACATTCATTCCTTAACCAACACCACCAGAAACAGATGTTCATTTATCCTATTTGGTGTTGTGGGATCTTGCTGTGCACAACAGATGGCTGCCGTGTTTGCCTAAACTACAGCAGTGACTACACTTCGAAAGCAATTCATTGGCTGGGAGATGTTTCTAAGACTTAAGGTGCTAGATAGATGCATGTCTGGGGAGGGTTGCTTTTCCGGCCGATGGAAATGCATATTTTGTTAATTTGAGTTTTTTTCATACTGCTCCTTTCAAGGTTTATGGGCTTCAGTGTCGAACAGTTCTTTCTATAAATTTCACTTCCTACCACCAAATTGCTCCCCCCCTCTCCAGCAGCGAGCCACTCTTGTAACAGTTTCACAAGTACAAGCACCCCTCTGACAATTCACCACATGGGCCCATCTTCATTTATGAGCCCAGACAGTGAGTGTTGGCAGGTTATTTGACCATTGGGGAAGGGGGGCGAACCGAAACCCAATTCTGTCAGATGAACATAGGAGCAGGCCATTCAGCCCCTCGAGCCTACTCTATTGGGTCATGGCTGAGCTGTACCTCAACTCTATTCACCTGCCTTTGCTCCATATCCCTTAATACCCTTACCCAACAAAAATTCCATTGTTCTCAGTCTAGAAGATTTCAATTGACTGTCTTCACATTTTCCAATTCACGTATTCTAGGCTGACACGACTGAGGGAGTGCTGCACTGTCGGAGGTGCCGTCTTTCGGATGAGATGTTAAACTGAGGCCCCGTCTGCCCTCTCAGGTGGACATAAGAGATCCCACGGCCACTATTAAAAGAAGAGCAGGGGAGTTATCCCTGGTGTCTTGGGCCAATATTTATCCCTCAATCAACACTTAAAAAAATCAGATAATCTGGTCAGTTATCTCATTGCTGTTTGTGGGAGCTTGCTGTGTGAAAATTGGCTGCTGTGATTCTACATCACAACAGTGCCCGCACTTCAAAAAGTACTTCATTGGCTGTAAAGTATTTTGGGATGTCCTGAGGTCATCATGAGGGCGCTATATAAATGCAAGTCTTTCTTTTACATCTGACATGCAGACGTGTGCATTTTGCAGCAGGGGTCCACTGGATAGCGATTCTCTCCTGCCCAGCCCAAGGAATACTGGGGCCAGTTGTTGTCTGTATTGCCTCCCACGCTGTGAACACTGGGGGCTGCTCTTGGGTTCCACCCCGGGCAAGTCAACTTTCCAACGAAGCTCAACACAATCCCTCTTGTCACCTTTGGGTACTGCCCCTAGCCTCTTCAACTGCACCACACTTTAAGCGACTTCCTCTTGATGCATGTTCCATTTCTTGTGCAGATTTCCTGTTTTGATAGACAGGTGGGAGGAGGGTTTTTTTACCTGTCGTGCCGGCAACCAATGATATTTCTTTTCGAGCGGGAGGCCGTTACGAATTGTGGTTACTTCGAGACTCAAAAAGAGCTGTGCTTTCTTTCCAGGTGACACAATCACCAGCATCAATGGGACAACCGTCGATGGATTCCGCCACCGAGATATTGTGGATCTTATCAAGTCATCGGGAAATTGTCTGAGGTAATCAAACACAAGAAACGGTGACACAATGCATGGGTTTCCGTTGTAGTTTTCCAAGTGCCGATTCTTAAGTCTAATAATATCTGCAATTATTTTCTGCCCGCTTGAACAATAGAAGTCAGAGGAAGGCACGGGACTGGAGGGAGGCCAATAGCTCAAGGCCACAAAATGGAGTCTTAGGGCGGCCTGGTCCCATTGGTTCTTATTCACACGGTGTTTATTAATCAGTGTTAAAATGTATTTTTTTTCCCAAATTCTCTTCTCCCCCTCTTTTCTTGAAGTTATGTTCACTCATGCTGAGGTAGGTTTCCATGGTAACCCTTAAGGGATAATCTTCATATGTGAGCCTAAACAATGAGTGTTGGCAGGTTATTTGACCATCACAGCCAAGCCCCATCCTGTCCACATCCAACATTCGTGCATATGCATTTTCCACTGGGGGGTGGGGTGCCACCAGATAGTGATAAAGAGTGGGAAACCCCCTCCCTAACCCAAGAGAGTTGAAGCCTCCACTACCACTCCAGCTAGGATCACTCAACACCTCCTGGCCTGTGAGCCTCAATACCACACTGGGTGGCGGATCTCCTCACTAAACCACTGGGGAGTCGTGTGGTAAATGTCTTGTCAGCAACTAGATGATCAGAGAGAGGGATGGGCCGGGAGAGTGTTTCCCCGGAGAGGGGGAAGGATAGAGGGAATGTCTGAGATGTCAACCCAAGTTGTTCTTCTGCAGTTAAATGGTTGGCCGTAGGGCAGCGTTGGCAGAGAACTGGGAGCAGCACATTACGTAGGGGAAGGCAGTGGGTTAACTGCCGTTAAGACAGCTCCAATCGGAAAACCGCTAAAGAACAAGTAGACGTGAGGAGAAAGCTAACAATTTGAATGTCTACTACTGCAGTGTTTAACTGGTACATTGCCCACTGACAGGCTGGAGACTGTGTACGGAACTTCCATCAGGCGAGCAGAGTTGGAAACCAGACTGCAGTACCTGAAGGTAAGCTGCTTTTATGGCTGCTGTCAGTGCTTTGGGCCTTGGAGTGTTGTTTATTTAACATGAACTGTGAATGCAGAATTCGAAGACACAACGTGCCAAATTAACATACCTCGAGCAGGATCTGAGAGTTGAATAAATTCCATCCCTCCCCCACAGAAGACAGATTCCCAGATAAAGTATTTCTGGTGCGTTAACTGACACCTTTAAAAATCAAAGAGCTGGATTGATATCTGTGAGATTGAGGGTTGTAAAGATAAGTAGAGATGATTGGGTGTTGTGTGGAACATGAGGGACCGGGACTATGGAGATTTCCCGGGGATGGGGGAATCTTAGCTAAAGGACAAGTTGGAGAAGCTGGATTTGTTTTCATTAGAGCAAAGGAGGTTGAGGGGTGATTTGATAGAGGTGTACAAGATTATGACGGGTTTGGATAGGCTAGACGGGGTAAGGCTGTTTCTACTAGTTGATGGTACAAGGACTAGGGGACGCAGATTTAAGGTTTTGGGCAAGAGATACAGGGGGGGGGGATGGGAGGGAAAACTTTTTTACGCAGCGAGTGGTGAGGACCTGGAACTCGCTGCCGACGGAAGTGGTGGAAGCGGAGACACTCAATGTTTTCAAGGGGAGACTGGATAGGTACTTGAGGGAAATAACTTGCAGGGCTACGGGGATAGAGCGGGGGGAATGGGACTGACTGGATTGCTCTACAGAGAGCCGGCACAGACTCGATGGGCCGAATGGCCTCCTTCTGTGCCGTTATGACTCTGTCACACCCACTGGTCAAGGGATAGAGGGTTAGATAGATGGTCTGGAGTTTGGTTTGATTTCCTATTGAGGTGCAGAAAGATCTATCCCTCAGGATCTTTGAAGCTTTTTGAGCTGACTAGACCTTCGACTGCTGGATCTCCCCTCTTCAGTGGCACTCATAAGTACAGTATAAGCAACTGGACCTCCATGCAGCCAACTGAAGGGTAGGTGCACTTCCTTATGGGTCTTCCAATCTCCCATAAGAACTACGAGCTTCTGCTGTGACCTACCAGCACTGAGTTGGTTCAGTGTGTTTGACACTTACGATGACATGAAATGGCATCACAACGCGAGCACGCTGATGCATGGGGTCAGCTCAGTGTCAAATTCCCTGGCCTGCCCGCTGCGAGACCTATACCTGACCTCCCTGGACACTAACGGTAATAAATGCCTTTAAATGGGCTGGATAGGATCCACGATAGATCAGGATTGCCCACGGCCTATAGAAGGAATAGGTATGATGGGCTGAATGACCTCCTCTCATTCCGAGATCGAATAGGTTAATGTTTGAGGCAGCGACCTTTTGTCAGAACTGTTCTGTTCTGTTGCAGGGTCTCCTCATCCTTCCCCCCCACCACCCCCCCTCTGTTAACCTGTCTGTTCCCTTCACAGAGACTCGCACGCCAATTCTGGCATTTTCTGTATTATCTCCGATTTGAAGCAGGCTTCTTATTCCTTCTGTATGAGATTTCATCTTTGCTGTTGTTTTTTCCCAGCAAACGTTGCAGGAGAAGTGGGAAGAGTACAGGTCACTAATGGTCCAGGAACAGAGACTGGTGCATGGTAGGTGATCTCCTCGTTTCCTTCTCCATGGCCAGGCCCAGGCACAGGGAGGTGTGTCCTTCTGGTGACCATGGCTGACTGCGTTGGGTAACCGTAGTTCAGGTTTTATAGAACTAGTAACTTGGATTGCCTGGTCAGCATTGTTTTAATCCCGGTGTTAACCCAGGGTTACAGCCAACGTGAATGAGTCTGAGCCTGGGGCGTCCAGGCCCGAATTTATTCATGTCGGTTTGTGGATTGCGATGGGGACAACTTTGAATAGAAGTTACACTTTCCCTCCCTTTTGTAATGAACGCGTGTGCAGACGATCAGATCATTACAGACAGCCATGTTCCGCGGGCTTGGGATGTACCAGGGCATGAATACAATCCCCGCCGCTTGTAGCGGGCGCGTTGGTGCCAACCCGATTCGCGGTGGCCGGTACGACCGAGAAACTTTTTCAAAAGCACGGAGGGAATCTTCATCTCTGCACCTCCCTGCTCTGTCGAAATGCCCCCATAATGATCCACAGGGGAGGGAGAGTGAAAGCTAGCGTTCTGCTCCGTTTCCCCTGCACCGTTGGAGAGCTGAACGGGGCTGAATGGCGCAGCGGCATTTTAAACGGGGCGCGAACAGCTGCTCGAACAGCCCGCAAAAGTCGGCGCGCTTAAAACGCTTTAATTGCCGTTGATGCCTATGGTGACGGCAAATGCTCAGCGCCATTCGTCCGATATAAGCGCAACGTGAGGAGACAGTAGAAGTGGTGGGGACTGCACTGCACGTGGCTTACTGAATACTACAGTACACACCGGCATGATGGGCCGAGTGGCCTCCTTCTGTGCTGGCTGGTTCTAAGAACAGGATCCCAGCAACTGTGTCTTCTTTCAAGTTAGCCTTTTTCATTGATTTGCTCCCCTCCCCTCCTGCACTGCTTGTCCACATAATGACCACGCCTGTTGCTAGCGCAGAACTTGTCAGATTGATTGAATTCCGTTTCACAACTTGCCATGGTGGGATTATGAACTCCCAGCCATCTGGGTTTGCTGATCCCGTTCCCCGAACCGCTCGGCGCTTGTGTCCTGCAGCACCGACAAAGGATTAAACCTGGGGTCCCGCTCTCTGGTCAGTATGACTCGGGTCCTCACTAGCTACACTCGCTGGGCTGTCAGAGGAGCCTGAGCACGTGGTCAGGAGTGTTCTGTTTCAGAATGCACAAGGGAGCTGAGATGACCAAGCTGCCACCGATGGTGCAGTCAGTCAAGCTGTGACCTAGCATGGAAGCTGAGTTGTACAGGCCAGAAGATCACAGGTTTCATCTCTAGTCTGTGCGGAGTTATTTGGGGTAGGCCGCGGGGGCTCTACAATAGGTCTCAGCATCACAGAATCACAGAATCCCCACAGTGCAGATAGAGGCCATTTCGGCCCATCGAGCCTGCACCGACACATATCCCATCCTATCCCCGTAACCCCACGTATTTAATCCCCCCTAACACTAAGGGTCAATTTATCATAGCCAAATCAACCTAACCCGCACATCTTTGGACTGTGGGAGGAAACCGGAGCACCCGGAGGAAACCCACGCAGACACGGGGAGAATGTGCAAACTCCACACAGACAGTCAGCCGAGGCCGGATTCGAACCCGGGTCCCTGGCGCTGTGAGGCAACATTGCTAACCACTATGCCACCGTGTTGCATCCTCGGGCAAATGGGGGACCACCCGGGGTTCCTGCCCCTGGTCATTGTCCACTGCGCCATGCTGGAAAGTGCAGGCAAGTTAACATGATCAGGCTTGGCTGTGATGTCCTAGGAACATAGGACCATAGGAATTATTAGACGAGAAAAGACCACGGTCCATCTAGTTCACCTTCTACCATCCTAGTAGTCGCATGACACAATGATAATGGAATTGTTGATTAATCACAGCAATCAATCTCGATCAATGAGTCGACACCAGACCCAGACATGAGCTGAGGAAAACCCCAGTGGCGGAGAGCTTTGGGACCCACAGGTCCAAAGTCACCTGTTCCTCCCAAGCACGCTACCCTCACCACACGTCATGTCTCAAGTTGCTCACATACTGTATCCCAAGATGTTATTTTTTTAAATAAATCCATCTAATTTGCATTTGACTGAATCAATACTAACTGCATCCACCGTCTCCCTAAGGAGCCTGTTCCATAGATTGCCCACTCGCTCACTGAAATATCCTTTCGCAGCTTAGTTTTGAATCTACCCCCCTTCGAGCGCGGGCCGTGTCCTCTGGTTCCACTGTTCTGGGCACGGTGAAACAGCTTGTCACTGTCTACATTGTCTTGTCCCTTTAGAAACCTAAGAACAGAAATCACATCCCTTCTCTATTCCAGTGAGAACGTGCCCAGTTTACATAATCGCTCCTCCTAATCCAATCCCTCCATCCCCTCAATCATTCTGGTTGCTCTCTTCTGTCTCCTCTCAATAGCTGCAATATCCTTTCTGTACTGTGGCGACCAGAACTGTGCACGGTATTCCAAGTGCGGTCTCGCCAATGATTTATAAAGTGGCAGGATTACCTCACTATTTCAGCTCAATATCGACCTATTAATACATCCCAACATCTAATTTGGTTTACTCACTGCCGCCGAGCATTGTTGCGATAGCAACCAAATAGCTTGCCAATACTCACGGTTTCGGCTCGCACGTGAAGAATGGGCACTTGTATGTCGGTGGTACCAAAGGGCTGCCAGCGCCTATGGAATTGTGCCCAGGTGCGAGGTCAAGGTTTGGCCTGGCCTGTTCTCCCTGGCACCTGTTTACAGACCACCATGGTTTTAAGTGTCAGAATCCACTTTGCACCAACCTCCTTTAAGATGCCCTTACATGGACGTTCGATTAGATGTCGGGAGAGCTTCATCCATAAGCTAGCTCTCCACTCTCTCCACTGCTAAAGCTAGCTCCCTCGTTCCAATGGCAGAATTGTAGATCCAATGGAGCAACTGGGTCTATGAGCCTGCCACGAGGATAACGGAGCCGGATTTGGTGGTGCGAGTGGAAGGAACTAATGCCAGGATGCCAGTCTCCCGGAACCCGAGTGCCAGCGTAAAAGTGGCGAACCTTCTAGTCTGTAGACCTCACCGCCTGGTGTTTTTGCCCTCTTTCCAGGGATCGTGTCAAAAGATCCAAGTGTTTATGACGCTTTCGAATCGGTCAGAGCCAGCCTTTTTGGTCAGAGCCTCGACCCCAGCCCTTCCGCCCAGAGGCAGACCCACTCCAGTGGCATTACCTGCAGCGGCGCCATGGAGGGCGATGACGAGCCCATTTACCAGACTTGTATCTTTGACCCCTTAGACGCGGGCAGCGACGACAGCCACAGCACTCACAGCAACGAGATGGTCGTCGTCAAGAAGGCGCTGACAAGGAGCGTGAGTGCCAGGGCTGGCCACAACGGAGTCGCCTCCACCTCCTGGGAGAAATGCAACAACCAGAGTGCCTTTGGAACCCTTCCAAGGAAGTCCCGGAGGAAAAGTTTGCGGAAGAGGCTGCTCAAGTATATCCCTGGACTCAACCGATCTGTGGAAGAGGAAGAAAGCCACCTGTAGGCAACGTGCCAGCGCATTTATTTATTGTGTTTCCTATTTTCAACGCTAATAGCAGACATTGCTGCCACCAGAAGTATTGTGGACAGAGTACCAGAAGCAGGGAGGCGACCAAACCGCTTAGATTTAACTACTTCGCACAGAAGGTGGTGAATGGGCTGCACAGACTGCCCAAGGAGACAATGGAGTTGGACAGTTTTGGCAAATTCAAAAGCGAGCTGGATAGTTTCTATGCCAAGGTGACTGAGGGGGTGTAAGAGATAAGTGTAATCGTTTTTGAACTTTGGGATAAGTCAGATGGACTGCAATGGTCTTTTGCGGTTCGGTGCACTCTTGTGTTCCTATGTAAGGGTTTACTTTCACTCTATTTTTTCCGATTGTTTTCCCCCCCTCCCATCTGCTGAGGTGGCGGAAGGGAAATGGGGAAAGAGCAGGGGGGAGTGGAATTAATTGGATAGCTCTACCAAAGAGCCGTCACCGGCACGATGGGCCGAATGGCCTCCTTCTATGCAGTGTTCCCTCTAAGCGCGCTGTAACGGGACAGGTCCCGCGCAGGCCACTCACCGGCTTCTCCATTGTAAATACCGCGCCTGAGTGGAAATTTAAAGGGACCACGCACTAAAAGAAACAGGCCGCGTCGAACACAGCGCGGCTCACAGGGAACATTGCTTCCATGCTGTATCATTCTATGATTCTGTCTCGCCTGAAGGCACGGACTCCCACCCGGGTAAGGTTCCACAGGTGCCAGCAGCCCTCTGGTACCTTGCCTAGGTGGCCATTCTTCAAGTGTGGGCCAAGACAATGCGTGTCGGCGTGCCTTCCAACTGCGGCAAGCACACACGCCCTGTCCGCGCCCAACAGCCGCACGCACTCTCTCCAGCGACCGTTGGCACGTAGTGAGCAGGAGTGGATGCCCGAGCTTGTCTTACCTTTCCCCTTCCCTAACCTAATTGTAGTGCCTTCTCCCCAACCCATAAGCTGCCCTGGCGAACTCCGCTCAGACCAGGGATCGAACTTCAATCCTTCCTGATCTGAGAGGCTCAGCACCACACTCCACAAGGACATTCACCCATTGAGCTAAACTCTTTTTTTTAACTTGTTGCTGTCCGAATTCTTTTTGCTGTAATGCGGAATTTTGGTCTTTTTTAGGGGATTGGGGGGGGGGGGGGAGTCTGATCTTTCAGTAGTTTTCATCGCAGCTCCAACATATTATTGGGGTGGTGTAGAAACGATTTGTCTCAAGGTTCCTGGCTGACATCACTTCACTCTCGGTTCCGCATGAGGTAAAGGAACTTTGATATTTGGTGGCTATTAGGCAGGACTGTCTGAGGTCACCCGCACGTAAGCTGTTCCGAGCTTCTCTCCCCTCGGTGCCGCCTTGCCGCCTTCCTCCTCGGCCGGAGCCTGATGGTCCCGCTTCAGTCTCCCTCAACGGGAAAAGCGGGAACAACAACTTGCACCCCTACAACATCTTTCAGGCGGAAAGCAAAGGTGCTTCGCAGGGCCGCAGGTCAGTGCTGAGATCAAGTGGACCTCTCTCAGCTCTCCCATTTTAGTTGGGGCGGCTGGACGGTCTGGATGACTGATGGGGGGGGGAAACCCAAACTCCTCTTAAAGCCGCCTCCCCGTTTCAGCCAGCAGGTTGCGTTCCCGCCTTTCAAAAACATTGGAAGTCGAAAGGCTCGACACCGATGCAAATTGAATGTATTTCAAGCTGTTGTAAATCTGAACGCAAGCAGTGAGACGTACGCGCTGGAATCGAACCGTGCAGTCGGCACAAATCCTCACGCCAAGGCTCTTCCACAGCACCCCGACCTGTCCCAGATCGAACGCAGCTATTTCCCAATTTTCTTCCCTGAGCACTTCGAAGACATGGGGAGGGTTTTTCTTTTGTCTGCAGTATCTGGGCGCCAATCAACGGAGTGAAAATCAGGCGGGTTCTGGAACGGCCGGGCGGTCCGCTCTGCCAGCTTACCGCCCGGCCAGTGAGGACAGCGACCTACTCCACTGGTTCCCCAGTTGTTGACAGATGCCTCCCCCCCCCCCCCCCCCCCCCCCCCCCCCCCCCCGCCCTCCCCACACACCCAGTGTCTCAGCCAAAGGGCCATTCTTCATGCGCATCCCCCGACGGTGAGTGGCAGCTGGCTATTCTCCCGCGGGGGGCACCGCAGCCAAGCCCTTTTCCTGTCCTCAAGAGACTGTCCGAGATGTGCCCTGTCCAGTAGGGGCTCAGTGGGGAATCCTGGCTGATTTTTATCCTTTCCCTGGCCCAGAGGCAGAGTCCGACTGCGACACTTTCAATACTGCCACCCTGGTCGCTGTCGGCTCAATCAGCACCATGTGGAAGAGCGTCTCTATCACCAGTTATATCCTAAACACGGCCTTATAGAGAGAGAAGAACGTCTGCTGTACTTAGCTTGCAGTCAAGTTCCTCCTGCACAGCATTAATCTATATTTAGGTTTGCCAATTGAATTAGTTGTTTTGGGTCCAGTAACAGGATCGATTTGATGGGATTCCACAAAGGTCGGGGATCCATTTCGTTGAGTAATACCCACTATAACGGGGCAGCAGGTAGAACCATGGTAAGAGCTTAAGTGTTGCGGGACTGAAGGGGTTAAAAGGAGCGGCCATTGAAGGGACCGGGTCACTGCCTCTTTAGACCGGCAGTAAAAGCTTATTTAAAGTGATCGCTTCACAGCGGAGGTGGTCTGAAAATAGCCCTGCAGTATCGTCTTAATTCAGTGACCACAAAGGCTTACAGACACTGGTTCTGTGAAAAAGAAATATATTGCTGACAGTACGTGCTGTGGGAACTGTTGAGTTTCAGACCAGAATCTTTCACAACTTGAAACACAGTCAAGACAGGAAGTATAGCGGAGGAGGAGGTGGGGCGAGGGGGGGTGGGGGGGGGAAGGAGGAGGATGCCAGTTCTGGATGCGACAGCCTAAAAACAGTAAACGCTCGGCAGAAAGGAAGCCTGTGGGGTGACAGCAAACAATACCTCGATTGAAGGACGGCTGCATCCTCGTTTGAGCTGTAGCTAATCCGAGAAGGTTGGCTTTGCACCATTATCCCGAATTTCTAAGACCTGAAAGGCCTCTGACCAGCTGCCTTTGGTCATCTAATGTGCTTCTCAACATTGACCGACAGAGGCCATAATACCTCGCCAGTATCTTGAGGAATTCAGCCAGGCATTGGGCTAACTGAAAGGAGAAGTCGGTCTTCATTTCCCACAGTTTGGATTTCAGGAAGAGTCGGTATTAAAGTTGGCAATTTTTCTGACCGTTTGAGATCGGGCAGGAGAACGTCGAGGAGGCCAACAAAACCCATCTCTTTTTGATGGGTTTTGTTGGCCTCCTTGACGTTCTCCTGCCCGATCTCAAAAAGGTCAGAAAAATTGCCAACTTTAATCTGCAAATGTCGAAGCAAAATTCAGTGGAATGTTTTACCGTTTACGAACCTGTTACGCACAATGTCAAGTCGACCCAGTAGATGATCTAGATAATGGCATCATTGCCAAAAGTGTCAGCTGTGGCTCAGTTGTTAGCACTCGCTCCTCCTGAGTCAGAAGGTCATGGGTTCAAGTCCCACTCCAGAGACTTGAGCACAAAATCTAGGCTGACACTCCAGTGCAGCATTGAGGGAGTCTTTCGGATGAGATGTTAAACCAATGCTCTCAGCTGGACGTAAAAGATCCCATGGCACTATTTCGAAGAAGAGCAGGGGAGTTCTCCCCGGTGTCCTGGGCCAATATCTATCCCTCAACCAACATCAATAAAACAGATTATCTGCTCATTATCACATTGCTGTTAGTGGGAGCTTGCTGTGCGCAAATTGGCTGCTGCCTTTCCTACATTACAACAGTGACTACACTTCATTGGCTGTAAAACGCTTTGGGACGTCCTGAGGTCGTGAAAGGCGCTATAGAAATGCAAGTCCTTTCTTTATTGGCTTAGCAAAAACATCGGCCCAGTAAGCACCAGTGCAACCTGTTGTTTATGTCCAGCCAGATGAAGCTGCTGGTACCAGTTTTGCTAAGACGTATTTAGAACACGCATTTCTCCAGTCTTCCTCTGGAGGATACAGAATGCCTGTGTGCCTTTCATAGACTGTGGGATTAGTTCTGTACCAAAATCCTAAGCGTATCGAGAGTCCATTCTTTCCCATTTGGTTTATTCCAGGATATTCTGAATTCTGAATGTTGTACGCTCTTTATATTTATTCAATTCTACTTTATAATGTTCCTCATTTAAAATCTACAAAAGAATCCTTGTATTATTGTAGGGAAAACTGTGCATAATTTGAAAGTGAGAAAAGCCATTTGTTCTGAAAGATATGTAACAGCAGTCTCTCTTTCTCTCCCTTTGTTTTTTTTTATTCGTTTATGGGATGTGGGCGTCGCTGGCAAGGCCAGCATTTAGTGCCCATGCCTAATTGCCCTTGAGAAGGTGGTGGTGAGCCGCCTTCTTGAACCGCTGCAGTCCGTGTGGTGAAGGTGCTCCCACAGTGCTGTTAGGGAGGGAGTTCCAGGATTTTGACCCAGCGACGATGAAGGAACGGCCGATATATTTCCAAGTCAGGATGTTGTGTGACTTGGAGGTGGTGGTGTTCCCATGCGCCTGCTGCCCTTGTCCTTCTAGGCGGAAGAGGTCGCGGGTTTGGGAGGTGCTGTCGAAGAAGCCTTGGCGAGTTGCTGCAGTGCATCTTGTAGATGGTACACACTGCAGCCACGGTGCGCCGGTGGTGGAGGGAGTGAATGTTTAAGGTGGTGGATGGGGTGCCAATCAAGCGGGCTGCTTTGTCCTGGATGGTGTCGAGCTTCTTGAGTGTTATTGGAGCTGCATTCATCCAGGCAAGTGGAGAGTATTCCATCACACTCCTTACTTGTGCCTTGTAGATGGTGGAAAGGCTTTGTGATTTTGTTTCCTTTTCTGTCTGTTCGGATTGCCTCTCTCCTTTGCCTCACTAGCTTTCATTCTATCTTCTAAAGTCCAGATAGGCCAACCTCTTAGACCTTTAAGTCCTCCCCTTGTGCTGGGGCTGCACATTGATTTTCAGAGGTGGCAGGCAATGACTAAAGGTGGAGTAGTCACCAACAGCTAAACTTTGGTCCAAGGATGCTGCCGCATGTTTCTTAGAGATGATTACGTCGAATCTACAGTACAGAAACAGGCATTCGGCCCAACTGGTCCGTGCCAGTGTTTATGCTCCACACCAGACTCCTCCCACCCCTCTTCATCTCATCAACATATCCTTCTATACCTTTCTCCCTCATGTGTTTATCTAGCTTCCCCTTAAATGCATCTCTGCTATTCGCCTCAACCACTCCCTGTGGTAGCGAGTTCCACATTCTCCCCACTCTCTGGGTAAAGAAGTTTCTCCTGAATTTTTCATTGGATTTATTAGTGACTATCTTATCTTCATGGCCCCTAGTTTTGGACTCCCCCACAAGCGGAAACATCGTCTCTACTATGAGATAGTATAACGGTCGAATAAAAATGTGGAGCTTGATTACAAGATTGAAACTCTCTTCCAAAATGTCGCTGTTCACGTGCATTAATTCGCCAGTGTAAAGCCTGTGCTATATTCGACTTTGATTCTAATTGGAGATCTTGAGCCAGCTGCTATCAAAGGAGCGCTCGGCCAGCTTCACTGAATTGCCAGCTCAAATCCTGCTGCTTGTGCCAGGGCAACACGGGGGAATAGTCAGTTTTCCCTTGGCGGGAAGTGCTTGTTGTGAGCGTGCCATTGCAGGCATTGGCCGACGAACCGTATTTCACCAGATTTTAGTTTGCCGTTACTTTCGCGACACTTTACAGATTGTGCCACCGTGCCTTGAAGGAAGAAAACAAAGACAGAAGCTGGTCTCAATTCAGTTTCAGAGAGGTACCTTTTGTATTAAGTCAAAAGTTGATATATTTAAGGGTGTGAAGGGATATGGAACCAAGGCGGGTAGATGGGGTTAAGATACAGATCAGCCACGATCTAATTGAATGGCGGAATAGGATCGTGGGGCTGAATGGCCTCCTCCTGTTCCTAAGTCATAGCTTTATAAATTCTTTGAATAATAAGGAAGTGACTTCTGCACCAGAGGGATATGGACATTGAAATGGCAACTTTATTAAAAAAAATATAGAGCAGTGTGATTATTATAATACAAATTTTATGCCATTGGAAGAGAACCTTCAGTTAAATCACATTCAAATATTCAGTTTAGACATGTTGCTGGTGCAATGGGGTCTAAAGCTAACATTGTTACGCCCCGTTTTGTGGGCCTAAAATGGCTGCAACAATAACCAATTTAGCAGTTCAGGCCGCTGCTAAATTGGCCAGGGCCTTTTTTAGGTGGCCCTGGCGGCCGCCTGAAATGAGCACAGGAGCCTCATTTCAATATTGCGCTCATTTCCAACCCGGACTCCTCAGTTTGTTTGCTGTGGCAAGCTCCGGCTGGCATTTCCAGATCTTCAGCAGCCTAACCAGCGCTCCTTAAAGGGACCGGTGGAGGCTGCTCAAAGTAAAAAGCCCCAAAACTTCCAATGTGTTGTCTTTTGTGGAATCGGAAGGAGCAGGAGTGCTCTTCCTGTCTCCACAAAACAACCGTGGGCCGCTACAGCCTGCCCTCGCCCTACCCCCACCCCCCCCCCCACACCCCTCACGATCCCCCTTGGTACAGGCCGAAATTCTTAAGGCCCCGACAGGCGAGTTTCGTCGGGGCACCCAATTGGCCACCTGATTGATTCTGATGAGGCCCGAGGCCAACTTTACTTTGGTTCTCTGACCTCTCCGTTCTGGCGTGCCATCACTGCGCACGGCCGGTCGGGGGATGCTAAGGAATTTAGGCCCCAGCGTCACCAGAAATGGTGTACGTTGGTTGGACATCGAATGGTCGTTGGCTGCTTAGTGATTATGCTACAAATCCTTAAACATGTTCATATCAGCCTCTCTGCCTTCTATCTTAGTATCGGAGAAAGGAATTTAATACAAATATGTTAAGGGCTTGTACAATAACTGAACAGCATAATTTCCAGACTTTAGTTAATAGCTTGTCTAATCCAAAATAATTGTCCAGTTTATTTAAACATACACTGAGTCACTATTGTCTTCATGCAAATAATTCTGTAATATTTTGTAAATACCTTTTTTCACTGATATGTCTAATGTTCTACTAATATTTATTTTAATATTGTATTTTGCTAAGGTTTATGTTGTATGAAAATGTTTGTCATTAAAAGCAGCGAGTGTTTTCAACGATGGAAAACAAAATTGTGGAGCTTTTTGTAAACTAGAAGATTTGACATTAAAAGTTTTCAAATGTTTGGAGAAGTGTTTGTTGTCTCTTTTTTTTGGTCAGCAACAAAGAGGAGCTCGCTTGGTGAGTGATCTTGGGAGGGTCCGCTACAACATTTGCTAGTTCTGCTTCAGTCACCATCTAAGTTGACCCAAAAGTCGAATCCATAAGATGAAACCTTTAGCAATCTGTTCCTTGCATTAAACCTCTGCTGGTCTGTATGACTGTGAACAACTGCGACACATGGTCCTGAAGTGGCAGTACTTAGCTTCCAATTAGTCACAGCCATTCCAGCTTGTTATTTTTGTAACCGGTCATTAGTGTTAGGATCCTGATTGCAAGTGGCACAGATCGCAGCAGGTTCTGCACAAACTGACACAGGGGGAGCAACTGCATGCACTCCGAGATCTCTGCACTCCTCTAATTCTGGCCTCTTGAGCATCCCCGATTTTAATCGCTCCACCATTGGCGGCCGTGCCTTTAGCCGCCCAGGGCCCTAAGCTCTGGGATTCCCTCCCTAAACCTCTCCGCCTCCCTCTCCTCCTTTTAAGACGCTCCTTAAAACCTACCTCTTTGACCAAGCATTTGGTCATCTGCCCTAATATCTCCTGATGTGGCTCGGTGTCAAATTTGGTTTGATCATTGCTCCTGTGAAGCGCCTTGGGACATTTTACTATGTTAAAGGCACTTCTAATGGTTCCCATACAAGATGAGGACTGAGCAAAAAGGTGTTCCGCTGCAGCATCAGTCGGTCACAATCATTATGTAGCATTTCAACTTCACATCTTTGAAAGTAATTTATTAAATCATTGGTTAAAAGTCAGAATTGTTCTTTGCTCGACAAGTTTACGTTTTGAACAGTGATGACGTCCCTGTAAGTCCTGGAAACCATTCCTGTGCTTGCTGTGAGTGATCAGGAACGTGCTCAGACAGGGCAGTGTTTGGGGTGCTATGATCGGGCTTCGTGCCCCTGAGCTCGAGAGAGAGAGAGAGAGAGAGAGAAATCTCATTGGCCCATAACGGCAAGGCGAATGGCGCTCACCGTTATTTATGTGCAAATGATACAGCAACTTCAGGCGAGGAGCAGATGCGCGGTTAAACTCAAATATCCAAAAGTTACTGTCCGAGTTGTGCCAATCTGCCGTAAGCTTCTCGAAAACGGCATCTCGCTGACTGCCTCGCCAGTGAAATGCATTGAACGGCGTGAAGTTGCTGTATTTGCAGGGTAGATATAAACTAAACTCGCCACAGAAAGTGAAGTCTCGTCCATTCCAGTCTAAGTATAGTATTATCAACATGATGAGTGTTCATCACTGCCAGTCAACCTCTCTGGCACTGAAAATTAACTATTATAAGAATGGAGTCTCAGTCCTTCAGGTTTTAATTGTTGTTGGAGATTTTCAGTTCTGTTTCTGTTTTCTCTCTCAATCCCATCTTTCCTTCCCTCTCTTTCTGTACCTGATTTGATATTGAATTCACCCACTCTAACTTACACTTCCTCCTCACTCCTTGCGCTGTTTATTTCAGAATCCTTCAATCTGATTAAGGAGATACACAGTTGCTTTCCCTGTTCACTCGGGTCCTTGAAGCCCCGTTTCCCCTCGCTGCAACGTTGTCAACTCGCACTTTCAGCAACTTGCCACGCAAAAGATTAAAAAACCTAAATGTGCAAGGGCAACTCTAACTAACGGAAGAAGCCATTAGATCCCCACATCAGGAGATATTAGGGCAGATTAAGGAAGGATATACTTGCATTGGAGGCAGTTCAGAGAAGGTTCACGAGGTTGATTCCGGAGATGAAGGGGTTGTCTTAAGAAGAAAGGTTGAGCAGGTTGGAGTTTAGAAGAATGAGAGGGGATCTTATTGAAACATATAAGATTCTGAAGGGACTTGACAGGGTAGATGCAGAGAGGATGTTTCCCCTCGTGGGGGAATCTAGAACTAGGGGGCATAATTTCAGAATAAGAGGGCACCCATTTAAATCGGAAATGAGGAGGAATTTCTTCTCTGAGGGTCGTGAATCTTTGGAATTCTCTACCCCAGAGAGCTGTGGAGGCTGGGTCATTGAATATATTTAAGGTGGAGATAGACAGATTTTTGAAAGGTAAGGGAGTCAAGGGTTATGGGGAGCGGGCTGGGAAGTGGAGTTGAGGCCAAGATCAGATCAGCCATGATCTTATTGAATGGCGGAGCAGGCTCGAGGGGCCAAATGACCGACTCCTGCTCCTATTTCTTATGTTCACAGCATTTATGGCCCATTGAATTCAACACCATTTTTCCTTAAGGGACAAAGGATGTGATTTGAATTTCTTTGATTTTCCCCTCCCACCGCAATATTTTCTGCCCAATGTTCCCCCCCCTCCACTCTGAAGGTGCTGCCTCTGGCTGGGGTCCAGATCCATGGGCACTGGTCACCCTCCTGTACCTTGGCCGAGTGACCACCCTTCATGTGTGAGCCGGAACGGTGAGTGACTATTCAACTGCAGAGGGAATCACAGCAGAGCCTGATTCCGCCCTCCACCGACCCGCAGACAGACCAGTTTCCAGCATTGATCAGCAGTAGCAACTAGGAGGATTTCTCGCTCTCGCTCTGGCCCAGGGTTTTTTTTTGTTTCAAAAATAGACTTTATTCAGAAAGATTTGTTCAAATACATTACAATACAATCCATATCGATTAC
The DNA here is from genome assembly GCA_030390025.1 of Squalus acanthias. Taxonomy (NCBI): domain Eukaryota; kingdom Metazoa; phylum Chordata; class Chondrichthyes; order Squaliformes; family Squalidae; genus Squalus; species Squalus acanthias. Next base: position 616,044 of record JASTWF010000262.1, on the reverse strand, counting down.
ATACAGATCATATTTTATATCGTACAGTCCAGTTCAATACATTACATGGCAGTTTCGTTTGTTTCATGCCAGGTACATTTCAAATGTGCATATTTACATTCAGACAATTTGATACATACAGTCCGAGGGGGGTTTTATACTGATTTCAGTCCCTCGGTGTGCAATGGCGGGAGGGCCTTAAACTGTAGCCCTTCCCCATCGGGCCTTGGCGGTGGCGGCACCAACCTTTAGTGCGTCCCTCAGCACCTACTCCTGGACCTTGGAATGTGCCAGTCTGCAACACTCGGTCGTGGACAACTCCTTGCTCTGGAAGACCAGCAAGTTTCGGGCAGACCAAAGGGCATCTTTCACCGAGTTGATGATCTTCCAGCAGCAGTTGATGTTTGTCTCGGTGTGCGACCCTGGGAACAGTCCGCAGAGCACAGAGTCCTGTGTTACGGAGCTGCTCGGGATGAACCTCGACAGGGACCACTGCATCTCTTTCCAGACCTTCTTTGCAAAGGCACATTCCCAGAAGGAGATGGATGACGGTCTCGTCCCAGGCGCAGCCTCCTCGAGGACAGCGTGCGGTGGAGCAGAGACGCCGGGAGTGCCTGAAGGATCTGACGGGGAGGGCACTTCTCCCCACCAGCCAAGCTATGTCTTGGTGCTTGTTTGTGAGCTCTGGCGATGAGGCATTCTGCCAAATCACTTCGACTGCTCGGGGAACCATCCGACAGGATCCACCATCTCCTTTTTCCGTAGGGTCTCGAGGACGTTACGTGCTGACCACTGTTTTACGGCCTTGTGGTCGAAGGTGTTTCCCTGTACAAACTTTTCCACAAAGGACAGGTGGTCCGGCACGGTCCAACTAAATGGAGCGTTCCGCGACAGCGTGGCCAGACCCATCCTTCGCAACACCGGGGACAGATAGAACCTCAGCACGTCGTGACACTTGGTGTTTGCGTACCGAGGGTCTGTGCACAGCTTGAGGCAGCCGCACTCAAAGCTAGCCATCAGGATGAGGGCGAGGTTGGGTCTGGCCCAGGGTTACTGAGCCCAATCATCATGTCCCAAACACTGCCTGGGCGGAGAGCAGCTTCACTCGGCACAGACCAGGGATCAGTCTTGGCACTTTGAGATCAGCATAGCTCAGTCTCACAGTCGGTTGGGGCCGTTACCTCTTGGGCAGTTGGGGGAAGTTGTGTTTTGGCCTAATTCTCCATTTTAGTGACAAGTCCGGGGGTGGGGTGGGGGGGAGGTTTACCATCTGCCATCGTTACGAAGCAAAACCGAGCTGATGCATATGTTCTCACTAATTTGCTTGCTGCCTCTGGGTCAGTCAGGTCAGTAATTCAGCTGTGACTAAACGTTTCACTTCGGCTGCAAGCATAGCAGGGCAGGGTCAGCGGAGCACAGATTGATAGCTCGCTGCGACTTCCTGTTGCGAGAGTATTCCTGGAAAATGAATTCTGCGACCTGCTTATTTTTTTTTCTCTGCTTCTGCTAACAGGAAACAAATGTGCAGAATATCAGCAGCTTCCGCCTGAACATTTGACAGGACTGAACGGTTAACTGAGCACATTCTGCGGCTACAGAAATATTCAGAGCCCTTGAGTTGGAGTTTAATTTAAGCAAGGCAATGGGTACTTCTCCCTACTCCTTTGCAACAGGTCCGACAAAGCCCTGGGGAAGTCTCATTTGCTGGGGGAGTGGGGTGGCCCAGCCCACTGTAATTGCCCGAGCTGGCGTCAGTCTTTCTACGAGTTTGACCCACCAGGAAAGGCACGGTAATGCATGAGGGAAGGGTGGTGCCTCCACTCTCTGATGACTCAGGCAAGGCAAGCGAATGTGTGCCCTCTTGAGCTGCGAATGTTACCAATGCTAGGTTTTGAACTCGCCAACCCTGCCCCTCTTCCTCACTCCCCCTTTGGAAATGACTGCTGGATGACGAAAATGACTATTTTAAACCAGGCGAAGGCTTCCATTAAAATCAGCAGAAGGAATGCTGTCCTACGAAAGTGTGAATCGTTTCTCCACTGTTATCTGCGACGATGATTTCTAGCCTCATGTTAAATTTCATAAGTGGGACTCAAACATAATAGGAATCATGGAAGGAAGATGCCCTCTGCTTACTGTGTCTCCCATATTGTGAACACAGTGGGATGATTCCCTCTGGTCTCACCGTGTTAGTCACAGTGTGAACACAGTGGGACGATTCCCTGTGGTCTCACCGTGTTAGTCACAGTGTGAACACAGTGGGACGATTCCCTCTGGTCTCACCGTGTTAGTGACAGTGTGAACACAGTGGGACGATTCCCTCTGGTCTCACCGTGTTAGTCACAGTGTGAACACAGTGGGACGATTCCCTGTGGTCTCACCGTGTTAGTCACAGTGTGAACACAGTGGGACGATTCCCTCTGGTCTCACCGTGTTAGTGACTGTGAACACAGTGGGACGATTCCCTCTGGTCTCACCGTGTTAGTGACAGTGTGAACACAGTGGGACGATTCCCTCTGGTCTCACCGTGTTAGTGACACTGTGAATACAGTGGGACGATTCCCTCTGGTCTCACCGTGTTAGTGACACTGTGAACACAGTGGGACGATTCCCTCTGGTCTCACCGTGTTAGTGACAGTGTGAACACAGTGGGACGATTCCCTCTGGTCTCACCGTGTTAGTGACAGTGTGAACACAGTGGGACGATTCCCCCTGGTCTCACCGTGTTAGTGACAGTGTGAACACAGTGGGACGATTCCCTCCGGTCTCACCGTGTTAGTCACAGTGTGAACACAGTGGGACGATTCCCTCTGGTCTCACCGTGTTAGTGACAGTGTGAACACAGTGGGACGATTCCCTCCGGTCTCACCGTGTTAGTGACAGTGAACACAGTGGGACGATTCCCTCCGGTCACACCGTGTTAGTGACAGTGAACACAGTGGGACGATTCCCTCTGGTCTCACCGTGTTAGTCACAGTGTGAACACAGTGGGACGATTCCCTCTGGTCTCACCGTGTTAGTGACACTGTGAACACAGTGGGACGATTCCCTCTGGTCTCACCGTGTTAGTGACAGTGTGAACACAGTGGGACGATTCCCTCTGGTCTCACCGTGTTAGTGACACTGTGAACACAGTGGGACGATTCCCTCTGGCCTCACCGTGTTAGTGACACTGTGAACACAGTTGGACGATTCCCTCTGGTCTCACCGTGTTAGTCACAGTGTGAACACAGTGGGACGATTCCCTCTGGTCTCACCGTGTTAGTCACAGTGTGAACACAGTGGGACGATTCCCTCCGGTCTCACCGTGTTAGTGACAGTGTGAACACAGTGGGACGATTCCCTCTGGTCTCACCGTGTTAGTCACAGTGTGAACACAGTGGGACGATTCCCTCTGGTCTCACCGTGTTAGTGACAGTGTGAACACAGTGGGACGATTCCCTCCGGTCTCACCGTGTTAGTCACAGTGTGAGCACAGTGGGACGATTCCCTCCGGTCTCACCGTGCAAGTCACAGTGTGAACACAGTGGGACGATTCCCTCCGGTCTCACCGTGTTCGTGACACTGTGAACACAGTGGGACGATTCCCCCTGGTCTCACCGTGTTAGTGACAGTGTGAACACAGTGGGACGATTCCCTCTGGTCTCACCGTGTTAGTCACAGTGTGAACACAGTGGGACGATTCCATCTGGTCTCACCGTGTTAGTCACACTGTGAACACAGTGGGACGATTCCCTCTAGTCTCACCGTGTTAGTCACAGTGTGAACACAGTGGGACGATTCCCTCTGGTCTCACCGTGTTAGTGACACTGTGAACACTTGGGACGATTCCCTCCGGTCTCACCGTGTTAGTGACAGTGTGAACACGGTGGGACGATTCCCTCCGGTCTCACCGTGTTAGTCACAGTGTGAACACAGTGGGACGATTCCATCTGGTCTCACCGTGTTAGTGACACTGTGAACACAGTGGGACGATTCCCTCCGGTCTCACCGTGTTAGTGACAGTGTGAACACAGTGGGACGATTCCCGCTGGTGTCACCGTGTTAGTCACAGTGTGAGCACGGTGGGACGATTCCCTCTGGTCTCACCGTGTTAGTGACAGTGTGAACACAGTGGGACGATTCCCTCCGGTCTCACCGTGGTAGTGACAGTGAACACAGTGGGACGATTCCCTCCGGTCTCACCGTGTTAGTGACAGTGAACACAGTGGGACGATTCCCTCTGGTCTCACCGTGTTAGTCACAGTGTGAACACAGTGGGACGATTCCCTGTGGTCTCACCGTGTTAGTCACAGTGTGAACACAGTGGGACGATTCCCTCTGGTCTCACCGTGTTAGTGACAGTGTGAACACGGTGGGACGATTCCCTCCGGTCTCACCGTGTTAGTCACAGTGTGAACACAGTGGGACGATTCCCTCCGGTCTCACCGTGTTAGTGACAGTGTGAACACAGTGGGACGATTCCCTCCGGTCTCACCGTGTTAGTGACAGTGTGAACACAGTGGGACAATTCCCCCTGGTCTCACCGTGTTAGTGACAGTGTGAACACTTGGGACGATTCCCTCCGGTCTCACCGTGTTAGTGACAGTGTGAACACAGTGGGACGATTCCCTCTGGTCTCACCGTGTTAGTGACAGTGTGAACACAGTGGGACGATTCCCCCTGGTCTCACCGTGTTAGTCACAGTGTGAACACAGTGGGACGATTCCCCCTGGTCTCACCGTGTTAGTGACAGTGTGAACACAGTGGGACGATTCCCTCTGGTCTCACCGTGTTAGTGACTGTGAACACAGTGGGACGATTCCCTCTGGTCTCACCGTGTTAGTGACAGTGTGAAAACAGTGGGACGATTCCCCCTGGTCTCACCGTGTTAGTGACAGTGTGAACACAGTGGGACGATTCCCCCTGGTCTCACCGTGTTAGTGACAGTGTGAACACAGTGGGACGATTCCCTCTGGTCTCACCGTGTTAGTGACAGTGAACACAGTGGGACGATTCCCTCTGGTCTCACCGTGTTAGTCACAGTGTGAACACAGTGGGACGATTCCCTCCGGTCTCACCGTGTTAGTCACAGTGTGAACACAGTGGGACGATTCCCTCTGGTCTCACCGTGTTAGTGACACTGTGAATACAGTGGGACGATTCCCTCTGGTCTCACCGTGTTAGTCACAGTGTGAACACAGTGGGACGATTCCCTCTGGTCTCACCGTGTTAGTGACAGTGTGAACACAGTGGGACGATTCCCTCTGGTCTCACCGTGTTAGTGACAGTGAACACAGTGGGACGATTCCCTCTGGTCTCACCGTGTTAGTGACAGTGTGAACACAGTGGGACGATTCCCTCCGGTCTCACCGTGTTAGTGACAGTGTGAACACAGTGGGACGATTCCCTCCGGTCTCACCGTGTTAGTCACAGTGTGAACACAGTGGGACGATTCCCTCCGGTCTCACCGTGTTAGTCACAGTGTGAACACAGTGGGACGATTCCCCCTGGTCTCACCGTGTTAGTGACAGTGTGAACACAGTGGGACGATTCCCTCTGGTCTCACCGTGTTAGTCACAGTGTGAACACAGTGGGACGATTCCCTCCGGTCTCACCGTGTTCGTGACACTGTGAACACAGTGGGACGATTCCCTCTGGTCTCACCGTGTTAGTGACAGTGTGAACACAGTGGGACGATTCCCTCTGGTCTCACCGTGCAAGTCACAGTGTGAACACAGTGGGACGATTCCCCCTGGTCTCACCGTGTTAGTCACAGTGTGAACACAGTGGGACGATTCCCTCCGGTCTCACCGTGCAAGTCACAGTGTGAACACAGTGGGACGATTCCCCCTGGTCTCACCGTGTTAGTCACAGTGTGAACACAGTGGGACGATTCCCTCTGGTCTCACCGTGCAAGTCACAGTGTGAACACAGTGGGACGATTCCCTCCGGTCTCACCGTGCAAGTCACAGTGTGAACACAGTGGGACGATTCCCGCTGGTGTCACCGTGTTAGTCACAGTGTGAGCACAGTGGGACGATTCCCTCCGGTCTCACCGTGTTAGTCACAGTGTGAACACAGTATGACGATTCCCTCTGGTCTCACCGTGTTAGTGACAGTGTGAACACAGTGGGACGATTCCCTCCGGTCTCACCGTGTTAGTGACACTGTGAACACAGTGGGACGATTCCCTCTGGTCTCAGCGTGTTAGTGACAGTGTGAACACAGTGGGACGATTCCCCCTGGTCTCACCGTGTTAGTCACAGTGTGAACACAGTGGGACGATTCCCTCCGGTCTCACCGTGTTAGTGACAGTGAACACAGTGGGACGATTCCCTCTGGTCTCACCGTGTTAGTCACAGTGTGAACACAGTGGGACGATTCCCTGTGGTCTCACCGTGTTAGTCACAGTGTGAACACAGTGGGACGATTCCCTGTGTTCTCACCGTGTTAGTGACAGTGTGAACACAGTGGGACGATTCCCTCCGGTCTCACCGTGTTAGTGACAGTGAACACAGTGGGACGATTCCCTCTGGTCTCACCGTGTTAGTCACAGTGTGAACACAGTGGGACGATTCCCTGTGGTCTCACCGTGTTAGTCACAGTGTGAACACAGTGGGACGATTCCCTGTGTTCTCACCGTGTTAGTCACAGTGTGAACACAGTGGGACGATTCCCTGTGGTCTCACCGTGTTAGTGACAGTGTGAACACAGTGGGACGATTCCCTCCGGTCTCACCGTGTTAGTGACAGTGTGAACACAGTGGGACGATTCCCTCCGGTCTCACCGTGTTAGTGACAGTGTGAACACAGTGGGACGATTCCCTCCGGTCTCACCGTGTTAGTCACAGTGTGAACACAGTGGGACGATTCCCTCTGGTCTCACCGTGTTAGTCACAGTGTGAACACAGTGGGACGATTCCCCCTGGTCTCACCGTGTTAGTCACAGTGTGAACACAGTGGGACGATTCCCTCTGGTCTCACCGTGTTAGTCACAGTGTGAACACAGTGGGACGATTCCCTCTGGTCTCACCGTGTTAGTGACAGTGTGAACACAGTGGGACGATTCCCTCTGGTCTCACCGTGTTAGTGACAGTGTGAACACAGTGGGACGATTCCCTCTGGTCTCACCGTGTTAGTGACAGTGAACACAGTGGGACGATTCCCTCCGGTCTCACCGTGTTCGTGACAGTGTGAACACAGTGGGACGATTCCCTCTGGTCTCACCGTGTTAGTCACAGTGTGAACACGGTGGGACGATTCCCTCTGGTCTCACCGTGTTAGTGACAGTGTGAGCACAGTGGGACGATTCCCTCTGGTCTCACCGTGTTAGTGACAGTGTGAACACAGTGGGACGATTCCCTCCGGTCTCACCGTGTTAGTGACAGTGTGAACACAGTGGGACGATTCCCGCTGGTCTCACCGTGTTAGTGACAGTGTGAACACAGTGGGACGATTCCCTCTGGTCTCACCGTGTTAGTCACAGTGTGAACACAGTGGGACGATTCCCTCTGGTCTCACCGTGTTAGTCACAGTGTGAACACAGTGGGACGATTCCCCCTGGTCTCACCGTGTTAGTGACTGTGAACACAGTGGGACGATTCCCTCTGGTCTCACCGTGTTAGTGACACTGTGAACACAGTGGGACGATTCCCCCTTGTCTCACCGTGTTAGTGACAGTGTGAACACAGTGGGACGATTCCCTCCGGTCTCACCGTGTTAGTCACAGTGTGAACACAGTGGGACGATTCCCTCTGGTCTCACCGTGTTAGTGACAGTGTGAACACAGTGGGACGATTCCCTCGGTCTCACCGTGTTAGTCACAGTGTGAACACAGTGGGACGATTCCCTCCGGTCTCACCGTGTTAGTCACAGTGTGAACACAGTGGGACGATTCCATCTGGTCTCACCGTGTTAGTGACACTGTGAACACAGTGGGACGATTCCCTCCGGTCTCACCGTGTTAGTGACAGTGTGAACACAGTGGGACGATTCCCTCTGGTCTCACCGTGTTAGTGACAGTGTGAACACAGTGGGACGATTCCCTCTGGTCTCACCGTGTTAGTGACAGTGTGAACACGGTGGGACGATTCCCTCCGGTCTCACCGTGTTAGTCACAGTGTGAACACGGTGGGACGATTCCCTCCGGTCTCACCGTGTTAGTGACAGTGTGAACACAGTGGGACGATTCCCTCCGGTCTCACCGTGTTAGTGACAGTGTGAACACAGTGGGACGATTCCCGCTGGTCTCACCGTGTTAGTGACAGTGTGAACACAGTGGGACGATTCCCTCTGGTCTCACCGTGTTAGTCACAGTGTGAACACAGTGGGACGATTCCCTCCGGTCTCACCGTGTTAGTCACAGTGTGAACACAGTGGGACGATTCCCTCCGGTCTCACCGTGTTAGTGACACTGTGAACACAGTGGGACGATTCCCTCCGGTCTCACCGTGTTAGTCACAGTGTGAACACAGTGGGACGATTCCCCCTGGTCTCACCGTGTTAGTGACAGTGTGAACACAGTGGGACGATTCCCCCTGGTCTCACCGTGTTAGTCACAGTGTGAACACAGTGGGACGATTCCCCCTGGTCTCACCGTGTTAGTGACAGTGTGAACACAGTGGGACGATTCCCTCCGGTCTCACCGTGTTAGTGACAGTGTGAACACAGTGGGACGATTCCCCCTGGTCTCACCGTGTTAGTGACAGTGTGAACACAGTGGGACGATTCCCTCCGGTCTCACCGTGTTAGTGACAGTGTGAACACAGTGGGACGATTCCCTCCGGTCTCACCGTGTTAGTCACAGTGTGAACACAGTGGGACGATTCCCTCCGGTCTCACCGTGTTAGTCACAGTGTGAACACAGTGGGACGATTCCCCCTGGTCTCACCATGTTAGTGACAGTGTGAACACAGTGGGACGATTCCCTCCGGTCTCACCGTGTTAGTCACAGTGTGAACACAGTGGGACGATTCCCCCTGGTCTCACCGTGTTAGTGACAGTGTGAACACAGTGGGACGATTCCCTCTGGTCTCACCGTGTTAGTCACAGTGTGAACACAGTGGGACGATTCCCTCCGGTCTCACCGTGTTCGTGACACTGTGAACACAGTGGGACGATTCCCTCTGGTCTCACCGTGTTAGTGACAGTGTGAACACAGTGGGACGATTCCCTCTGGTCTCACCGTGCAAGTCACAGTGTGAACACAGTGGGACGATTCCCCCTGGTCTCACCGTGTTAGTCACAGTGTGAACACAGTGGGACGATTCCCTCCGGTCTCACCGTGCTAGTCACAGTGTGAACACAGTGGGACGATTCCCCTGGTCTCACCGTGTTAGTCACAGTGTGAACACAGTGGGACGATTCCCTCTGGTCTCACCGTGCAAGTCACAGTGTGAACACAGTGGGACGATTCCCTCCGGTCTCACCGTGCAAGTCACAGTGTGAACACAGTGGGACGATTCCCGCTGGTGTCACCGTGTTAGTCACAGTGTGAGCACAGTGGGACGATTCCCTCCGGTCTCACCGTGTTAGTCACAGTGTGAACACAGTATGACGATTCCCTCTGGTCTCACCGTGTTAGTGACAGTGTGAACACAGTGGGACGATTCCCTCCGGTCTCACCGTGTTAGTGACACTGTGAACACAGTGGGACGATTCCCTCTGGTCTCACCGTGTTAGTGACAGTGTGAACACAGTGGGACGATTCCCCCTGGTCTCACCGTGTTAGTCACAGTGTGAACACAGTGGGACGATTCCCTCCGGTCTCACCGTGTTAGTGACAGTGAACACAGTGGGACGATTCCCTCTGGTCTCACCGTGTTAGTCACAGTGTGAACACAGTGGGACGATTCCCTGTGGTCTCACCGTGTTAGTCACAGTGTGAACACAGTGGGACGATTCCCTGTGTTCTCACCGTGTTAGTGACAGTGTGAACACAGTGGGACGATTCCCTCCGGTCTCACCGTGTTAGTGACAGTGAACACAGTGGGACGATTCCCTCTGGTCTCACCGTGTTAGTCACAGTGTGAACACAGTGGGACGATTCCCTGTGGTCTCACCGTGTTAGTCACAGTGTGAACACAGTGGGACGATTCCCTGTGTTCTCACCGTGTTAGTCACAGTGTGAACACAGTGGGACGATTCCCTGTGGTCTCACCGTGTTAGTGACAGTGTGAACACAGTGGGACGATTCCCTCCGGTCTCACCGTGTTAGTGACAGTGTGAACACAGTGGGACGATTCCCTCCGGTCTCACCGTGTTAGTGACAGTGTGAACACAGTGGGACGATTCCCTCCGGTCTCACCGTGTTAGTCACAGTGTGAACACAGTGGGACGATTCCCTCCGGTCTCACCGTGTTAGTCACAGTGTGAACACAGTGGGACGATTCCCCCTGGTCTCACCGTGTTAGTCACAGTGTGAACACAGTGGGACGATTCCCTCTGGTCTCACCGTGTTAGTCACAGTGTGAACACAGTGGGACGATTCCCTCTGGTCTCACCGTGTTAGTGACAGTGTGAACACAGTGGGACGATTCCCTCTGGTCTCACCGTGTTAGTGACAGTGTGAACACAGTGGGACGATTCCCTCTGGTCTCACCGTGTTAGTGACAGTGAACACAGTGGGACGATTCCCTCCGGTCTCACCGTGTTCGTGACAGTGTGAACACAGTGGGACGATTCCCTCTGGTCTCACCGTGTTAGTCACAGTGTGAACACGGTGGGACGATTCCCTCTGGTCTCACCGTGTTAGTGACAGTGTGAGCACAGTGGGACGATTCCCTCTGGTCTCACCGTGTTAGTGACAGTGTGAACACAGTGGGACGATTCCCTCCGGTCTCACCGTGTTAGTGACAGTGTGAACACAGTGGGACGATTCCCGCTGGTCTCACCGTGTTAGTGACAGTGTGAACACAGTGGGACGATTCCCTCTGGTCTCACCGTGTTAGTCACAGTGTGAACACAGTGGGACGATTCCCTCTGGTCTCACCGTGTTAGTCACAGTGTGAACACAGTGGGACGATTCCCCCTGGTCTCACCGTGTTAGTGACTGTGAACACAGTGGGACGATTCCCTCTGGTCTCACCGTGTTAGTGACACTGTGAACACAGTGGGACGATTCCCCCTTGTCTCACCGTGTTAGTGACAGTGTGAACACAGTGGGACGATTCCCTCGGTCTCACCGTGTTAGTCACAGTGTGAACACAGTGGGACGATTCCCTCTGGTCTCACCGTGTTAGTGACAGTGTGAACACAGTGGGACGATTCCCTCCGGTCTCACCGTGTTAGTCACAGTGTGAACACAGTGGGACGATTCCCTCCGGTCTCACCGTGTTAGTCACAGTGTGAACACAGTGGGACGATTCCATCTGGTCTCACCGTGTTAGTGACACTGTGAACACAGTGGGACGATTCCCTCCGGTCTCACCGTGTTAGTGACAGTGTGAACACAGTGGGACGATTCCCTCTGGTCTCACCGTGTTAGTGACAGTGTGAACACAGTGGGACGATTCCCTCTGGTCTCACCGTGTTAGTGACAGTGTGAACACGGTGGGACGATTCCCTCCGGTCTCACCGTGTTAGTCACAGTGTGAACACGGTGGGACGATTCCCTCCGGTCTCACCGTGTTAGTGACAGTGTGAACACAGTGGGACGATTCCCTCCGGTCTCACCGTGTTAGTGACAGTGTGAACACAGTGGGACGATTCCCGCTGGTCTCACCGTGTTAGTGACAGTGTGAACACAGTGGGACGATTCCTCTGGTCTCACCGTGTTAGTCACAGTGTGAACACAGTGGGACGATTCCCTCCGGTCTCACCGTGTTAGTCACAGTGTGAACACAGTGGGACGATTCCCTCCGGTCTCACCGTGTTAGTGACACTGTGAACACAGTGGGACGATTCCCTCCGGTCTCACCGTGTTAGTCACAGTGTGAACACAGTGGGACGATTCCCCTGGTCTCACCGTGTTAGTGACAGTGTGAACACAGTGGGACGATTCCCCCTGGTCTCACCGTGTTAGTCACAGTGTGAACACAGTGGGACGATTCCCCCTGGTCTCACCGTGTTAGTGACAGTGTGAACACAGTGGGACGATTCCCTCCGGTCTCACCGTGTTAGTCACAGTGTGAACACAGTGGGACGATTCCCCCTGGTCTCACCGTGTTAGTGACAGTGTGAACACAGTGGGACGATTCCCTCTGGTCTCACCGTGTTAGTCACAGTGTGAACACAGTGGGACGATTCCCTCCGGTCTCACCGTGTTCGTGACACTGTGAACACAGTGGGACGATTCCCTCTGGTCTCACCGTGTTAGTGACAGTGTGAACACAGTGGGACGATTCCCTCTGGTCTCACCGTGCAAGTCACAGTGTGAACACAGTGGGACGATTCCCCCTGGTCTCACCGTGTTAGTCACAGTGTGAACACAGTGGGACGATTCCCTCCGGTCTCACCGTGCAAGTCACAGTGTGAACACAGTGGGACGATTCCCGCTGGTGTCACCGTGTTAGTCACAGTGTGAGCACAGTGGGACGATTCCCTCCGGTCTCACCGTGTTAGTCACAGTGTGAACACAGTATGACGATTCCCTCTGGTCTCACCGTGTTAGTGACAGTGTGAACACAGTGGGACGATTCCCTCCGGTCTCACCGTGTTAGTGACACTGTGAACACAGTGGGACGATTCCCTCTGGTCTCACCGTGTTAGTGACAGTGTGAACACAGTGGGACGATTCCCCCTGGTCTCACCGTGTTAGTCACAGTGTGAACACAGTGGGACGATTCCCTCCGGTCTCACCGTGTTAGTGACAGTGAACACAGTGGGACGATTCCCTCCGGTCTCACCGTGTTAGTCACAGTGTGAACACAGTGGGACGATTCCCTGTGGTCTCACCGTGTTAGTCACAGTGTGAACACAGTGGGACGATTCCCTGTGTTCTCACCGTGTTAGTGACAGTGTGAACACAGTGGGACGATTCCCTCCGGTCTCACCGTGTTAGTGACAGTGAACACAGTGGGACGATTCCCTCCGGTCTCACCGTGTTAGTGACAGTGTGAACACAGTGGGACGATTCCCTCTGGTCTCACCGTGTTAGTCACAGTGTGAACACAGTGGGACGATTCCCCCTGGTCTCACCGTGTTAGTCACAGTGTGAACACAGTGGGACGATTCCCTCTGGTCTCACCGTGTTAGTGACAGTGTGAACACAGTGGGACGATTCCCTCTGGTCTCACCGTGTTAGTGACAGTGTGAACACAGTGGGACGATTCCCTCTGGTCTCACTGTGTTAGTCACAGTGTGAACACAGTGGGACGATTCCCTCTGGTCTCACCGTGTTAGTCACAGTGTGAACACAGTGGGACGATTCCCATTGGTCTCACCGTGTTAGTGACAGTGTGAACACAGTGGGACGATTCCCTCTGGTCTCACCGTGTTAGTGACAGTGTGAACACAGTGGGACGATTCCCTCTGGTCTCACCGTGTTAGTGACAGTGTGAACACAGTGGGACGATTCCCTTGGTCTCACCGTGTTAGTGACAGTGTGAACACAGTGGGACGATTCCCTCCGGTCTCACCGTGTTAGTCACAGTGTGAACACAGTGGGACGATTCCCTCTGGTCTCACCGTGTTAGTGACAGTGTGAACACAGTGGGACGATTCCCTCCGGTCTCACCGTGTTAGTGACAGTGAACACAGTGGGACGATTCCCTCTGGTCTCACCGTGTTAGTGACAGTGAACACAGTGGGACGATTCCCTCCGGTCTCACCGTGTTAGTGACAGTGTGAACACAGTGGGACGATTCCCCCTGGTCTCACCGTGTTAGTCACAGTGTGAACACAGTGGGACGATTCCCTCTGGTCTCACCGTGTTAGTCACAGTGTGAACACAGTGGGACGATTCCCTGTGGTCTCACCGTGTTAGTCACAGTGTGAACACAGTGGGACAATTCCCTGTGGTCTCACCGTGTTAGTGACAGTGTGAACACAGTGGCACGATTCCCTCTGGTCTCACCGTGTTAGTCACAGTGTGAACACAGTGGGACGATTCCCTCTGGTCTCACCGTGTTAGTGACACTGTGAACACAGTGGGACGATTCCCTCCGGTCTCACCGTGTTAGTGACACTGTGAACACAGTGGGACGATTCCCCCTGGTCTCACCGTGTTAGTGACAGTGTGAACACAGTGGGACGATTCCCTCTGGTCTCACCGTGTTAGTGACAGTGTGAAAACAGTGGGACGATTCCCTCTGGTCTCACCGTGTTAGTGACAGTGAAAACACAGTGGGACGATTCCCTCCGGTCTCACCGTGTTAGTGACAGTGTGAACACAGTGGGACGATTCCCTCTGCTCTCACCGTGTTAGTCACAGTGTGAACACAGTGGGACGATTCCCTCTGGTCTCACCGTGTTAGTCACAGTGTGAACACAGTGGGACGATTCCCCCTGGTCTCACCGTGTTAGTCACAGTGTGAACACAGTGGGACGATTCCCTCTGGTCTCACCGTGTTTGTCACAGTGTGAACACAGTGGGACGATTCCCTCTGGTCTCACCGTGTTAGTCACAGTGTGAACACAGTGGGACGATTCCCCCTGGTCTCACCGTGTTAGTGACAGTGTGAACACAGTGGGACGATTCCCTCTGGTCTCACCGTGTTAGTCACAGTGTGAACACAGTGGGACGATTCCCTCCGGTCTCACCGTGTTCGTGACACTGTGAACACAGTGGGACGATTCCCTCTGGTCTCACCGTGTTAGTGACAGTGTGAACACAGTGGGACGATTCCCTCTGGTCTCACCGTGCTAGTCACAGTGTGAACACAGTGGGACGATTCCCCCTGGTCTCACCGTGTTAGTCACAGTGTGAACACAGTGGGACGATTCCCTCCGGTCTCACCGTGCAAGTCACAGTGTGAACACAGTGGGACGATTCCCCCTGGTCTCACCGTGTTAGTCACAGTGTGAACACAGTGGGACGATTCCCTCTGGTCTCACCGTGCTAGTCACAGTGTGAACACAGTGGGACGATTCCCTCCGGTCTCACCGTGCTAGTCACAGTGTGAACACAGTGGGACGATTCCCTCTGGTGTCAGCGTGTTAGTCACAGTGTGAGCACAGTGGGACGATTCCCTCCGGTCTCACCGTGTTAGTCACAGTGTGAACACAGTAGGACGATTCCCTCTGGTCTCACCGTGTTAGTGACAGTGTGAACACAGTGGGACGATTCCCTCCGGTCTCACCGTGTTAGTGACACTGTGAACACAGTGGGACGATTCCCTCTGGTCTCACCGTGTTAGTGACAGTGTGAACACAGTGGGACGATTCCCCCTGGTCTCACCGTGTTAGTCACAGTGTGAACACAGTGGGACGATTCCCTGTGGTCTCACCGTGTTAGTCACAGTGTGAACACAGTGGGACGATTCCCTGTGTCTCACCGTGTTAGTGACAGTGTGAACACAGTGGGACGATTCCCTCCGGTCTCACCGTGTTAGTGACAGTGAACACAGTGGGACGATTCCCTCTGGTCTCACCGTGTTAGTCACAGTGTGAACACAGTGGGACGATTCCCTGTGGTCTCACCGTGTTAGTCACAGTGTGAACACAGTGGGACGATTCCCTGTGGTCTCACCGTGTTAGTCACAGTGTGAACACAGTGGGACGATTCCCTGTGGTCTCACCGTGTTAGTGACAGTGTGAACACAGTGGGACGATTCCCTCCGGTCTCACCGTGTTAGTGACAGTGTGAACACAGTGGGACGATTCCCTCCGGTCTCACCGTGTTAGTGACAGTGTGAACACAGTGGGACGATTCCCTCCGGTCTCACCGTGTTAGTCACAGTGTGAACACAGTGGGACGATTCCCTCTGGTCTCACCGTGTTAGTCACAGTGTGAACACAGTGGGACGATTCCCCCTGGTCTCACCGTGTTAGTCACAGTGTGAACACAGTGGGACGATTCCCTCTGGTCTCACCGTGTTAGTCACAGTGTGAACACAGTGGGACGATTCCCTCTGGTCTCACCGTGTTAGTCACAGTGTGAACACAGTGGGACGATTCCCTCTGGTCTCACCGTGTTAGTCACAGTGTGAACACAGTGGGACGATTCCCTCTGGTCTCACCGTGTTAGTGACAGTGAACACAGTGGGACGATTCCCTCCGGTCTCACCGTGTTCGTGACAGTGTGAACACAGTGGGACGATTCCCTCTGGTCTCACCGTGTTAGTCACAGTGTGAACACGGTGGGACGATTCCCTCTGGTCTCACCGTGTTAGTGACAGTGTGAGCACAGTGGGACGATTCCCTCTGGTCTCACCGTGTTAGTGACAGTGTGAACACAGTGGGACGATTCCCTCCGGTCTCACCGTGTTAGTGACAGTGTGAACACAGTGGGACGATTCCCGCTGGTCTCACCGTGTTAGTGACAGTGTGAACACAGTGGGACGATTCCCTCTGGTCTCACCGTGTTAGTCACAGTGTGAACACAGTGGGACGATTCCCTCTGGTCTCACCGTGTTAGTCACAGTGTGAACACAGTGGGACGATTCCCCCTGGTCTCACCGTGTTAGTGACAGTGAACACAGTGGGACGATTCCCTCTGGTCTCACCGTGTTAGTGACACTGTGAACACAGTGGGACGATTCCCCCTTGTCTCACCGTGTTAGTGACAGTGTGAACACAGTGGGACGATTCCCTCCGGTCTCACCGTGTTAGTCACAGTGTGAACACAGTGGGACGATTCCCTCTGGTCTCACCGTGTTAGTGACAGTGTGAACACAGTGGGACGATTCCCTCCGGTCTCACCGTGTTAGTGACACTGTGAACACAGTGGGACGATTCCCTCCGGTCTCACCGTGTTAGTGACAGTGTGAACACAGTGGGACGATTCCCTCTGGTCTCACCGTGTTAGTGACAGTGTGAACACAGTGGGACGATTCCCTCTGGTCTCACCGTGTTAGTGACAGTGTGAACACAGTGGGACGATTCCCTCGGTCTCACCGTGTTAGTCACAGTGTGAACACAGTGGGACGATTCCCTCCGGTCTCACCGTGTTAGTGACAGTGTGAACACAGTGGGACGATTCCCTCCGGTCTCACCGTGTTAGTGACAGTGTGAACACAGTGGGACGATTCCCTCTGGTCTCACCGTGTTAGTGACAGTGTGAACACAGTGGGACGATTCCCTCTGGTCTCACCGTGTTAGTCACAGTGTGAACACAGTGGGACGATTCCCTCCGGTCTCACCGTGTTAGTCACAGTGTGAACACAGTGGGACGATTCCCTCCGGTCTCACCGTGTTAGTGACACTGTGAACACAGTGGGACGATTCCCTCGGTCTCACCGTGTTAGTCACAGTGTGAACACAGTGGGACGATTCCCCCTGGTCTCACCGTGTTAGTGACAGTGTGAACACAGTGGGACGATTCCCCTGGTCTCACCGTGTTAGTCACAGTGTGAACACAGTGGGACGATTCCCCCTGGTCTCACCGTGTTAGTGACAGTGTGAACACAGTGGGACGATTCCCTCCGGTCTCACCGTGTTAGTCACAGTGTGAACACAGTGGGACGATTCCCCCTGGTCTCACCGTGTTAGTGACAGTGTGAACACAGTGGGACGATTCCCTCTGGTCTCACCGTGTTAGTCACAGTGTGAACACAGTGGGACGATTCCCTCCGGTCTCACCGTGTTCGTGACACTGTGAACACAGTGGGACGATTCCCTCTGGTCTCACCGTGTTAGTGACAGTGTGAACACAGTGGGACGATTCCCTCTGGTCTCACCGTGCTAGTCACAGTGTGAACACAGTGGGACGATTCCCCCTGGTCTCACCGTGTTAGTCACAGTGTGAACACAGTGGGACGATTCCCTCCGGTCTCACCGTGCTAGTCACAGTGTGAACACAGTGGGACGATTCCCGCTGGTCTCACCGTGTTAGTCACAGTGTGAACACAGTGGGACGATTCCCTCCGGTCTCACCGTGTTAGTCACAGTGTGAACACAGTATGACGATTCCCTCTGGTCTCACCGTGTTAGTGACAGTGTGAACACAGTGGGACGATTCCCTCCGGTCTCACCGTGTTAGTGACACTGTGAACACAGTGGGACGATTCCCTCTGGTCTCACCGTGTTAGTGACAGTGTGAACACAGTGGGACGATTCCCCTGGTCTCACCGTGTTAGTCACAGTGTGAACACAGTGGGACGATTCCCTCCGGTCTCACCGTGTTAGTGACAGTGAACACAGTGGGACGATTCCCTCTGGTCTCACCGTGTTAGTCACAGTGTGAACACAGTGGGACGATTCCCTGTGGTCTCACCGTGTTAGTCACAGTGTGAACACAGTGGGACGATTCCCTGTGTTCTCACCGTGTTAGTGACAGTGTGAACACAGTGGGACGATTCCCTCCGGTCTCACCGTGTTAGTGACAGTGAACACAGTGGGACGATTCCCTCCGGTCTCACCGTGTTAGTGACAGTGTGAACACAGTGGGACGATTCCCTCTGGTCTCACCGTGTTAGTCACAGTGTGAACACAGTGGGACGATTCCCCCTGGTCTCACCGTGTTAGTCACAGTGTGAACACAGTGGGACGATTCCCTCTGGTCTCACCGTGTTAGTGACAGTGTGAACACAGTGGGACGATTCCCTCTGGTCTCACCGTGTTAGTGACAGTGTGAACACAGTGGGACGATTCCCTCTGGTCTCACCGTGTTAGTCACAGTGTGAACACAGTGGGACGATTCCCTCTGGTCTCACCGTGTTAGTCACAGTGTGAACACAGTGGGACGATTCCCTTTGGTCTCACCGTGTTAGTGACAGTGTGAACACAGTGGGACGATTCCCTCTGGTCTCACCGTGTTAGTGACAGTGTGAACACAGTGGGACGATTCCCTCTGGTCTCACCGTGTTAGTCACAGTGTGAACACAGTGGGACGATTCCCTCTGGTCTCACCGTGTTAGTCACAGTGTGAACACAGTGGGACGATTCCCCCTGGTCTCACCGTGTTAGTGACAGTGTGAACACAGTGGGACGATTCCCTTGGTCTCACCGTGTTAGTGACAGTGTGAACACAGTGGGACGATTCCCTCCGGTCTCACCGTGTTAGTCACAGTGTGAACACAGTGGGACGATTCCCTCTGGTCTCACCGTGTTAGTGACAGTGTGAACACAGTGGGATGATTCCCTCCGGTCTCACCGTGTTAGTGACAGTGAACACAGTGGGACGATTCCCTCTGGTCTCACCGTGTTAGTGACAGTGAACACAGTGGGACGATTCCCTCCGGTCTCACCGTGTTAGTGACAGTGTGAACACAGTGGGACGATTCCCCCTGGTCTCACCGTGTTAGTCACAGTGTGAACACAGTGGGACGATTCCCTGTGGTCTCACCGTGTTAGTCACAGTGTGAACACAGTGGGACGATTCCCTGTGGTCTCACCGTGTTAGTCACAGTGTGAACACAGTGGGACAATTCCCTGTGGTCTCACCGTGTTAGTGACAGTGTGAACACAGTGGGACGATTCCCTCTGGTCTCACCGTGTTAGTCACAGTGTGAACACAGTGGGACGATTCCCTCTGGTCTCACCGTGTTAGTGACACTGTGAACACAGTGGGACGATTCCCTCCGGTCTCACCGTGTTAGTGACAGTGTGAACACAGTGGGACGATTCCCTCTGGTCTCACCGTGTTAGTGACAGTGTGAACACAGTGGGACGATTCCCTCTGGTCTCACCGTGTTAGTGACAGTGTGAACACAGTGGGACGATTCCCTCTGGTCTCACCGTGTTAGTGACAGTGTGAACACAGTGGGACGATTCCCTCCGGTCTCACCGTGTTAGTGACAGTGTGAACACAGTGGGACGATTCCCTCTGGTCTCACCGTGTTAGTCACAGTGTGAACACAGTGGGACGATTCCCTCTGGTCTCACCGTGTTAGTCACAGTGTGAACACAGTGGGACGATTCCCCTGGTCTCACCGTGTTAGTCACAGTGTGAACACAGTGGGACGATTCCCTCTGGTCTCACCGTGTTAGTCACAGTGTGAACACAGTGGGACGATTCCCTCTGGTCTCACCGTGTTAGTCACAGTGTGAACACAGTGGGACGATTCCCTCTGGTCTCACCGTGTTAGTGACAGTGAACACAGTGGGACGATTCCCTCCGGTCTCACCGTGTTAGTGACAGTGTGAACACAGTGGGACGATTCCCTCTGGTCTCACCGTGTTAGTCACAGTGTGAACACAGGTGGGACGATTCCCTCTGGTCTCACCGTGTTAGTGACAGTGTGAACACAGTGGGACGATTCCCTCTGGTCTCACCGTGTTAGTGACAGTGTGAACACAGTGGGACGATTCCCTCCGGTCTCACCGTGTTAGTGACAGTGTGAACACAGTGGGACGATTCCCTCTGGTCTCACCGTGTTAGTGACAGTGTGAACACAGTGGGACGATTCCCTCTGGTCTCACCGTGTTAGTCACAGTGTGAACACAGTGGGACGATTCCCTCTGGTCTCACCGTGTTAGTCACAGTGTGAACACAGTGGGACGATTCCCCCTGGTCTCACCGTGTTAGTGACAGTGTGAACACAGTGGGACGATTCCCTCTGGTCTCACCGTGTTAGTGACACTGTGAACACAGTGGGACGATTCCCCCTGGTCTCACCGTGTTAGTGACAGTGTGAACACAGTGGGACGATTCCCTCCGGTCTCACCGTGTTAGTCACAGTGTGAACACAGTGGGACGATTCCCTCTGGTCTCACCGTGTTAGTGACAGTGTGAACACAGTGGGACGATTCCCTCCGGTCTCACCGTGTTAGTGACACTGTGAACACAGTGGGACGATTCCCTCCGGTCTCACCGTGTTAGTGACAGTGTGAACACAGTGGGACGATTCCCTCTGGTCTCACCGTGTTAGTGACAGTGTGAACACAGTGGGACGATTCCCTCTGGTCTCACCGTGTTAGTGACAGTGTGAACACAGTGGGACGATTCCCTCCGGTCTCACCGTGTTAGTCACAGTGTGAACACAGTGGGACGATTCCCTCCGGTCTCACCGTGTTAGTGACAGTGTGAACACAGTGGGACGATTCCCTCTGGTCTCACCGTGTTAGTGACAGTGTGAACACAGTGGGACGATTCCCTCTGGTCTCACCGTGTTAGTCACAGTGTGAACACAGTGGGACGATTCCCTCCGGTCTCACCGTGTTAGTCACAGTGTGAACACAGTGGGACGATTCCCTCCGGTCTCACCGTGTTAGTGACAGTGTGAACACAGTGGGACGATTCCCTCCTGGTCTCACCGTGTTAGTCACAGTGTGAACACAGTGGGACGATTCCCCTGGTCTCACCGTGTTAGTGACAGTGTGAACACAGTGGGACGATTCCCCCTGGTCTCACCGTGTTAGTCACAGTGTGAACACAGTGGGACGATTCCCCCTGGTCTCACCGTGTTAGTGACAGTGTGAACACAGTGGGACGATTCCCTCCGGTCTCACCGTGTTAGTCACAGTGTGAACACAGTGGGACGATTCCCCTGGTCTCACCGTGTTAGTCACAGTGTGAACACAGTGGGACGATTCCCTCTGGTCTCACCGTGTTAGTCACAGTGTGAACACAGTGGGACGATTCCCTCCGGTCTCACCGTGTTAGTGACACTGTGAACACAGTGGGACGATTCCCTCTGGTCTCACCGTGTTAGTGACAGTGTGAACACAGTGGGACGATTCCCTCTGGTCTCACCGTGTTAGTCACAGTGTGAACACAGTGGGACGATTCCCTCTGGTCTCACCGTGTTAGTCACAGTGTGAACACAGTGGGACGATTCCCTCCGGTCTCACCGTGTTAGTCACAGTGTGAACACAGTGGGACGATTCCCTCTGGTCTCACCGTGTTAGTCACAGTGTGAACACAGTGGGACGATTCCCTCCGGTCTCACCGTGTTAGTCACAGTGTGAACACAGTGGGACGATTCCCTCTGGTCTCACCGTGTTAGTGACAGTGTGAACACAGTGGGACGATTCCCTCCGGTCTCACCGTGTTAGTGACAGCTGTGAACACAGTGGGACGATTCCCTCTGGTCTCACCGTGTTAGTGACAGTGTGAACACAGTGGGACGATTCCCCCTGGTCTCACCGTGTTAGTGCACAGTGTGAACACAGTGGGACGATTCCCTCCGGTCTCACCGTGTTAGTGACAGTGAACACAGTGGGACGATTCCCTCTGGTCTCACCGTGTTAGTCACAGTGTGAACACAGTGGGACGATTCCCTGTGGTCTCACCGTGTTAGTCACAGTGTGAACACAGTGGGACGATTCCCTGTGTCTCACCGTGTTAGTGACAGTGTGAACACAGTGGGACGATTCCCTCCGGTCTCACCGTGTTAGTGACAGTGAACACAGTGGGACGATTCCCTCTGGTCTCACCGTGTTAGTCACAGTGTGAACACAGTGGGACGATTCCCTGTGGTCTCACCGTGTTAGTCACAGTGTGAACACAGTGGGACGATTCCCTGTGGTCTCACCGTGTTAGTCACAGTGTGAACACAGTGGGACGATTCCCTGTGGTCTCACCGTGTTAGTCACAGTGTGAACACAGTGGGACGATTCCCTCCGGTCTCACCGTGTTAGTGACAGTGTGAACACAGTGGGACGATTCCCTCCGGTCTCACCGTGTTAGTGACAGTGTGAACACAGTGGGACGATTCCCTCTGGTCTCACCGTGTTAGTCACAGTGTGAACACAGTGGGACGATTCCCTCTGGTCTCACCGTGTTAGTCACAGTGTGAACACAGTGGGACGATTCCCCCTGGTCTCACCGTGTTAGTCACAGTGTGAACACAGTGGGACGATTCCCTCTGGTCTCACCGTGTTAGTGACAGTGTGAACACAGTGGGACGATTCCCTCTGGTCTCACCGTGTTAGTGACAGTGTGAACACAGTGGGACGATTCCCTCTGGTCTCACCGTGTTAGTCACAGTGTGAACACAGTGGGACGATTCCCTCTGGTCTCACCGTGTTAGTCACAGTGTGAACACAGTGGGACGATTCCCTTTGGTCTCACCGTGTTAGTGACAGTGTGAACACAGTGGGACGATTCCCTCTGGTCTCACCGTGTTAGTGACAGTGTGAACACAGTGGGACGATTCCCTCTGGTCTCACCGTGTTAGTCACAGTGTGAACACAGTGGGACGATTCCCTCTGGTCTCACCGTGTTAGTCACAGTGTGAACACAGTGGGACGATTCCCCCTGGTCTCACCGTGTTAGTGACAGTGTGAACACAGTGGGACGATTCCCTTTGGTCTCACCGTGTTAGTGACAGTGTGAACACAGTGGGACGATTCCCTCCGGTCTCACCGTGTTAGTCACAGTGTGAACACAGTGGGACGATTCCCTCTGGTCTCACCGTGTTAGTGACAGTGTGAACACAGTGGGATGATTCCCTCCGGTCTCACCGTGTTAGTGACAGTGAACACAGTGGGACGATTCCCTCTGGTCTCACCGTGTTAGTGACAGTGAACACAGTGGGACGATTCCCTCCGGTCTCACCGTGTTAGTGACAGTGTGAACACAGTGGGACGATTCCCCCTGGTCTCACCGTGTTAGTCACAGTGTGAACACAGTGGGACAATTCCCTGTGGTCTCACCGTGTTAGTCACAGTGTGAACACAGTGGGACGATTCCCTGTGGTCTCACCGTGTTAGTCACAGTGTGAACACAGTGGGACGATTCCCTGTGGTCTCACCGTGTTAGTGACAGTGTGAACACAGTGGGACGATTCCCTCTGGTCTCACCGTGTTAGTCACAGTGTGAACACAGTGGGACGATTCCCTCTGGTCTCACCGTGTTAGTGACACTGTGAACACAGTGGGACGATTCCCTCCGGTCTCACCGTGTTAGTGACACTGTGAACACAGTGGGACGATTCCCCCTGGTCTGACCGTGTTAGTGACAGTGTGAACACAGTGGGACGATTCCCTCTGGTCTCACCGTGTTAGTGACAGTGTGAAAACAGTGGGACGATTCCCTCTGGTCTCACCGTGTTAGTCACAGTGTGAACACAGTGGGACGATTCCCTCTGGTCTCACCGTGTTAGTGACACTGTGAACACAGTGGGACGATTCCCTTTGGTCTCACCGTGTTAGTGACACTGTGAACACAGTGGGACGATTCCCTCTGGTCTCACCGTGTTAGTCACAGTGTGAACACAGTGGGACGATTCCCTCTGGTCTCACCGTGTTAGTGACACTGTGAACACAGTGGGACGATTCCCCCTTGTCTCACCGTGTTAGTGACAGTGTGAACACAGTGGGACGATTCCCTCCGGTCTCACCGTGTTAGTCACAGTGTGAACACAGTGGGACGATTCCCGCTGGTCTCACCGTGTTAGTGACAGTGTGAACACAGTGGGACGATTCCCTCCGGTCTCACCGTGTTAGTGACAGTGTGAACACAGTGGGACGATTCCCTCTGGTCTCACCGTGTTAGTGACAGTGTGAACACAGTGGGACGATTCCCTCTGGTCTCACCGTGTTAGTGACAGTGTGAACACAGTGGGACGATTCCCTCTGGTCTCACCGTGTTAGTCACAGTGTGAACACAGTGGGACGATTCCCTCCGGTCTCACCGTGTTAGTGACAGTGTGAACACAGTGGGACGATTCCCTCCGGTCTCACCGTGTTAGTGACAGTGTGAACACAGTGGGACGATTCCCGCTGGTCTCACCGTGTTAGTGACAGTGTGAACACAGTGGGACGATTCCCTCTGGTCTCACCGTGTTAGTCACAGTGTGAACACAGTGGGACGATTCCCTCGGTCTCACCGTGTTAGTCACAGTGTGAACACAGTGGGACGATTCCCTCCGGTCTCACCGTGTTAGTGACAGTGTGAACACAGTGGGACGATTCCCTCCGGTCTCACCGTGTTAGTCACAGTGTGAACACAGTGGGACGATTCCCCTGGTCTCACCGTGTTAGTGACAGTGTGAACACAGTGGGACGATTCCCCCTGGTCTCACCGTGTTAGTCACAGTGTGAACACAGTGGGACGATTCCCTCTGGTCTCACCGTGTTAGTCACAGTGTGAACACAGTGGGACGATTCCCCCTGGTCTCACCGTGTTAGTCACAGTGTGAACACAGTGGGACGATTCCCTCTGGTCTCACCGTGTTAGTGACAGTGTGAACACAGTGGGACGATTCCCCCTGGTCTCACCGTGTTAGTCACAGTGTGAACACAGTGGGACGATTCCCCCTGGTCTCACCGTGTTAGTCACAGTGTGAACACAGTGGGACGATTCCCTCTGGTCTCACCGTGTTAGTGACAGTGTGAACACAGTGGGACGATTCCCTCCGGTCTCACCGTGTTAGTGACACTGTGAACACAGTGGGACGATTCCCTCTGGTCTCACCGTGTTAGTGACAGTGTGAACACAGTGGGACGATTCCCGCTGGTCTCACCGTGTTAGTCACAGTGTGAACACAGTGGGACGATTCCCTCCGGTCTCACCGTGTTAGTCACAGTGTGAACACAGTGGGACGATTCCCGCTGGTCTCACCGTGTTAGTCACAGTGTGAACACAGTGGGACGATTCCCTCCGGTCTCACCGTGTTAGTGACAGTGTGAACACAGTGGGACGATTCCCTCTGGTCTCACCGTGTTAGTGACAGTGTGAACACAGTGGGACGATTCCCTCTGGTCTCACCGTGTTAGTCACAGTGTGAACACAGTGGGACGATTCCCTCCGGTCTCACCGTGTTAGTGACACTGTGAACACAGTGGGACGATTCCCTCCGGTCTCACCGTGTTAGTGACAGTGAAAACAGTGGGACGATTCCCCCTGGTCTCACCGTGTTAGTGACAGTGAAAACAGTGGGACGATTCCCCCTGGTCTCACCGTGTTAGTGACAGTGAAAACAGTGGGACGATTCCCTCTGGTCTCACCGTGTTAGTCACAGTGTGAACACAGTGGGACGATTCCCTCCGGTCTCACCGTGTTAGTCACAGTGTGAACACAGTGGGACGATTCCCTCCGGTCTCACCGTGTTAGTGACACTGTGAACACAGTTGGACGATTCCCTCCGGTCTCACCGTGTTAGTGACAGTGAACACAGTGGGACGATTCCCTCTAGTCTCACCGTGTTAGTCACAGTGTGAACACAGTGGGACGATTCCCTCCGGTCTCACCGTGTTAGTGACACTGTGAACACAGTTGGACGATTCCCTCCGGTCTCACCGTGTTAGTCACAGTGTGAACACAGTGGGATGATTCCCTCTGGTCTCACCGTGTTAGTGACAGTGTGAACACAGTGGGACGATTCCCTCCGGTCTCACCATGTTAGTCACAGTGTGAACACAGTGGGACGATTCCCTCTGGTCTCACCGTGTTAGTGACAGTGTGAACACAGTGGGACGATTCCCTCTGGTCTCACCGTGTTAGTGACAGTGTGAACACAGTGGGACGATTCCCTCCGGTCTCACCGTGTTAGTCACAGTGTGAACACAGTGGGACGATTCCCTCTGGTCTCACCGTGTTAGTCACAGTGTGAACACAGTGGGACGATTCCCTCCGGTCTCACCGTGTTAGTGACACTGTGAACACAGTTGGACGATTCCCTCCGGTCTCACCGTGTTAGTCACAGTGTGAACACAGTGGGACGATTCCCTCCGGTCTCACCGTGTTAGTCACAGTGTGAACACAGTGGGACGATTCCCTCCGGTCTCACCGTGTTAGTGACACTGTGAACACAGTTGGACGATTCCCTCCGGTCTCACCGTGTTAGTCACAGTGTGAACACAGTGGGACGATTCCCTCTGGTCTCACCGTGTTAGTGACAGTGTGAACACAGTGGGACGATTCCCTCCGGTCTCACCGTGTTAGTCACAGTGTGAACACAGTGGGACGATTCCCTCTGGTCTCACCGTGTTAGTGACAGTGTGAACACAGTGGGACGATTCCCTCTGGTCTCACCGTGTTAGTGACAGTGTGAACACAGTGGGACGATTCCCTCCGGTCTCACCGTGTTAGTCACAGTGTGAACACAGTGGGACGATTCCCTCTGGTCTCACCGTGTTAGTCACAGTGTGAACACAGTGGGACGATTCCCTCCGGTCTCACCGTGTTAGTGACACTGTGAACACAGTTGGACGATTCCCTCCGGTCTCACCGTGTTAGTCACAGTGTGAACACAGTGGGACGATTCCCTCCGGTCTCACCGTGTCAGTGACAGTGAAAACACAGTGGGACGATTCCCCCTGGTCTCACCGTGTTAGTGACAGTGTGAACACAGTGGGACGATTCCCTCCGGTCTCACCGTGTTAGTCACAGTGTGAACACAGTGGGACGATTCCCTCCGGTCTCACCGTGTTAGTGACAGTGTGAACACAGTGGGACGATTCCCTCCGGTCTCACCGTGATAGTCACAGTGTGAACACAGTGGGACGATTCCCTCCGGTCTCACCGTGTTAGTCACAGTGTGAACACAGTGGGACGATTCCCCTGGTCTCACCGTGTTAGTCACAGTGTGAACACAGTGGGACGATTCCCTCCGGTCTCACCGTGTTAGTCACAGTGTGAACACAGTGGGACGATTCCCTCCGGTCTCACCGTGTTAGTCACAGTGTGAACACAGTGGGACGATTCCCTCTGGTCTCACCGTGTTAGTCACAGTGTGAACACAGTGGGACGATTCCCCCTGGTCTCACCGTGTTAGTCACAGTGTGAACACAGTGGGACGATTCCCTCCGGTCTCACCGTGTTAGTCACAGTGTGAACACAGTGGGACGATTCCCCCTGGTCTCACCATGTTAGTGACACTGTGAACACAGTGGGACGATTCCCTCCGGTCTCACCGTGTTAGTGACAGTGTGAACACAGTGGGACGATTCCCCCTGGTTTCCCCGTGTTAGTCACAGTGTGAACACAGTGGGACGATTCCCTCTGGTCTCACCGTGTTAGTCACAGTGTGAACACAGTGGGACGATTCCCTGTGGTCTCACCGTGTTAGTGACAGTGTGAACACAGTGGGACGATTCCCTCTGGTCTCACCGTGTTAGTGACAGTGAAAACAGTGGGACGATTCCCCCTGGTCTCACCGTGTTAGTGACACTGTGAACACAGTGGGACGATTCCCTCCGGTCTCACCGTGTTAGTGACAGTGTGAACACAGTGGGACGATTCCCTCCGGTCTCACCGTGTTAGTGACAGTGTGAACACAGTGGGACGATTCCCTCCGGTCTCACCGTGTTAGTGACAGTGAACACAGTGGGACGATTCCCTGTGGTCTCACCGTGTTAGTGACAGTGAACACAGTGGGACGATTCCCTGTGGTCTCACCATGTTAGTGACACTGTGAACACAGTGGGACGATTCCCTCCGGTCTCACCGTGTTAGTGACAGTGTGAACACAGTGGGACGATTCCCTCTGGTCTCACCGTGTTAGTGACAGTGTGAAAACAGTGGGACGATTCCCCCTGGTCTCACCCTGTTAGTGACAGTGAAAACAGTGGGACGATTCCCCCTGGTCTCACCGTGTTAGTGACAGTGTGAACACAGTGGGATGATTCCCTCTGGTCTCACCGTGTTAGTCACACTGTGAACACAGTGGGACGATTCCCTCTGGTCTCACCGTGTTAGTGACAGTGTGAACACAGTGGGACGATTCCCTCCGGTCTCACCGTGTTAGTCACAGTGTGAGCACAGTGGGACGATTCCCTCTGGTCTCACCGTGTTAGTCACAGTGTGAACACAGTGGGACGATTCCCTCCGGTCTCACCGTGTTAGTGACAGTGAAAACACAGTGGGACGATTCCCCCTGGTCTCACCGTGTTAGTGACAGTGTGAACACAGTGGGACCATTCCCTCCGGTCTCACCGTGTTAGTCACAGTGTGAACACAGTGGGACGATTCCCTCCGGTCTCACCGTGTTAGTGACAGTGTGAACACAGTGGGACGATTCCCTCCGGTCTCACCGTGTTAGTCACAGTGTGAGCACAGTGGGACGATTCCCCCTGGTCTCACCGTGTTAGTCACAGTGTGAACACAGTGGGACGATTCCCCCTGGTCTCACCGTGTTAGTCACAGTGTGAACACAGTGGGACGATTCCCCCTGGTCTCACCGTGTTAGTCACAGTGTGAACACAGTGGGACGATTCCCTCCGGTCTCACCGTGTTAGTCACAGTGTGAACACAGTGGGACGATTCCCTCTGGTCTCACCGTGTTTGTCACAGTGTGAACACAGTGGGACGATTCCCTCCGGTCTCACCGTGTTAGTCACAGTGTGAACACAGTGGGACGATTCCCTCCGGTCTCACCGTGTTAGTGACAGTGAAAACACAGTGGGACGATTCCCCCTTGTCTCACCGTGTTAGTGACAGTGTGAACACAGTGGGACGATTCCCTCTGGTCTCACCGTGTTAGTGACAGTGTGAACACAGTGGGACGATTCCCTCTGGTCTCATCGTGTTAGTGACAGTGTGAACACAGTGGGACGATTCCCCCTGGTCTCACCGTGTTAGTGACACTGTGAACACAGTGGGACGATTCCCTCTGGTCTCATCGTGTTAGTGACAGTGTGAACACAGTGGGACGATTCCCCCTGGTCTCACCGTGTTAGTGACACTGTGAACACAGTGGGACGATTCCCTCCGGTCTCACCGTGTTGGTCACAGTGTGAACACAGTGGGACGATTCCCTCCGGTCACACCGTGTTAGTGACAGTGAACACAGTGGGACGATTCCCTCCGGTCTCACCGTGTTAGTGACAGTGTGAACACAGTGGGACGATTCCCTCTGGTCTCACCGTGTTAGTCACAGTGTGAACACAGTGGGACGATTCCCTCTGGTCTCACCGTGTTAGTCACAGTGTGAACACAGTGGGACGATTCCCTCTGGTCTCACCGTGTTAGTGACAGTGTGAACACAGTGGGACGATTCCCTCCGGTCTCACCGTGTTAGTCACAGTGTGAACACAGTGGGACGATTCCCTCCGGTCTCACCGTGTTAGTCACAGTGTGAGCACAGTGGGACGATTCCCTCCGGTCTCACCGTGTTAGTCACACTGTGAACACAGTGGGACGATTCCCTCCGGTCTCACCGTGTTAGTCACAGTGTGAACACAGTGGGACGATTCCCTCCGGTCTCACCGTGTTAGTCACATTGTGAACACAGTGGGACGATTCCCTCTGGTCTCACCGTGTTAGTGACACTGTGAACACAGTGGGACGATTCCCTCCGGTCTCACCGTGTTAGTCACAGTGTGAACACAGTGGGACGATTCCCCCTGGTCTGACCGTGTTAGTGACAGTGTGAACACAGTGGGACGATTCCCCCTGGTCTGACCGTGTTAGTGACAGTGTGAACACAGTGGTACGATTCCCTCTGGTCTCACCGTGTTAGTCACATTGTGAACACAGTGGAACAATTCTACCTTGGCTCTCTATTTGCTAATTGTAAATATTTGCAAGAAAAATCTATCCCATGAGGCTGTGGAACTGACCTCCTGGATGAGAGAAGAAATGTTCTCACATTTTTTGAATGGCTCTGCTGTGCTGCATTGTGACACGTTTTGGAAAGCTAAGATGCCTTGAAACCGACTGATGCTATTTATAAGACAGATATCAAACCATCTGCAAGTCATTGTGTGGAGTCACCTGGCATTAATATTAATGCTTAAATTTCATGGTCTTACATCAGACGGAGCCACAAGGGGAACAGAAAACAAGCTCAAAGAAATCAGCTGCAGTCAACACAGTGATCTCACGTTAGAAAACATCAAATCTATCGCTGGAACAGCATCAGTCGCCCTTCTGATGCCACAATATAACATATGCAAATGTTTGTGACCCACTTCAAAGTTAGTGTAAAGAGAAACCTGGTGTGACCTCGAATTGACTTGACGATCTGCTTCAACCAATTAGTCTCTAAGTGACCCAAAGCAATTAGAACTTGTGGCCAAGTTACACAAGGCTGCACTTTAGCAGCAGAATAATACATTGTCCGTTATGAGGTATGACATGAATCTTGTCATTCATGGAAAATGACTTCTGAAATAATACTGGGCGGCCTGCTGGTGGCGCTGTCCAGGGAGAGTAATAAATACTCGGGCATGGGCCCAGCTTGCGCAGGACATTCTTAACAGGAACTAGTGAAGGACACAACTGGACCACCATGTTGTAAAGCAGTTGATTAAAGCTTTGTTTAACGCTTAGACCAAGTGCCTAGTAGTTTTCTTCCGTCAAGGTATAATTATCCTGACCCCCCCCCACACTGGTGCAACTTTACTGGGGCAGGATTTCTGCCCACCCTATGCCCATGCCCCTGAACTCAATGCATTTCTATTATTTGGGCCAGCTCCTGGCAGAGTACCCACCGCCGCCTCAGTGTGGGCGTGGGGGGAAGAAGGAAAAACTCCGGTGGCCTCCAGGGCGGGCCTTAAGACTTTTCCTAAAACACCATCTTAAGCAACGGCAGCCCTTTAGATTTCTGAATGGCCCCAGAGCTGCTTCAGATCCCAGGAACGCACTGGCATTCCTCGTGGCCAGTGTTGCGAAGGCCCAAATTGCGGGGACAACTGGCATGTGACATATTTCCTGTCATTTGCATCTCATTAGAATAGCAGCCACCCCGCCCCTTTATCAGAGTGAATGTATTCTCCATCCCTTGTCACTGCTTTCAGGAAACCCCGGAATTGACGGAGCGGGGCAGGAAGCTGGTGGTATGGCTCCCCACCCAATTTTCCTCCCCCACCTTCTGAAACTGGCATAGCTTCAGAGGAAAATCTGCCCCCTCGTGCCCAGTTACTTTGCCACACTTCAGATGCCAATCGCCAGATCTCCAGATGCCACACCTCAAAGTGTCACACTTTGTTATCGATGCAAAAAAAAGAGAGAGTCAGTCATTGACTTGGAGTCTGAAATTTACAAATAGTTACAATTGCACTCTGGTTGACCACGGTGTGGGAGGGTGGGGGGATGGTGGGAAAGCTCATGGTTTAACAGCAGCTATAATTACCTGGACGTGCCTTTTGAGACCACTTGCTCACAGGGTGTGTTTGATCAGTGGCCTTAAATGGACAGACCAGGTTGGCAGCTAAACATCACAACAGTGCTCTAGACTATGAGCAATGCCAGAGGAGCTTAACTCTGTTTCAAAGTTTATTCGGAGGCTTGGCGCTGTCTGGCTGGGGCATGTCTCACCAGCTGGGCCTTACGGAGTTATGTTTGGTGCAGTGCGATTGGGGAGAAAATCTCATCCAAGAGTCGCTTTGACAGAGGCCTGGAAGCATATTGCATGTCTGCCCTGTTGGATGAGAAATATAATAATTATGTCTACCAATGCATACAAAATCTTATGTCTATGCACAATTCCTGTCTAGAAAACCTCACTTCCGGTTGTTACATTTTTGTCACACTTTTGCGTCAACTTTTTCCATGATAAACTCTTACGTCCACATTCATACTGGCAACTTGCTATGTAAACTTGTCACGCTGTAATTACACGCTCCCACCAGTGATGGCGCTGTCGTGCCTCAGTTTTGCCTCCCTCAGATCCTCAGCCTGTACCCCAGAGAAAGTCCTATGTCCCGACCAACTCTACTTCTCTGTTTCCTTAATTGCGATGGCAACTAAATAATAATCTAAAATCAAAATGTTGGCCCAGAATTTGCTGGAGCAGGGCCTCTCGTGGTAAGCGCCGTGAATTGGATTTTTTCCTTCATCCTTCAGATTGTATTATTTTTGCGCCGTAACTTGCTGGAAGTGCGAGCTGATAACAGTGCGGCGAGGGCAACAGGGCATCTGGGACCTTGGTGAACGATGGGACCAACAGTCTATCTCCTTAACCCATGATATTTAAGAATTGGGAAAGAAACAGAGGAACGACGGAGAAGGAGGGTGAATTAGAGTGGGTGAATTAAGAGTCAAATCAGGTACAGAGAGAGAAATAAAGAAAGGGAAAGAAAGATTGGATTAAGAGAGAGAAAGAAAAAAATTTAGAATGGAAAAGTAAGAAAAAAATGTAAAACTTAAAATTTTATAAAACCTCTAGGAACAATTTATTACCTGCAGGAATGAGACTCCGCAGTTTCAATTGTTCCCTTTCTGGGCCGGAGAGGTTGAGTGGCAAATCAGAACCATAAGTCACCCCATTAATAGGGTCCTTATGCTGTTAAGTAGCCACTGACTCCATCCCTCTCCCTAACATCTGTTTGAGGCTGAACGCAACCTTGGTCTCATATTTGACTCTGAAATGAGCTTCCGACCACATATCCGCAGCATAACTAAGACCACCTATTTCCACCTCCGTAACACCGCCCATCTCTGCCCCTGCCTCAGCTCATCCGCTGCTGAAACCCTCATCCATGCCTTTGTTATCTCTAGACTTGACTATTCCAATGCACTCCTGGCTGGCCTCCCACATTCTACCCTACGTAAACTTAAGGTCATCCAAAACTCTGCTGCCCGTGTCCTAACTCGCACCAAGTCCCGTTCGCCCATCACCCCTGTGCTCGCTGACCTACATTGGCTCCCGGTTAAGCAGTGCCTCGATTTCAAAATTCTCATCCTTGTTTTCAAATCCCTCCATGGCCCTCACCCCTCCCTATCTCTGTAATCTCCTCCAGCCCCACAACCCCCCGAGATATCTGCGCTCCTCTAATTCTGCCCTCTTGAGCATCCCTGATTATAATCGCTCAACCATTGGTGGCCGTGCCTTCTGTTGCCTAGGCCCTGAGCTCTGGAATTCCCTCCCTAAACCTCTCCGCCTCGCTACCTCTCTCTCCTTTAAGACTCTCCTTAAAACCTACCTCTTTGACCAAGCTTTTGGTCATCTGCCCTAATTTATCCTTATGTGGATCGGTGTCAAATTTTTTGTCTTAAAATACTCCTGTGCAGCGCCTTGGGATGTTTTACTATGTTAAAGGCGCTATATAAATACAAGTTGTTGTTGTTGTTGTTGTTAAGTACCAGCCCTAACTTTCTGCAGCGAGCTTAATTCACACAAGGATGGCTAAGCACTTAGAACTTGTGGCCAAGTTACACAAGGCTGCACTTTAGCAGCAGAATAATACATTGTCTGTTATGAGGTATAATTATCCTGGCCCCCCACATTGGTGCAACTTTACTGGGGCAGGATTTCTGCCCACCCTATGCCCATGCCCCTGAACTCAATGCATTTCTATTATTTGGGCCAGCTCCTGGCAGAGTACCCACCGCCGCCTCAGTGTGGGGGTGGGGGGAAGAAGGAAAAACTCCAGTGGCCTCCAGGGCGGGCCTTAAGACTTTTCCTAAAACACCATCTTAAGCAACGGCAGCCCTTTAGATTTCTGAATGGCCCCAGAGCAGCTTCAGATCCCAGGAACGCACTGGCGTTCCTCGTGGCCAGTGTTGCGAAGGCCCAAATTGCGGGGACAACAGTTCAGAGAAGGTTCACGAGGTTGATTCCTGAGATGAAGGGTTGTCTTATGAAGAAAGGTTGAGCAGGTTGGGCCTATACTCATTGGAATTTAGAAGAATGAGAGGTGATCTTATTGAAACATATAAGATACTGAAGGGGCTCGACAGGGTAGATGATGAGAGGATGTTTCCCCTCATGGGGGAATCTAGAACTAGTGGGGCATAATTTCAGAATAAGAGGGCACCCTTTTAAATTGGAAATGAGGAGGAATTTCTTCTCTCAGAGGATTGTGAATCTTTGGAATTCTCTTCCCCAGAGAGCTGTGGAAGCTGGGTCATTGAATATATTTAAGGTGGAGATAGACAGATTTTTGAAAGGTAAGGGAGTCAAGGGTTATGGGGAGCGGGCAGGGAAGTGGAGTTGAGGCCAAGATCAGATCAGCCATGATCTTATTGAATGGTGGAGCAGGCTCGAGGGGTCAAATGACCTCCTGCTCCTACGTCTTACGTCCTTATGTTCTAACTGGCATGTGACATATTTCCTGTCATTTGCGTCTCATTAGAGTAGCACCACCCCCCCTGCCCCTTTATGGTGTAACATCTGGAGATCTGGCGATTGGCATCTGAAGTGTGGCAAAGTAACTGGGCATGAGGGGGCAGCTTTTCCTCTGAAGCTATGCCAGTTTCAGCAGGTGGGGAAGGAAAATTGGGTGGGGAGCCATACCACCAGCTTCCTGCCTCGCTCTGCCAATTCTGGGTTTTCCTGAAAGAAAACCAATGAGATATAAGAATAGTGAACGAAACAGAGGAACGCTGGAGAAACATAGAAGCAGAGAAGATAGGAGCAGGAGTAGGCCATTCGGCCCTTCAAGCCTGCTCCGCCATTTAATGAGATCATGGCTGATCATCTAAATTCAGTCCCCTGTCCCTGCTTTCTCCCCATATCCCTTGATCCCTTTAGCCTTAAGAACTATATCTAACTCCTTCTTGAATATATTTAATGATTTGGCCTCAACTGCATTCTGGAAGGAGGGTAAATTAAGAGTCAAATCAGGTGCAGAAAGAGAGGTAAAGAGAGGGAACGAAAGATTGGATTAATGCGCAAATGCAGCAATTTCTTGAAACTCACGGGGAGGTTGAGGGCGAGCTGCCGTTTTCGCGAGGCGCAAACCCTCCAGCAACCTGTGGCGATTCACAACTCGCGCCGTATCTCTTCCTCGCCACAAGTTGCTGGGTTTATTTACGCACTAGTAACGGCGAGCGCCATTAAACTCACCGTTATTCTTCCAGCAAGTTCGGGGCCATTATATAAAAATAAGGACAGAGTGTATGACCTTAAAATGGGGACTGCATTATGTCTGGTCGAGTTATCATCCGCCCTGTAACCCTGCTTCACCTGAACACTACACCTGGGCTTGAGACACGCCCCCAACTGAGGCCACGAGAGATCGTCTAGTAACCTTAAGAAATGTGCGAGTGGACATGTCCCAAAAATTGTCCAACATAGGGGTCCATACTGGTTTTCGTCAGTCTTTGGGCAACCTCTGAGGTCAGCATAATCAACCGGCATAAATTTCTTTGTCAACACTGCACGGATCTGTATTTCCATATTCCTCCTGAGAGGGACATCAGGGATGGGGATCTGAAACACATCAACATTTTACCGTGCTCTTGAATGGCTGTCATGACGCAAACACCAGCGTGCTACGACCGTTTAACACAGCCCCAGATCTTTAACGCGTGGTCCCAGGCTTCACGGAGCAGCCTCGTGTCTTCATTTCCTGTCATTCTTTCTTCTTTTCTTCAAAGGACACGGTGGGGGAGAGGATGTGGTTCCGATCTTGGTTGCTGCTCAGCGAAAAAAATGAAATAGTCTTTCGCTTGCAGAAGAGGAAATGGGAAGTCACCAGATGACCACAGCTTTTATCGCTGTAGTCATAACATAGCAACGGTTGGATGCAAGTCGCGTCACTGCGCCCGGCTGGCCTTCGAGCCATGATGGGAAATTGGACCGGAGTAGCCACACGTTGTGTCACCCACACATAGCTAAAAACCCCGTTCATAAACATCATTCGATAGTATTGCAATAGTTGCCTAGAAAAAGCTTGATACTGGATTTTTTTTTTAATGCGGATAAGTTACCATTTTTTGAGAATTGACTAATCTTTTGAAGTGCGATCAACTCCTCGAATGCCGGTTACAAGAAGCACCTGAGGGGAATCCTTATGAGATGAAAGCTTGGGTTACAAATAATCACTGCGTTACAAGCAAGGCATGGTTAATTGTCCTTTAGAATGTGATCGTACTCAAGTTTATTTTTTTAAATTTGTTCACGGGATGTGGGTGAGAACATCGCGCTCATGACCTCAGTACTGCACCGCGCGTGTCAGCCTGGAACACGTGCTCAAGTCTCTGGAACCCACAACCTTCTGACTCAGGGGCGAGAGAGAGAGAGTGCTGGTCACTGAGTCACAGCTAACACCCTATGTATAAATAGCCTAGAAGAGACATATATTGTTTTCATAAGAAAATAGGAGGGAAAAATTGGGTTGATTTGCGCCTCTCGTTAGCGCCCCCCGGGGCGCAAATGCCCGGGCGTGGCGCCGCTAACGCCTCCCGCGAAATTCAGCCCGAAGGTAGCGGCGGTAGCCAAGTGGCGCTCCCCGTTGCTGCGCCTCTGGTGATGACGTCATCGCCGTGCGCAGCGCCCCGCTCACACCCCGACCACAAACTTCCCTTGCGCCCCTGACCTATCGCCGGACGCTATGTCCGACAGGGTCAGGGTGGCATTTTTACCGCTGCCGCGGCGCTACTTAAAGGGCAGGTGTCGGGCGGCCATTTTTTTTGGGCCGACTGCCAGCACCTGCCCCCCTTTCCCCTTTTATTCTTCAGGGTGTCAGCAGCGATCGTTCAGCCCGGCGCTTCTCTCAAGTGCCGGGCTGTTTTCCCGGCACCCCGCTCCCCGGTGGTCCAGCAGGGCCCCGGTACGCGCAGCGCTGGGCCCCTCCTCTTTAATCAGGGGAGGAGGGCTGCAGTGACGGGGCACTATGTGCCAACGCACGTGGCGCTGTTGCATGTAGTGCCGCGATGTTCAGTTGTAGCGCCCCAAGAGGAGGTGGTGCGCTTCCAGAAGCGCTCTGCCACCTGCTTGGGGCGCTGCTACTGAATTTCACACGGAGGGACGCTAATTTTTTCAGGGCGCTAAGGGGCGACACCGAATTTTTCCCCCTGAGAGTTTTTAGGCACTGGAAAAGGCCATTACGTTCAACAAGCCTGCCCCATCTTGACAGATTAAGATCAGTATCCTGAGAGACACTGGATGGATATCAGCGCGGCTCAGAGGGTAGCCTTTTTGCCTCAGAGTCAGAAGGTGTGTATCCAAGCCTCACTTCAGGGCTTGGGTACACAATCGCAGCTGAGACTTCAGGGCAGTACTGAGGGAGTGCTGCACTGTTGGAGATGTTGTCTATCAGGTACAATGTTGATCTGAGGCCCCGTATACTGGTTTGTGGGAGGGCAAAGATCCCATGGTACTGTCGGAAAAAAAGAGCAAGGTTGCATTCTGGCCAGCATTCCTCCCTCAAATCCAAAGTATTTTCACTGTTTGTGGGATCTTGCTGTGTGCAAATAGGCTGTTGTGTTTACCCACAAAACAACAGTAACTGCACGATAGCAAAATACCGCGGATGCTGGAAAATTGAAACGACAACAGAAAACGCTGGAAAAACTCAGCAGGCCAGGCAACATCCGTGGAGAGAGAAACAGAGTTAACGTTTCAGGTCGAAACCCTTCGTCAGAACTGAGAAAAAAGCAGGAAATGAAACAGATAAAAAAGCAAGGGGGAGGCTGGGGGGAGGAATAAAAGAACAAAAGGGGGGTCTATGGTAAGTAGAGACATTAAAAGATGCTCAAGGCAAGACAAGATGATAATAGGACAGGTTAAGAAACAAAAGATGGCTCAGAAGTGTGAAGTGTGAAATGCTGGCAGAATGAAAGACAGCTGCCGTGGGGAGAGAGAGAAAAAAAAGGGAAAAGGCACAAACCAAAAGGGTGGATAAAATATATATATATATGTGGTAGGGGCCGAGGTTATGATCTGAAATTGTTGAACTCGATATTGAGTCCGGAAGGCTGTAAAGTGCCTAATCGGAAGATGAGGTGCTGTTCCTCGAGCTTCACTTCAGACAGTAACTGCACTTCAGACAGGAATTCATTGGATTTGGAAGTGATTTGGGAAATCCTGAGGAATGTGGCGAGGTAATATGCAAATTCAAATTCTTCCTTTACCTATCCAACCTCCCAACCGTATCCTTCGATCCTGCTCTCTCTAGAAAAACACATCCCAATCTGTTGAACCCAATAAACCATCTGTTTCCATGTCCTTCCCTGGTACGTTATTTCACAATTTATTACCCTTTGGGCAAGAAGTTCTCCTCCAACTTTTCTTCTTACTCCTAACTACCCTGCTTTCCCCTGTGATTTCAACACTTCACGATAACGAACAATTTGCACGCATCAATGCTCTCAATTCCCTTCCTATTATTGAAGGCTTCAGTTAAGCCGCTTGAAAGTTTCCTCATGTCTGCAGACAAACACAGTGGCATTGGTCAATATAAATTGTGCCATTGTGTCGTGTATTGATAACGACCAGTAAAAATTCCAGCAGGAATGACCAAACCGTGACCTCATTCGTTTTCTCCCTGACCCAGAGGCGTTGATCCCAGTTACGGTTGAGATCAGCTGGCTCACATAGACCAGGGATGGAACCTTGGGATCGTCCTGGTCTGTATAGCTTCGGACCACATTGCATGCTGCATTCACCCAGTAAGCTGATAAGTGGCAGGTAACATTCACGCCTCAGAAGTGCCAGGCAATGACTATCTCCAACAAGCGAGAGTCTAACCACCTCCCCTTGACATTCAATAGCATTACCATCGCCGAATCCCCCACCATCAACATCCTGGGGGTCACCATTAACCAGAAACTTAACTGGACCAGCCACATAAATACTGTGGCAACAAGAGCAGGTCAGAGGCTAGGTATTCTGCGGCGAGTGTCTCACCTCCTGACTCCCCAAAGCCTTTCCACCATCTACAAGGCACAAGTCAGGAGTGTGATGGAATACTCTCCACTTGCCTGGATGAGTGCAACTCCAACAACACTCAAGAAGCTCGACACCATCCAGGACAAAGCAGCCCGCTTGATTGGCACCCCATCCACCACCTTAAACATTCAATCCCTCCACCACCAGCGTACCGTGGCTGCAGTATGTACCATCTACAAGATGCACTGCAGCAACTCGCCAAGGCTTCTTCGGCAGCACCTCCCAAACCCGCGACCTCTTCCACCTAGAAGGACAAGGGCAGCAGGTGCATGGGAACACCACCACCTCCAAGTTCCCCTCCAAGTCACACACCATCCTGACTTAGAAATATATCGCCGATCCTTCATCGTCGCTGGGTCAAAATCTTGGAACTCCCTCCCTAACAGCACTGTGGGAGCACCATCACCACACGGACTGCAGCGGTTCAAGAAGGCGGCTCACCACCACCTTCTCAAGGGCAACTAGGGATGGGCAATAAATGTTGGCCTTGCCAGCGATGCCCAGATCCCATAAGCGAATATTAAAAAAAAGCCAAGAGAGAACCTAAAACATTCCAACAGTGATAGTCTTCCTTTCACGTTATTGTGACACTCTCCCCAGATAATGTAAACTTCACATTTTTCCATATTTCCTTGATGAGTTTCCTTTACTTTGCCTCTCCTGTGTCCAAAAGAAGTGAAACTACACCAGGAAATGAATGGAAATAAAACAATTGTTTTATTGTTCATCAAGTCTTGTATTTGTGGAATGTCCTCCCAGCAATCGCAGATGAGGTTGAGATAACTCATTGCTTCAAAAAGGAGCTGGATACGTCTGATTGGAACTGGGATTGAGGGTTATAGAGATAGTGATAGATTGAGGTGATGGAACGGGGCACATATATCGCCGTTCCTTCATCGTCGCTGGGTCAAAATCCTGGAACTCCCTAACAGCGCTGTGGGAGCACCTTCACTACATGGACTGCAGCGGTTCATGAGGGCAGCTCACCCCCACTTTCTCAAGGGCAATTAGGGATGGACAATAAATGCCGGCCTTACCAGCGACGCCCACATCCCCAGAATGAATTTTTGAAAAGCATGGTTGCTGTGCTGTTGGGGTTTCGGAGGGGACAGTGCTGTTTTGGGGGCAGCAGGACTGTGCTGAATAGTGAATTGTTGAACAGTCTGGTGCGTTGCTTTGATTACCGATGGGAAACAAGGATGCAGAGCGTTCCTTCAGGAGGTTAAATGTGTGACATTGAGGCTGCGATTTTACGAACCTCGGTGGGTCCGTGGCGGGCGATGTCGGTGGCGGGTCCCAACCCCGCTGCTGGTTCCATCCCGCTGTCTGAAATGAATTTCCCCTGATAGGGTTTGTTAAGCCTGCCCAACGCATTTCCCGGCCAATTGGAGGAAGCGGGTCTGGTGACGTCATTTGATGACGTGTCATCAACCGGTTTCCTTAAAGAGACCATGGCCAACTTTATTTTGACAGTTGTGCTGTCAGTGTTCTACAGCATTGAGGTGCTGCAAACACTGACAATGACTGCACAAAGGCAGAGGGCTGCACCCAGGCTCTCCCATAACTCCCACCATATGCTTATGAAGGGAGTCACAGCACGCAGGGAGGTCCTCTTCCCTTCCCATGGGCGGAAGAGACCTCCCCAGGAGATCAACACAGCCTGGTTGCACATTGCAGAGGAGGGCACAAGCAGGGATGTGGTCAGGAGGACCTGGGTGCAGTGCCGCAAACCTTTTAATGATCTCAGATGATCAAGAAACGTTAGTACAAAGCCACACTCAACCTCATCCTGAAGTGCCTCTCATCACATCCCCATCACTCTGCCTTCCCTACCCTCCTCCTGCACATCCTTACTCACACCAACTTACCTTGCACCTCCACCCATCCCTCTCTATCTACATTATCACATCCCCATCTCACTAGCCACCCCTCACATTCACCCTCATCCCAGTGTAATCATACCAACTAACAACACACAAGGTTGGGCACTTGTGTTTTATGCAATGTTCATGTAAAGTTTCTGTTAATGTGGTGGCAAACATTGAAACCTTTATTTTCAACACTTTGCGTTCTTGGACAGATTTGTGTGCACCTTTGGAAGTAGCTTAGTGAGTTGCAGTGAATGGTGAGACATAACGGTACCCCACGCAATGGTGATGAGTGTGAAAGGAATGGCTTGGGCATTGTAGGGATGCTTTATGGTGTTGGTGTGGGGTGGTGCCAACCTGGCGCATCATGTGGCAGCCAGGGTGTACAGCGTCAAGTGAAGTAAATCTGGCCATGGTGAGGCCATCCCTAGCCTCTCGGGCAGCAATGTGGTCAGGTGCTGATGCCCTGTGTCCTGTGCAGCATCAGGTGGTTGCGGAGAAGATTGGTGTTGTTGTTGTTGGTGCTGCTGGTGTGCCTGGTGATGCTGGTGTTGGGGCTGATCGTGGTGGGCTTCTGAGGACCAAGGTGAGATAGTTTCAAGGGCACCCATGCTGATGGAATAGATGGCAGGTGAAGTAGAGAGGACAGAAGCGATCTGTCAATGGTGAGAGAGGTAATGAGGTCAGACTGGATGGAGACTTGTGTAAAGACTTGCAGCATGGTGAATCTGTTGTGGAAATGCAGTGAGAAAGAGCTTGTGGCTGAGGGAAGATATCTCTGTAAGGTGGGAGCGTTTACTGTACATTTGAAGCTGTCAACTCAACAGCTGATTCAATGGCCACTGAACTCCCGCCTCAGCTTCACAGACAGGGTCCACGACTAGCTTGGACTCTGTGGGCGAGCTGTCAAATGCAGAAGGTGAGCTGAAATTCATTCTTAAATGGCTGTAAACAAGCCACTAATTATCTGAGTTGGGTCCCCCGCTGTGAACCCGCCGCTGTGTGTCGGGTCTGCTCAGCGCTGACAGACCCGACATCGGGGAAAGGCACGTGGCGACGGGTTCACAGCGGGGTCCCGACCCGCTGGGGAAAAAAAACACTTTCCCACCCGAACCGCCACTGATCGCACCTGTTGACCCCCCCACAAAATCCAGCCCTGAGTCTCTGTTTGGGTAGATTACAGATGGTCTTTATGGTCTATGGAAGGCGCAGTATTGATTAATCAAATAACCATTTCTTGTTCCATGCTTTCTTAAGCAGAAAATACAATCACTACACCTGGTTGAGACTGCTTACCATTTTAAGCCTCAAATACCACTTCTGCAATGGTCTGAACATTGCTGGTTTGGTAGTAACACGTCACATTCTCATGTACAGATGTTGCCTGTTTCCTTTCACGCACTCTGCAATGTTCCAGGTTTTTTTTAATGCAAATTATTGCATTGATTTTTCCACTTCCAGGCGCTCAGTGTCAGTGCCAAGCTCTTGTGGGTCAAGGTCAGTACCGACAACTGCATATTAAAGTTGCCTTCAACGTAGAATCATACAGCACAGAAAGAGACCATTTGACCCATTGTGCCTATGCCGGCTCTTTGAAAGAACATAAGAAATAGGAGCAGGAGTCGGCCATTTGGCCCCTCGAGCCTGCTCCGCCATTCAATAAGATCATGGCTGATCTTCTACCTCATCTCCACTTTCCTGCACTATCTCCATATCCCTTGATATCCAAAAATCTGTCACAGAATCACCACAGTGCAGATAGAGGCCATTTCGGCCCATCGAGCCTGCACCGACACATATAGAAACATAGAATCTAGGAGCAGGAGTAGGCCATTCGGCCCGTCGAGCCTGCTCCACCATTCAATACGATCATGGCTGATCATTCAAATCCAGTACCCTGTCCCTGCTTTAATCCCCACAGTACACATATCCCCCCGTAACCCCACGTATTTAATTCCCCCTAACATATCCCATCCTATCCCCATAACCCCACATATTTAATCCCCCCCTAACACTAAGGGTCAATTTATCATAGCCAAATCAACCTAACCCGCACATCTTTGGACGGAAACCGGAGCACCCGGAGGAAACCCATGCAGACACGGGGAGAATGTGCAAACTCCACACAGACAGTCACCCGAGGTCGGATTCGAACCCGGGTCCCTAGCGCTGTGAGGCAACAGTGCTAACCACTATGCCACCGTGTTGTCGATCTCTGTCTTGAATATACTCAACGACTGAGCCTCCACAGCCCTCTGGGGTAGAGAATTCCAAAGATTCACCACCCTGAGTGAAAAAATTTCTCCTCATCTCAGTCCTAAATTGCCGACCCCTTATCCTGAGATAAAGAGCTATCCAATTAGTCCCACTTCCCTGCTCTTTCCCCGTAGCCCTGCAAATTTTTCCTTTTCAAGTATATATCCAATTCCCTTTTGATAGTTAATATTGAATCTGCTTCCACCGCCCCTTTCCTTGACGACAACGTGCTTTGATCCAACCTTTAGAAAAGCGCCCCCACCCCCACCCCACCCCCCACCACCGACTGCACCAGTGTGATATTTCCATTTCTCACATCCTGTGGCCTTTCTGAATGAGATTGTTCAATTCAGGCCCACCTTAGAAGCAGTTTTGGGGGCTGTGGGCAGCTGGGTTGACTCTGCCCCAATTCATTTCACATCGCACCCTTATGACGTGCAGAGAGGAGCCCGTCGCTGATCTGCGTGGAAAGTAGACCCAATTCCCAAAGATGAAGAGAACTTGTGCTAACCCAGTCCACCACACAGATGACAATCGTCCAGTTTTTAAAACCGCTCATGGTCTGTTAACGGGGAATGAGGATGCACCTTGGCTTTCTCATGTCTCTGCCGAGGATCAGCTTTTCTTATTTACTTTCCAGTCATTTTTCCTGTAAAATACAGGAAAATCCCAATCCATTGGGAAATGAGTGGTCAGTGCTGCACAAAACGATAATTGAACATTTCTTCTGCATGTGAAATTAGAATCATAGAATCATAGAAATTTACGGCACAGAATGAGGCCATGAGGCCCATCGTGTCCGTGCCGGCCGACAAGAGCCACCCAGCCTAATCCCACTTTCCAGCTCTTGGTCCGTAGCCCTGTAGGTTACGGCACTTCAAGTGCATATCCAAGTCCTTTTTAAATGTGATGAGGGTTTCTGCTTGTTTAGAAAGAGCAGGTTTCCTACTTCACCATGCCAAGGGCTCAGAGAAAATCCTCCCCTCAAAGTATCAAGGGATATGGAGCACGAGGTGGCTAAATGGAGTCGAGGCACTCATGATCCAATTAAATGGCGGAAGAGGCCTGTGGAGCTGAATAGCCTCCTGCTGTTCCTAAGTTGCCAATCTCACTTGAGTCTCCCTTGACAGGCCACAAG
This sequence comes from Squalus acanthias, assembly GCA_030390025.1. Taxonomy (NCBI): domain Eukaryota; kingdom Metazoa; phylum Chordata; class Chondrichthyes; order Squaliformes; family Squalidae; genus Squalus; species Squalus acanthias. Next base: position 571,337 of record JASTWF010000262.1, on the reverse strand, counting down.
GACGTAGGAAATGGAAATGCCACACTTACACGGCGGGGAGTGCTCTTGTGAGATTGGCAATCGAACCATGCTGTGGGGAGAGTGGAGGAAATTGTACCCTTTGCCTGACCTTTATCTAATGTGTATTGTAAGATGTGCCAGAGTTGATGGCTGCATGCTGCCTTGGATCAGTTGGTAGCCTTCTTGCCTTTGAGGTAGGAGGTTGTGGCTGAACTGGTCATTCATTTCAGTTGCTCTTTGTGGGATCTTGCTGTGTGCAAAATGGCTGCTGTGTTTGCCTGCTTAACAGTAACTGCATTTCAAAAGAATCGCAATGGTTTTAAAGCGCTTTGAGACCTCCTGAAGGCGAGGTCTTATATAGAAACCGTCCTGTTCCTGATAAGAATGAATCAATGGCCCAGCATTTGGCTGGAGTGAGGCATCTCGCTCGTTAGACTTTTGCCCTCACCCTTCAGCTCGGAAATCTTTTGCCCTCTAAGTTTCTGGAAGTGCGAGCTGATAAAGGGGCTCGACAAGGTAGCTGCAGAGAGGATGTTACCCCTCGTGGGGAAATCTAGAATTTGGGGGCACAGTTTCAGAATAAAGGGTCGGCTTTTAGAACTGAGATGAGGAGGAATTTCTTCTCTCAGAGGGTCGTAAATCTGTGGAATTCTCTGCCCCAGAGAGCTGTGGAGGCTGGGTCATTAAATATATTTAAGGTGGAGATAGACAGATTTTTGCAAGATAAGGGAGTGAAGGGTTATGGGGATCAGGCAGGGAAGTTGCTTTGAGCCCAAGATCAGCCATGATCTTATTGAATGGCGGAGCAGGCTCGAGGGGCCGAGTGGCCTATTCCTGCTCCTATTTCTTATGTTCTTATTATAACAGCACAGCGAGGGCAACAGGGCATCTGGGACCTCGGTGAACGACGGGACCAGCAGTCTATCTCCTTAACCAATGAGATTTAAGGATTGAGAAAGAACCAGAGGAACGACGGAGAAGGAAATGGAGTGAATTAGAGTCAAATTAGAGACAGAAAGAGAAATAAAGAGAGAAAATTGCGCCAATTCGCAATTCACGGTGTATCTCTTCCTCGTCACAAGTTGCTGGACGATTTACACATTGATAACGGCGAGCGCCATTAAACTCGCCGTGATTTTGGTAGCAAATTCTGGGCCATTGGGGGAAAAATTGGGTTGCTTTGCGCCTCCCGTTAGCACCCTAAGAGGGCGCTAACGGGGCGCAAAGCAACTAGCGCCCGTGCGCGGCGCCGCCCGCGCCTCCCGCGAAATTCTGCGGGAGGTTAGCGGCGGTGCTAACCGGTGGCGCCCCGTGGCGCTGCGCCGCCGGCGATGACGTCATCACCGTGCGCAGCGCCCCGCTCGCTCCCCAGCCGTGATCTTCGGGAGCGCCCCCTGACCTACTGCCGGACGCTATGTCCGACGGGGTCAGGGGGGCCTACCCGCTGCCGGGGAGGCACTATTTAAAGGCGAGGTGCGGGGCGGCCATTTTTGTTGCTGGCCGCCTGCCAGCACCTGCCTGCGCTCCCGTCCCCGGCCTCCTGAACCGCCGCCCCCCGCGGAGTGCCGGCTGCGCTCCATGAGGCCGGCACTTCTCTTGAGTGCCAGGCTCTTTTGCCGGCACTCCCGATCCCCGGGGGCCCAGCTGGGCCCCGGGTCGCGCTGCACAAGGCCCCTCCCCTTTAAGAAGGGGAGGAAGGCCTGCAATACCGTGGCGCGACGTGCCGCAGCGCCTGCCCCAAGAGGGATGCGGGGCGCTTCCAGTAGCGCCCCGCTTCCCTCTTGGGGCGCAACCACTCAAGTTCCGGCGCGGGGGCGCTAATTTTTCCGGAGCACTACTTTTAGCGCCCCGGCGAAGTTAGCGCCCCAGATGGGCCGCGACTCAATTTTTAGCCCATTATCTTTTAACCAGTCTGTTCACGTACAAATGTTGACACTAATTTACTAATACAAAACAGGGAGTACCAGGCAATGTTCCCCCTAAGGTGCGCGGCCACACACCAATCCAGAGGTCCTTCGCAGGCCAGCGCAAATTTAAAGGGCCCGCGAAGGGGGAAAAACAATTAGAGGGAACATTGGTACCAGATGTAAAAGAATGACCACCTTTTACCTGACATGCATTGTGTATGTACAGGAGCTCATACAACACGAGATGTGAGTGAATTGACAGCTTGCAGCCAGCGCACGTTTTTGATTGAAATCCCTATTGGCCTCCTTTTTGTGTCATGTGGAAATCATTACTCTTGACACTGAATGTCTGCTTCAGTCTTCATGAGGTTACAAATATGGGGCCATACATCATCTGCTTACCATGTGGACACCAGCACTCACCAAGGACTGCTGCTAACATCGTGAGGAAGTGGCCCGCCATGTGGTAAAAGCAGGCTGAAGTCGTGATGTGTTTGCCATCTGAAGCAAGGCACTGGGAAATAAAAACAAGACACCAACAATGCAAGCAGATTTGAACTCACTTTGAGCCAGCACGGTGGGAGCCGTAGGGTCAGCCAATAGGGTCGCCAACTCTGGTTGACCGCACTCCTGCTGGTTGCATCACATGACCTGCTGCCTCCCGCCGCCATTGGTCGCCCGACAGGCCCATCCGCGCGGAGCCCCGCCTTCCCACGCAAATTGGATATTTCAATATTTTTAGAACTAATAAACAGAAGTGTTCAAAGAAAATGGAAAAAAAACGCACCATTTTTCTTAATGCCCCTATGATTTTTCTCCCGGGTTTGCTCGCGGCATCATCCTGGAGATTAGTCGGTAATTCCTGGAGACTCCAGGCCAATCCTAGAGGGCTGGCGACCCTAGCAGCAAATGAGAAAATGACCTTCATACTTCCTAGACCTATATTTGAATCCAGCCCAGACTTATATAATGCAAGTCTACTCTTTAGTCAAGTGAGTTTGGGGAAAACGCAAGACTTGTGTTGATATCATACCATATCCCTGCTCTCAGAAACATCTCAAAGCACTTCACACAATAGCGAATATTTTCTTCATTAGCATGGCCCAAGGGGAGGGGCTGGGCGAGGGGGTGGGATCCCCCCAACGTAGCCTGGCATCCTGGCAGGGTCTAGTGCCAGCAGCAGGGGCAGGAAGTTTCAATACAGCTGCAGGCTTCTCAGGCGTGTCGGGCCTCTGAGATCGAGACCTTCTGGCCACTGATGGAGATCAGTATATTAGAAACAGTGGCGGTCGCAAGATTGCGCGCTGGCACACCCCACTCAGTACTCCCCCCGCCACATTCTAAGAGACAAAAGGAATGATGGTGCATTACCATCTCCTTTGCCTCGCACCATCATCCCTTTTGTCTTTTAATCTCTCCTGCCTTCCATCCTATCACAGACCTTCCCTTTTGTTCTTTCCTCCCCTCCCCCCTTTCCCTGCCCCTGCACTTGCTTAAAAACCTGTTCCATCTCCAACTTTTTCCAGTTCTGACGAAGGGTCATCGACCTGAAACGTTAACTCTGTTTCTCTCTCCACAGATGCTGCCTGACCTGCTGAGCATTTCCAGTTTTTATTTCAGATTTCCAGCATCCGTATTTTGCTTTTGTGTTAAGCATTCAACTACCTGACGCACTGGGGTCCATCAACCATGTGGACCACATTCCACTGCTCCAACCATGTGGACCAAACAATGGAAGGTCAGTGTTTGGGTTTCCACCACAGACAGCTGGTAAAGAGATTCCACATTCAAAGCTCATTAAACAGGTAAGTTTGGAGAAAAATACTTACCTGAATGTGGAGCCAGGAGGAGCAGGGGTGCTCCCCTCGACCCCACATTAAAACCACGGGCCACTGCTGGCCACCTCTCATAAGAACATAAGAGTCGGCCATTCGTCCCCTCGAGCCTGCTCCGCCATTCAATAAGATCATGGCTGATCTTCTACCTCATCTCCACTTTCCTGCACTATCCCCATATCCCTTGATTCCCTTAGTATCCAAAAATTGGATAGCTCTTTCAAAGAGCACAGGCACGATGGGCCGAATGGCCTCCTTCTGTGCCATAAGACTCTATGATAAACCAGAACGGGTTTAAATTCAGATGCTTTCACCACCTTATTGGCTTCTGTTATTAAAAAAGTTTGCAGAAGGGATGGAGCTTTAAGATCAAAGGGACAAAATCATGAACTGCACAAACAAATCATAAAGAAAAGACTGCATTAAACCAATCAATGATTTTTCATCTCTTGTCCAGGAGCACAGATGTTAATTGGAATACCCCTATCACTGCACTGGCTGAGGTAAGCAAATTCAGCACAGGTAGGGGGTTTGAACCTCGGACCTCTCTGGTGTGTACAACTCAGCCACTCACTAGGTAAAACTGCTGGATTATTGAGGGAGCTTAATAACTCTATTTTAATAAAGCCCTTTCGCTTGCTGCACAGCAACTGGGATGGCTCTGCTGGCCAATAGCATTTTCTTGCCTTATTTTAATAGCGAGCAAGAAAAGGCGAGGGGAACGTGACTGAAGCCCAGTCCTGTCAACGTCCTAAGGCCTAGCGGCAGGTTGAGCAGCATGTCTGCCGAGGGCCGTCGGTAGAGTGGCCAACTCTGGTTGGGCGTATTCCTGGAGGTGTCATCACATGACCTCCTGCCTCCAATTGCCTCGCCCCCCCCCACACTCCCGCCATTGGACACCCAACATGTCCATCCTCGCATTGCCCCGCCTCCTCACGGCCAATTGGAAAACAAATAGACTCTTCATTCCCGATTGGATGATTCTTGACTGTCAATCAAGCAACCTTTCTTCCCCAGCTCCAATATTTTTTGAAATAATAAACAAAAGCGTTCCAAGAATTTAAAAAAAAAACACAATTTTTTAATGCCTCTATGATTTATCTCCCGGATTGCTCCCAGCAGTGTCCTGGTGATTACTCTTTCATTCCTGGAGGCTCCAGGGCGATTCTGGAGGGTTGGCAGCCCTCGTCAGAGGTGAAGATGAGGCAGGCCCCAAATAGTCCTGGGGTTGGATTATGAGTACCGCTTCATGAGGGTCTATGAGGCCATGGCATCAACCAGCACCACTGTCTCAGAGGATGTACTTTCCTGCCCAGTCAATGGTCCCTCCACTGGATATGCAGTCACTGGTATCACACCAGGGACATGAATACAAGAGGGTAGGAATCACATGGAGAAGGAGTACACAGCTATCACAGTACAACAAGCCACAGTATAGACGGTATCTTGATAACTCATGATTGCGCCAGTGTTTTGCGTGGTTCCCATGTCGTTGTGCGCAAGGCTGCGATTAGGAAATGCGTATGTTTCATTACTGATATCTTAATCAATGCTGTCCCAGTTGTGTGTGGTCAAAGAGAGAAGTCATTATGTAAGTTTCATGTCCATATTCTTTTAAGTAATCCACATCCTCGCAGTTTGAGATATTGCTGAGAAGTTGAGTCACCTGGCCTCCAGTTTATTTTAGCGTGAATGTGCAGTTTTCAGGCTGTACCAGATATTTTTCTCGTGCCCAGTGCCTAGGACCACTCCTGTAAACAAGCTCTTGCTCTCTACAAAGCGGATTGCCTTATATGCACAATTTCTGGTAATGTAGCCTTTCCCAGAGTTGAACAGAAACATTTGCTACTGTAATTCACTTGCTGGAAATGACAAAACCTCTCTCGTGTTCTCCTAGTCTTTGGATAGCAGGCTCTCTCAAACTGTGTGACCTGGGTCTATAATCTACGAATTAGGTTCATTGAAAGCTATCATTAAACAATAGCAAACACAGTAGATGCCACTAGATTACAGTATCTCACTTACAACTCCCTGGTTCATCAAAATAATTAACATAGAAAACATAGAAACATAGAAACATAGAATCTAGGAGCAGGAGTAGGCCATTCGGCCCGTCGAGCCTGCTCCGCCATTCAATACGATCATGGCTGATCATCCAAATCCAGTACCCTGTCCCTGCTTTAATCCCCACAGTACACCTATCCCACCCTACCCCCGTAACCCCACGTATTTAATTCCCCCTAACATATCCCATCCTATCCCCTTAACCCCACATATTTAATCCCCCCTAACACTAAGGGTCAATTTATCATAGCCAAATCAACCTAACCCACACATTTTTGGACTGTGGGAGGAAACCGGAGCACCCGGAGGAAACCCACGCAGACACGGGGAGAATGTGCAAACTCCACACAGACAGTCACCCGAGGTCAGATTCGAACCCGGAGGCAATGCTTCACTAACTCTTCTAATATCACTGAACTTGGAGCAGTGTCTGCAGTACAAAGTTAATTCATGGGTTGAACTCCCTCATGGGATCTTCACATGCCCACCACAACACAGGCTAAAGCAGAACAGGATTACATAGGATATACAGCACAGAAACAGGCCATTCGGCCCAACCAGTCCATGCCGGCATTTATGCTCCACTCGAGCCTCCTCCCGTCTTTCCTCATCTAAATCTATCCGCGTAACCCTCTATTCCTTTCTCCCTCATATGCTTGTCTAACCTCCCCTTAAATGCATCTGTACTATTCACTTCAACCACTCCCTGTGGTAGTGAGTTCCACATTCTCACCACTCTCTGGGTAAAGAAGTTTCTTCTGAATTCCCTATTGGATTTCTTGGTGACTACCTTATATTGATGGCCTCTAGTTTTGCTCTTCCCCACAAGTGGAAACATTCTCTCTCTATCCACTCTATCAAAACCTTTCATAATTTTAAAGAACTCTATTAGGTCACCCCTCAGCCTTCTTTATTCAAGAGAAAAGAGACCCAGCCTGTTCATCCTTTTGATCGCAGAAGACCAAGGGAGATTGACAGATAAATATTGTAATCATTAGGACACAGCTATCAAAAAGGAAATGTTTGCTAAAAGCACCCATCTCCCCATCCATAAGCATGAAGGGCGCAAAACTGATGGGCTCCTGCTCTTTCAGTGGGAGTGCAGTGAGGTGGGACTTGCAGCCATCTACTGCTTAGGATGTCTCAACCCTCCAGTCTGATGGGGGAGCCAAAGGCTCTTAACAGGCCAAAGATTAAAGTTAAAATATAAAGTTTTCTTCCTCACAGGGAAACCCAAGTTTGCCATAATGAGCTAATTGATCTTCTCTTACTTTTCCTTCTTCTGATCAGGAATGGCTGCCTCTGGGCGTAAGGGTGGCAGGGAGCTGTGGGCGTGCTGAATGAAATTCCCGGTTAGCTTAGGGACAGCTAGCTTTAAAATGTGTTTTGCCGAGGGCAGTGGTAGAGTGCATTTTTATTATTTTTATGGTACGAGGAGTGGTAAGAAATAGATGAATCTCGCTACGAAAAGTGCACTCTGTTCACTCATGTATTCTATGTAAAATAAGCCAGTTTGTTGTCTCATCTCACCAGAGTGCTTTTCAGCCTGCTTTCCCTGAAGCCAGGAAAACACATGTGGCTGCCCATGTAAGATCACAGTATCCAGGTCACTATTGTTTACTCAAATACTGGGCAGTAACGGTGCACTCCGGATCATAGGGGACATATGGTCTGCTTATTGGAGTGACTGGTGAGCGGAACCAGAGAGAATATCCAGTACAAGACCCCCAAAATTTGTTGACCGCTTATTAAGTGGATAGAGCAGAGGACTGGTTTTTTTTTGTGCTTGACAACAGGAGATCGGCAGTCCTGCCAGCAAAGTGCACATTTGGCAGTCAGTCTGTTGAACTACTTTGGCGTCTAAAAATAAGCGAGCTTTACATTTATCCGACTCATTCAGAAAAACGAGTGAATGAAAAAGCATTTGGTTAGATCGTGCGTGTGGATTACGGTGTCTGTACAGTTTGAGCATTTGGAAGTTCACAGCACTTGATTTCGACAGACGTTGTGAGATTGGAAACGTCTGTACATTTTGGAAGCTACCTTGGAAAGTTAGTCTTCTGAGGATTGAGCTGGACACAAAGAAATCACTTTAATAACTACAACTTTTCAGATGGTAGATATAGAATACAACAGGTGTGGGAAGAAAGAGATTGAATTTCCTTAGTTATTATTCACTGATGTGTCATTTTGTTGGCTGGAATTGATCTTGTGTTTGATATTTTTTGACATTCAGATTCCCCCCAAAAATAACTGGCTTGCAAAGATTCTTAACCTTTCGCAGTCTGCGGCAACAGAAAGTATATCTACAGTAATCCGCTCCTGGTGGCTGAATGGGTAAATTCACTGTGCTGTGCGATTAGAAAAAGAACTTGCATCTCTGTCGTGCCTATCACGTCCTCAAGATGTTCCAGATCCAATGAAGTACTTGTTGAAGTGGAGTCACTGTTGTAATGTGGGAAACGCAGCAGGCAATTTGTGCACAGCAAGATCCCACATCAGCAACTGAGTTAAATAACCAGTTGATCTGTTTCAGTGATGTTGGCTGAGGGATAAATATTGACCAGGACACTGGGGAGAACTCCCCTGCTCTTCTTCGAAATAGTGCCGTGGGATCTTTTACGTCCACCTGAGAGGGCAGACGGGGCCTCGTTTTATCGACTGATCCGAGAAACAGCACCCCCGACAGAGCAGCACCTCCCTCAGTACTGTGCTGGAGTGTCAGCCTAGATTATGTGATCAGATCTCTGGAGTGGGGCTCGAACACACGACCTTGTGACTCAGAGGTGAGAGTGCTACTAACTGACACCTTGTATAAATAGCCTCAAACAGACATGCATCATTTTCATAAGTGCATGCGAAATTTTAGGAACAGGAAAGGGCCTTTATGTTAACCTAAAATGTGCGTTGAAGTCTTGGTGTGGGGCTTGAACCTACAACCTTCTGACTTAGAACGTTTCCAGGGAGCCCCAGTTTCCATTCCCAGTCTGTGCTGAGTTCGGTGGTTTTATGTGGAGCGACGGTGGGAGTTATACAGTTGGCCTCAGTGCCCTGTGCTAGGGAAAGGGTAAACCATCTGAGGTTCCTGCTCCTGATCCCTATCCGTTGACCTTGTGGCTGGACACTGACATGAATCTGTCATTCATGACTTATGAAGTAATACTGGGCGGCCTGCTGGTGGCGCTGTCCAGGGAGAGTATAAATACTCGGGCATGGGCCCAGCTTGCTCAGGACATTCTTTAACAGGAACTAGTGAAGGAAACAACTAGACCTCCATGTTGAAAAACAGTTGATTAAAGCTTTGTTTAACGCTTAGACCAAGTGCCTAGTAGTTTTCTTACGTCAGCCCCAGTGAGGACAGGGTCTGCCGAATGCCTCCCACCTTGAAATAACCTGCCAACACTCACTGTCTGCACTTGCACTATGGCCAATGGGGCAACAGACAGGAGGGCAATCCACAGTGCCCGTGGAACTTTACCCCAGATGACAGCATCTTGCCTGCCACCCTACTGTGCTGCGAAGACCTCATGGCAGGACACATACAGGAGAACATTGGACTGCCACATTGCCTGTCTGAAAGCTTAATTATTAAAAACTCAAATTAATTTGGCTTGTCAACAAACCACACACCACCAACATTTCTGAAGAGTCCGTTGGATGTGTGGGTCACCAACAATCAGAGCCATGACGTAAAGTTCTCAAAGTTAGTAGCTTTGATATCTACAGCAATGAATGGAGACAGACTTAAAGAGCACAGAAGGCCTAATCAAGAGACTGGGAAATATGCATGGTTAATTCGTTTATGGCGCACTTGTTTGTGCAAACAGCACTCCAAGTTTATGATAGCGGAGGAGATCTTCATAAGAACATAGGAATTAGGAGCATGAATAGGCCATACGGCCCCTCGAACCTGATCTTCTACCTCAACTCCACTTTCCGCCCGATCCCCATCTCCCTTGATTTCCTTCGAGTTCAAAAATCTATCGATCTCAGCCTTGAATATACTCAACGACTGAGCATCCACAGCCCTTTGGGGTAGAGAATTCCAAACCCTCTGAGTGAAGAAATTCCTCCTCATCTCAGTCCTAAATGGCCGACCCCTTATCCTGAGACTGTGACCCCTGGTTCTAGACTCTCCACCCAGGGGGAAACAGCCTCTCAGCATCTACCCTGTCAATGCCCCTCAGAATCTTATATGTTTCAATGAGATCCCCTCTCATTCATGAGGTCAATGAAGAGGGAATTCCACACAAGAGGCTGGGAATCTCTGGGGCAGCCTCTTGGGGCCAGATCAAGGATGAAGCGAAACTTCCATCTGCCCTGCAGACACATCCCTGGCGTCTCAGGCTCAGCATGACTGGCACATCTGGGGCACCTCCCACTCCCACACTGTGGTGGGGTACATACTGAAGCGAGGTTTCTGGTGGATGATGCCACCCTGTCAGTCCCTCTCCCTTCTGTGACGTCTGCAAACGCAAGAAGCACCCACCTTCACTTCTGGGCAAATTTTGAACGGGTCACAAAAGTTTGGCAAGGACCAAGTGTGACCGAGCTTCACCCCAAATTCCGTCGCTGCCCACCCAAATAGTGGCACCGTTGTACCTTTCCAAGGCGCCAGGAATTCCGAGGTTAAAATGGCCTGCCGCCACCTCATGGCTTTTTTTAAACCACACAACACAGTGATGTCTCCGCCGGCTGCTTTAGTGGCAATTTAGTGGCATTGCCGGGTCTCGTACTGAGTCATACAGAGCAAGGAAGGTCCCCGGGCTGATCCCTGGCCTGGGATAGGGGTTGCCAACCCTCCAGGATTGGCCTGGAGTCTCCAGGAATTAACGACTAATCTCCAGGACGCTGCAGCGGGCAAATCCGGGAGAAACATCAAAGGGGCATTAAAAAATGGTTTCTCTTTGAACTTCGTTTGAACTATTTCGTTTATTAGTTATAAAAATGTTGGAAATGGATGGGGGAGAAAAAGGCTGTTTGACTGACAGGCAAGAATCATCCAATCAGGTAATGAAGAGTCTGTTCGCTTTCTGATTGGCGGGGCCCTGCGAGGACGGACATGTCGGGCGGCCAATGGCAGGACTGTGGGGGCGGGGCGATTGGAGGCAGGAGGTCATGTGACGAAACCTCCAGGAATACGTCCAACCAGAGTTGGCAACCCAGGTCTGTGCTGAGTTAGCTGTTTTTAGCCAGGGTGGCTGGAGCAGTACTACCTCAGCATTCTTGGGCTAGGGAGGGGAAAAAATGAGCCAGGGTTCTTGCTCCTGACTGCTCTCCGGTGACTCTTGCCTGGAAAGTCCACGGGCGTGATTGGCGGGCGAGGACAGGGTTGGGCTGAGCTGGGATGCCTCCCATGGTGCAGTGGCCCGTTGACGCTCACTGTCTGGGCTCACCCACGGGGAATGGCCACTTGGAGCAGGGCCTTCAGGTGAACAGAGGGCAAGATCAGAAAGGGGGAAGAAATGTGAATATAGAAAGGCTGAGAGGCACCAATACAGATATATCACTTGCCATGGGCCTTCCTGTGAAGTCTCAGTGTTGGGCAAATAGGGCGTAAGCCAACTTTATGTTTATTTATCTCCGTTACAGCACATTTCCTGTTGACTGTCCAACTTTCAGTCGACCCTTCTCACACATACTTCCCAGCTAAACTGTAGACTGCCCACTTTAGACCACAGCCAACTCTGTACTAACATGTAATAAATTCCAAGTACAGAGTTCCGGCTCTCGTTGCACAATGTCGGATTTTTGCTGAGTCCTCAGCCTAGATTGTCCACTCTGGTGGGCTTGCTACCGGAGGTGTCGAGGGGCGGGACTTACGTCCGCCCGACTAAACCAGCGCTGACCCCGGAGACTCCTTCCAAGGTCAGCTTAATTTAAATAAACATGGCGGACCCTCTGGGGGGCCACTCCTACCTCCAATTGGGAGCTTGCCACTTGAGAGGGAAGTGAATGACTTTGCTATCACGGGATTTAAACGGCTGTGGCTGCTTAAAGTTATCTTCAGGGAGCACTTTTTTTGGTTGGCATCAAGATTGAGAATCAGGGTGTAATGTCCGAGAGGTCTGCTGTGGGGCACAGAGCCCTGCCAAGTGTTCAGAAGCATCAGTGAAACTACAGATGTCCCAAATCAGAATGAGGAGGGAGGACCTGTTTGGGATGTGGGGGGTCAAAGGCCGTCCAGCAGTAGGTGGGGGGCGCCGCATGTGAAACGTCACAGCCAGTGGCAGTGCCAGTCCCGCAGTAGTTCGGGGGTGCTGCATCTCAACGAGGGCTTCCCTGGTGCAGCACGACCTGCACAAGCACTGTCCCTGGGGCAGCTGGAGGTAGGAGGGCCTTGGTCTGTACATGCTGGAGTGGGGGGTATCTGACCAGCCTGGCCTGCCCTCCATTGCCTCTCTTCCCATCCTCCCAAAAAAAATGAAAAGGCAGGGGTATTCCCAATGGAAAGCCCAACTGAACTGGGGATTGGGAGCCTGACTACAGGAGGCAAAGCATCAGTCGGCAGCAAGAATGAAAAACTATGAAAAAGAGTTTTGCAATATGGGGGTGATTTTTGTCTTCACTATATGGACAGTAATGGGGCGGGGTGGTTCGTACACTCATTGTAGAACCTGCCTGATTTTTACCCCATTGACATCAATGGCCGCGATTTTGCCGGCGCTCAGCGGACCCGATTGGTGGCGGGTCAGCTGTGAAATTTAAAATAATTGACAGCGGGTCGGGAAAACGCGCACACCTGCATTTCCCGATGTCGGGTCTGCCAGCGCTGAGCAGAGCCGACACTCAGCGGCGGGGGACCCAATTCAAATCATTAGTGGCTTGTTTACAGCTACGTAATGCTTTTTTCCCAGATTTTTGGATTTGACAGCTCACCCACCAGTTCCTTGTCTGTGAAGCTGAGGCGGGAGGTCAGTGGCCATTGAATCAGCTGATGAGTTGACAGCTTCAAATGTCAAGTCAAGTCAAGTCAAAGCTCCCAGCTGATTGAGAAATCTTCCCTTAGCCATTAGCATCTCTAAACTGCATTTCCACTACAGATTCAGAATGCTGCAAGACTTTACACAAGTCTCCATCTAGTCTGACATCATTACCACTCCCACTATTGACAGATCACTTCTGTCATCTCTACTTCACCTGCAATCTATTCCATCAACATGGGCGCACTTTATACTCTCTCACCTTGGTCCTCAGAATTGCACCATGATCAGCCCCAACACCAGCAGCACCAGGCACACCAGCAGCACCAATAACACCACCAACCTTCTCTGCAATCACCTGATGCTGCACAGGGCAGAGGGCATCAGCACCCGACCATATTGCTGCCCGGGAGGCCAGGGATGGCCTCACCATGACCAGATTTACTTCACTTGACGCTGTACACCCTGGCTGCCACATGATGCGCCAGGTTGGCACCACCCCACACCAACAACATAAAGCATCCCTACAATGCCCAAGCCATTCCTTTCACACTCATTACCATTGCGGGGGGGGACCGCTATGTCTCACCATTCACTGCAATTCACTAAGCTACTTCCAAAGGTGCACACAAATCTGTCCAAGAATGCAAAGTGTTGAAAATAAAGATTTAAATGTTTGACAGCACATTAACAGAAACTTCACATGAACATTGGCTAAAACACACAAGTGCCCACCCTTGTGTGTTGTTAGTTGGTATGATTGCATTAGGATGAGGGTGAGTGTGAGGGGTGGCTAGTGAGATGGGGATGTGATAATGTAGATAGAGAGCGATGGGTGGAGGTGCAAGGTAAGTTGGTGTGAGTAAAGATGTGCAGGAGTAGGGTATAGAAGGCAGAGTGATGGGGATGCAATGAGTGGCACAGCAGGATGAGGTTGAGTGTGGCTTTGTACTAATGCTTCGTGATCTACTGAGATCATTGAAAGGTTTGCGCCACTGCAGCCAGGTCCTCCTGACGACATCCCTGCTTGTGTCCTCCTGTGCAATGTACAACCAGACTGTGTTGGTCTCCTGGGGAGGTCTCTTCCGCCCATGGGAAGGGAAGAGAACCTCCCCGCGTGCTTATGGAGGGAGTCATGGGAGTCATGGGAGAGCCTGGGTGCAGCCGTGCAGTGCAGAACACTGACAGGACAAATGTCAAAGTAAATTTAGACATGGTCCCTTTAAGGAAACCGGCTGGTGACGCGTCATCAGATGACGTCATCAGAGCCGCTTCCTTCAATTGGCCGGGAAATACGCTGGGCGGGCTTAACAAGCTCAATCAGGGGAAATTCATGACGGGATGGAGCCAGCAGTGAGGCTGCGACCCGCCACCGACGTCGCCCGCCACGGACCCGCCGAGGTAGGGAAAACCACGGCCGATGTGATGAAAATCAGGCGGGTTCTACAACAGACGGGCGATCTGCTCCACCAGATCACCACCAATGCGATGAGGATGAAAATTTACCACACGGGTTTTACAAGGTTTGTGAATGTGTCCCTTTAAATTTACTTCCATCTTGTCTGTGGCCTAGCAACGCTGGGATGTCCATTTTATATGAGGCGTGTTTAACGCCCAGCAGGAATGCTGGAACATGGGTCGCATGACATTGCCACTTCATTTAAATGCCACCTCACTTCCGGTGCCAGGCTGTTTGACTGACAGTCAAGAATCATCCAATCGGATAACAAAGAGTCTGTTGGCTTTCCGATTGGCGCGGGAAGGCGGAGCACCATGAAGATAGGGGCGGGGCGGTTGGAGGTCATGTGATGACACCTCCAGGAACACGTCCAACCAGAGTTCGCAACCCGACCCCTTTCTGCCTGCGGAAGCATAATTATTTTATTCGGCTGTGAGCAGCTCGGGAACTTTCCGCTGGTTTGTCCTTCAGAGGCCTGTGATCTGGCGGCTCATCGTGCAGACGATCGCGTTGCATGTTCCCTGCTCATTCTGTGGCTTGACGTGCAAGCTGCACCAAGCTGCAGCTGTGGATCATTTTTATTTGAAAGAAAACGACTTGTATTTCTGAATGGCTGTCGTGATCAGCAAAGTTCATATTTTCTGCCGATTTCCCCCCACCATTTCTCGCCTTGTTTACCCCGCCCCCCCCTCTCAGAAGGGACAGAGGGGTAAAACCCGTTCTACACCGTGCCCAATCTCAGTAACATCGCCTCTCAGGCACCTCCTTTCAAGGCTAAAGAGTCTCGGTTGCTCTCATTTTTGACACCAAGGATCAAACCTCATGGCTCTCATCCATTGATGGAATGCTTCCCTTTTTAAAATTTGTTTATGGGATCTGGGCGTCGCTGGCAAGGCCAGCATTTATTGCCCATCCCTAATTGCCCTTGAGAAGGTGGTGAGCCGCCTTCTTGAACCGCTGCAGTCCGTGTGGTGAAGGTACTCCCACAGTGCTGTTAGGGAGGGTGTTCCAGGATTTTGACCCAGCGACGATGAAGGATCGGCGATATATTTCCAAGTCAGGATGGTGTGTGACTTGGAGGGGAACTTGGAGGTGGTGGTGTTCCCATGCACCTGCTGCCCTTGTCCTTCTAGGTGGTAGAGGTCGCGGGTTTGGGAGGTGCTGCCGAAGAAGCCTTGGCGAGTTGCTGCAGTGCATCTTGTAGATGGTACACCCTTGGGCCCCTTGGAGGAATTGCCCCTTCTCAGGAAGCTGAGGCCCATTCCAACAGTCCTACTGCTGCCATGGAGAAGATCAGCTACCTCAGCACTGACCCTGCAAAGAACCCGGGACCTTCCTGGTCTTTATTGACGAGCCAATGGGGAATCTCAGCAGGCCATCCCACATTGTCCCATTGTCCTCAAATGAATCAGAGACTGAATTACAAATAAAAAAGCCTGAGCTGGAATATTTGGCCCTGACTTTAATTCTTTCTGTGGAGTGGCAATGCAGGTAATGGGAAGCTGATAGTGCAGCAGAACCCAGAGATTGTGTACATCAGTTGTCCGTTCCCTTGACGATGTGAGCAGCCTCCTCGCAGGACACCATCACACATCATAAACAGATGAGGGAATACAAAAAGGCCGCTGGGGTTTTTTTTGTGATCATTTCCAGTCAGTCTGCCCAGATCTAATAACATTTATTGAAACAGTCAGGACCCACTTAAAGTTTCAAGCGTTGCTCTGTCTGCAACATGTGAATGTCGTGCAGAAACGAGCCTGTGGCTTGCCTGCTAAAAATAAGGCTGATTTCACGAAACCGCAGTCCTGGCAGGGAGCCTTGCCGGGCGGGTGCGCGCATATCAGGGGGCATCGTGGGCACCATTCCCGCCAGTTTACATCCATTGATTTTGATTTTAAAGGATGGAATATTATGGGGCATGTAGATCAGTTCAACAAGACAACCAATATAGTGGCATCAATCATTTTAATGATCAAGTACAACGAGTTACACACAGTAACAGGGCAGTAAGAACAATAGATGGATATTACCCCAATCTTTTGGAGAACAGGCAAAAAACCACAGCAACAACTTGCATTTATATAGCACCTTTAACGGAGCAAAACGTCCCAAGGCTCTTAAGAAGAGCGTTAGCAATGAATATTTTCGACACCGAAGGAGATATCAGGACAGATGACCAAAGAGGTAGGTTTTAAGGAGCGTCTTAAAGGAGGAGAGAGAGGTAGAGAGGCGGAGAGGTTTAGGAAGGGAATTCCAGAGTTTGGGGCCCAGGCAGCTGAAGGCACGGCCGCCAATGGTGGAGCGATTAAAATCAGGGATGCGCAGGAGGCCCGAATTGGAGGAGCGCAGAGATCTCGGAGGGTTGTAGGGCTGGAGGGGGTTCCAGAGATAGGGAGGGGGTGAGGCCATGGAGGGATTTGAAAACATGTCTTGAAACTCTTTGATCTTTGTTCCTGTTCTGCCCTTCCCCCTTAAGGCAGTTCTTTATATTGACACTGCAGCCCATTTAACCCACATTTGGTCCGACTTCCTTTTTGTTCCTCCCTGACTCTTTTCAGCCGTTTTCCAGCAGCCACGACTTCAAACAAACATGCAGGAAAACAGTCTGGGATTACAGGAGCAAGCCCACGATATCCGAATGTGCACCACCCATTGGGGCGAGACTCTGTGAGGGGAACGTGATTTCACAAGACCAGCCCTCGTACACCCAGCCTTCTATTCCTCCGACAATCTACCTTTAAGACCCATGCTTGGTGGCAGCTTAACGCCACTTCCCGATTTTATCTGTTCTTCTCTTCCTCCTTATCTACTCTATCAAAACCCTTCAAAATTTTGAACAACTCTATCAAATCTCCCCTTAACCTTCTCTGCTCTAAGGAGAACAATCCCAGTTTCTCCAGTCTCTCCACATCACTGAAGTCCCTCAATCCTGGAACCATTCTAGTAAATTTCCCCTTAACCCTCTCTGCTCTAAGGAGAACAATCCCAACTTCTCCAGTCTCTCCATATAACTGAAGTCCCTCAATCCTGGTACCATTCTGGTCAATCTCCCCTTAACCTTCTCTGCTCTAAGGAGAACAATCCCAGCTTCTCCAGTCTCTCCACGTAACTGAAGTGTTGCATCCCTGGAACCATTCTCGTAAATCTCCTCTGTACCCTCTCCAAGGCCTTGACATCCTTCCTAAAGTGCCCAGAATTGAACACAATGCTCCAGTTGGGGCCTAACCCAGTATTTTATAAATGTTTAGCATAACTTCTTTGCCACGGATGCCGTATACCTTTTTACCAACCTTCTCAACCTGCCCTGCCACCTTCAAAGAATTGTGCACACACACCCCCAGGTCTCTCTGTTCTTCCACCCCCTTTAAAATTGTACCATTTAGTTCATATTGCCTCTCCTTATTCTTCCTACCAAAATGAATCACTTCACACCTCTCTGCGTTAAATTTCATCTGCCATGAGTCAGCTCATTTCACCAGTCTGTCTAAGTCCTCCTGAAGGCTGTTACTATCTTCCTCATTGTTTACTACATTTCCGAGTGTTGTGTCATCTGCAAACTTTGAAATTACACCCTGCATACCCAAGTCCAGGTCATTAATATCTATCAAAAAGAGCAGTGGTCCTGATACCGACCCCTGGGGAACACCACTGTATACTTCCCTACAATCTGAAAATCAACCATTCACCACTACTCTCTGCTTTCTGTCCTTTGGACAATTTTGTATCCATGCTGCCACTGTCCCTTTAATCCCATGGGCTTTAATTTTGCTAACAAGTCTATTATGTGGCACTTTATCAAACACCTTTTGAAAGTCCATATACACAATATCAACCACACTACCCTCATCAACCCTCTCCCTGACTTCATCACTGGAATTTATTTTGGACACTTGAATTAATTTTAGTTTGATTTTTTGATCATCTCAGAGCAGTTCACATCATGTGTACACAGACAGTACTCGCTGATCGCCCATGACGTTACTCACAGGTAGTCTGGGTTCTTCAACCCGGTTGTGATGTTTCAACAACAACTTCATTTATATAACGCTTTTAAATGAGTAAAATCGTCCCAAGTCGCTTCACAGGAGCGTTATCATTGCTGCGACGGAGCAGCTTTCAACCTGAGCTGTGCCTGTAGGGCCTCTGCTCATGAAATCCCCCTGGGGAAGAGGTCTACATAGACACATTGATGTCACTGCCACTCCTTCTAAACTTCTGACATCAATTAGAGGGCAATTGAAGCTGCTTCTGAGGTTCAGGCTCCAGGTCAGAGGAAGCCAGGATGAAATGACTGACTTTCTTTATCTTGTCTTATGTCTGTAACGCAGTGGGACACTGAACTGCGTCATCTGCAGGGACTACGGATATATGACTAGTGGATCTCTCGTAATGTTGCTCTGAGGGGGGACCGAGCTCTGAGGGGCACGAGTTCTGAGGGGGACCGAGCTCTGAGGGGGGACCGAACTCTGAGGGGGGACCGAACTCTGAGGGGGACTGAGCTCTGAGGGGGGACTGAGCTCTGAGGGGGGACTGAGCTCTGAGGGGGGACCGAGCTCTGAGGGCGGACCGAGCTCTGAGGGGGGACTGAGCTCTGAGGGGACTGAGCTCTGAGGGGGGACTGAGCTCTGAGGGGGGACTGAGCTCTGAGGGGGGACTGAGCTCTGAGGGGGGACTGAGCTCTGAGGGGGACTGAGCTCTGAGGGGGGACTGAGCTCTGAGGGGGGACTGAGCTCTGAGGGGGGACTGAGCTCTGAGGGGGGACTGAGCTCTGAGGCGGGACTGAGCTCTGAGGGGGACTGAGCTCTGAGGGGGGACTGAGCTCTGAGGGGGGACCGAGCTCTGAGGGGGACTGAGCTCTGAGGGGGGACTGAGCTCTGAGGGGGATCGAACTCTGAGGGGGGACTGAGCTCTGAGGGGGGACTGAACTCTGAGGGGGGACTGAGCTCTGAGGGGACTGAGCTCTGAGGGGGGACTGAGCTCTGAGGGGGACTGAGCTCTGAGGGGACTGAGCTCTGAGGGGGGACTGAGCTCTGAGGGGGGACTGAGCTCTGAGGGGGGACTGAGCTCTGAGGGGGATCGAACTCTGAGGGGGGGACTGAGCTCTGAGGGGGATCGAGCTCTGAGGGGGGACTGAGCTCTGAGGGGGATCGAGCTCTGAGGGGGGACTGAGCTCTGAGGGGGATCGAGCTCTGAGGGGGGACCGAGCTCTGAGGGGGGACCGAGCTCTGAGGGGGGGACCGAGCTCTGAGGGGACCGAGCTCTGAGGGGGGACTGAGCTCTGAGGGGGGACTGAGCTCTGAGGGGGGACTGAGCTCTGAGGGGGGACTGAGCTCTAAGGGGGGACCGAGCTCTGAGGGGGGACTGAGCTCTGAGGGGACCGAACTCTGAGGGGGGACTGAGCTCTGAGGGGGGACCGAGCTCTGAGGGGGGTCTGAGCTCTGAGGGGACCGAACTCTGAGGGGGGACCGAGCTCTGAGGGGGGACCGAGCTCTGAGGGGGGACTGAGCTCTGAGGGGGGACCGAGCTCTGAGGGGGGACCGAGCTCTGAGGGGGGACCAAACTCTGAGGGGGGACCGAGCTCTGAGGGGGGACCGAGCTCTGAGGGGACCGAGCTCTGAGGGGACCGAGCTCTGAGGGGGGACTGAGCTCTGAGGGGGGACTGAGCTCTAAGGGGGGACCGAGCTCTGAGGGGGGACTGAGCTCTGAGGGGACCGAACTCCGAGGGGGGACTGAGCTCTGAGGGGGGACTGAGCTCTGAGGGGGGACTGAGCTCTGAGGGGACCGAACTCTGAGGGGGGACCGAGCTCTGAGGGGGGACCGAGCTCTGAGGGGGGACTGAGCTCTGAGGGGACTGAGCTCTGAGGGGACCGAGCTCTGAGGGGGGACCGAGCTCTGAGGGGGACTGAGCTCTGAGGGGGGACTGAGCTCTGAGGGGACTGAGGTCTGAGGGGACTGAGCTCTGAGGGGGGACTGAGCTCTGAGGGGGCCTGAGCTCTGAGGGGGGACTGAGCTCTGAGGGAGACTGAGCTCTGAGGGTACTGAGCTCTGAGGGGGGACTGAGCTCTGAGGGGGACCGAGCTCTGAGGGGGGACTGAGCTCTGAGGGGGGACTGAGCTCTGAGGGGGGACCAAACTCTGAGGGGGGGACCGAGCTCTGAGGGGGGACCGAGCTCTGAGGGGACCGAGCTCTGAGGGGACCGAGCTCTGAGGGGGGACTGAGCTCTGAGGGGGGACTGAGCTCTGAGGGGGGACTGAGCTCTAAGGGGGGACCTAGCTCTGAGGGGGGACTGAGCTCTGAGGGGACCGAACTCTGAGGGGGGACTGAGCTCTGAGGGGGGGACCGAGCTCTGAGGGGGGGACTGAGCTCTGAGGGGACCGAACTCTGAGGGGGGACCGAGCTCTGAGGGGGGACCGAGCTCTGAGGGGGGACTGAGCTCTGAGGGGACTGAGCTCTGAGGGGACCGAGCTCTGAGGGGGGACCGAGCTCTGAGGGGGACTGATCTCTGAGGGGGGACTGAGCTCTGAGGGGACTGAGGTCTGAGGGGGCCTGAGCTCTGAGGGGGGACTGAGCTCTGAGGGGGCCTGAGCTCTGAGGGGGGACTGAGCTCTGAGGGAGACTGAGCTCTGAGGGTACTGAGCTCTGAGGGGGGCCTGAGCTCTGAGGGGACTGAGATCTGAGGGTACTGAGCTCTGAGGGGGACTGAGCTCTGAGGGGGGACTGAGCTCTGAGGGGACTGAGCTCTGAGGGGACTGAGCTCTGAGGGGGACTGAGCTCTGAGGGGGGACTGAGCTCTGAGGGGGACCGAGCTCTGAGGGGGGACTGAGCTCTGAGGGGGGACTGAGCTCTGAGGGGGGACTGAGCTCTGAGGGGGGACTGAGCTCTGAGGGGGGACCGAACTCTGAGGGGGGACCGAGCTCTGAGGGGGGACTGAGCTCTGAGGGGGGACTGAGCTCTGAGGGGGACTGAGCTCTGAGGGGGGACCGAACTCTGAGGGGACTGAGCTCTGAGGGGGGACTGAGCTCTGAGGGGACCGAGCTCTGAGGGGGGACTGAGCTCTGAGGGGGGACCGAGCTCTGAGGGGACCGAGCTCTGAGGGGGGACCGAGCTCTGAGGGGACCGAGCTCTGAGGGGACCGAGCTCTGAGGGGGGACCGACTCTGAGGGGGGGACCGAGCTCTGAGGGGGCCTGAGCTCTGAGGGGGACCGAGCTCTGAGGGGACCGAGCTCTGAGGGGGGACCGAGCTCTGAGGGGGGACTGTGCTCTGAGGGGACTGAGCTCTGAGGGGGGACCGAGCTCTGAGGGGGCCTGAGCTATGAGGGGGATCGAGCTCTGAGGGGGCCTGAGCTCTGAGGGGGACCGAGCTCTGAGGGGGGACCGAGCTCTGAGGGGGATCGAGCTCTGAGGGGACCGAGCTCTGAGGGGGGACCGAGCTCTGAGAGATGTGATGTGTAATTTACACAGTCCACATGCTTGAAGCCAATGGATAAGAAAACCGTGTGCGGTGTAAAAGGGGCTGGCGATTCACTGAGAGCGTGTGGCGTTCTACTGACGCAGACCAATATCACTCCTTGTGGTAACACAATACAGCTTCCTGTGACTCGAACTTTATTGCATCACTTCCTGTGATTAGTCCAGGATAAATACTGGACTGATCAGTTGGATCCTGGAGAGGCATAGAATAAGACCTCTTTTGTATGTAGCACCTTTTTAGTTGATTAAAGCTTACTTTAAGTTCACCACGCGTAAGGCTCATTCTTACGACACTCCTCCTCCCCCCACCCCCGGTGACTACTGCCACTTCTAGCTCCCTTTCCATCTCTTCCCCAGCTATTTGACGCCACTCATTGACTATGAATGCTCCTCATGTTTTCTGCCAATGTACAGCAGCTTTCACTCATCTGTATTGAATTTCATCTGCCATAGTTGTATATTTAAGTAGTTTTATTGCTTTAATATTAAAGTTCATTTCAACCTCTCATCAGGAAGATGATAACAGGGAGATTGGAACTTCCTGGGACTATCTGTCATTTTAACAGTTATGTGTACGATATATAATATGCATTCGATACATTTACAATGCATTAATTGCTGACACAATACTCATGTAGTCCAAAATAAAGTAATTCACAATATGTGAGTTAGTTTGAGGGGTTTTGACTGATAAGACGCGCTGTAACTACAAGTATTTCGTTTCTCATTGTTGCCTAAGTTTCCCTAACATTTCTAAATAGCTCAACTACGTTCAGCACTCACTGGCTTCGAAAGCTTTTGGAATAATTGTTTGAGGCATTTCGATCTCCGCAGAGAGTGCTGTGAAGAAGAGTTAGCGGTGCAGCTCTAGCGTGTGGGCGGGGCCACACTGAGTGTGCAGTCGACATCTGGTCTCGCACAACAAAACAGAAATATCGCCCCACGGAAATGTGCGCGTTTAAATCAGTAAAGCCCCTCCCCCCCTGGTGGAAATGGGCACCAGGTCCATTCCTGTTCTACCAATCGAACAGTGACTGAGAGTTACTATGGAAACCGGTCACTCAGAGTTTCAGGCAGAGTGCTGTCCTGGTTTCTGAATCGCTAAAGTTTCGTTTTTGGAGGGGTGTACTTCGTGCTAGGGGTAGAACAACTCCCCGTTTATAAAACTCACGGGCATTGGATGTTTCTGGCTAAGTCAAGGCCACTTGGCCGAACCAGCTCCGCTTTTTGACTGGTCCCAAGTAGCGACACAGTCAATGTGCTATCAGGACAGGCACAGCATGGGTTAGATGCAGGACTGGACATATGCTGCACTGCCTGAGTAATGTGGGGAATTTTTGGACTCTCAGACATAAAGGCACTGTGGATAATTTTGTGGCATTACATCATTCGGCCCATCTTATCTCATCCATCCTTAACAAAAACCTACAGTTCCACCCCGCCTGCCCCGCCCCACCTCACATCACTGCATCGAACTGACTCTTAAGGCTTCCTCCTGCACTAAAGAAAGAAAGACTTGCATTTCTCCAGCGCCTTTCACGACCTCAGGACGTCCCAAAGCGCTTTACAGCCAATGAAGTACTTTTTGAAGTGTGGTCACTGTTGTAATGTAGGAAATACGGCAGCCAATTTGCGCACAGCAAGCTCCCATAAACAGCAATGAGATAAATGACCAGATAATCTGTTTTTAGTGATGTTGGTTGAGGGATAAATATTGGTCAGGACACCAGGGAGATCTCCCCTGCTCTTGTTCAAAATAGTGCCATGGGATCTTTTACGCACACCTGAGAGAGCAGACGGGGCTTCGGTTTAGCATTTACTTCTGAAAGACGGCACCTCCGACAGTGGCGCACTCCCTCAGTACTGCACTGGAGTGGGACTTGAACCCACAGCCTTCTGATTTAGAAGCAACAGTGCTACCCACTGGACCACAGCTGACACCTTAAAGGTGCTAAAATTTAACACCACTGGCGGTGGTAAACGCACAAAACTGATCAACCTGTGGACCACGCGGGTGAGGAAGTGCCATCCCTCCGCAATGCAGTGCCAGGACATGACTGTTGGAAGGCCAACTCAAGCCCAGAACGCCAGTCCAGGAAGGTGTGAGGCAGCACCGAGCTTCTTTGTGTGGACCTCATGGTGTCGAGCTCCTGGTCAGGGTGCGGCCCTGTGGACAAAGTTTCCAAGTGATGGGTCCCCACGAAGTTTGACAGCTGGGCTCTGAAGGTATCAGTAGAAAGACCAACTTGACTGTGGCAAGTGGCGGAGTGGCATCGCGCCCAACCCCTCTTTTTGATGGCTGGTGAAGTGGAGATGCTGTTGCATGAAGTGAGTGCCAGTAGGTTTGCGCTGGCTGACAGTCCAGGGCACCTTTCCCACACAGCAGTGCAGCAGGCCTTCCAATGTTGTCCATAGTATCAGCAGGACCTGGAACAGATGTGGCTGAAGATGGCATACTTTAAGCCACCTGGCAAGGTAAAACTATCCAACAGTACCAGGCGCCAGTTAGATGACTCAAGGTTCAATGGCACAATGTGTTGCCTGTCAGCCCGTTCCACATTTATTGCTCACCCGTGCCAAGCCCTCACGCCACCTTACATAAGAACATAAGAAGAACATAAGAAATAGGAGCAGGAGTAGGCCAATCGGCCCCTCGAGCCTGCTCCGCCATTCAATAAGATCATGGCTGATCTGATCCTAACCTCAAATCTAAAGAACACAAGAAGTAGGAGCAGGACCTGGCCACTCAGCCCCTGGGCCCGCTCCGCCGCCCACAGGGCCTTGACTGATCCGAGTTTAGCCTCATGTCCAATTTCCTGCCCGCTCACCGTAACCCCTAATTCCCTTTACCTCTAGGAAACTATCTATTTCTGTTTTAAATTTATTTAATGATGTAGCTTCCACAGCTTCCTGGGGCAGCAAGTTCCACAGACCTACTACCCTCTGAGTGAAGAAGTTTCTCCTCATCTCAGTTTTGAAAGAGCAGCCCCTTATTCTAAGATTATGCCCCCTAGTTCTAGTTTCACCCATCCTTGGGAACATCCTTACCGCATCCACCCGATCAAGCCCCTTCACAATCTTATGGGGTAGAAATTAGGTCGCGCCCCATTTGGGACGCAAATATCGTCCGGACGCAAATATTAGTGCCTGGCGCTAATTATCGGCACTGACAGGAAACTTCACTTTTACCGCCCCGGGAGGTGAGTGGAGCGCTAAAGCAGGCGCTGCACACCTCTTTTAAGGCGCAAAGGCCAAGGAGTGAGGCGCTAACTCGGAGCGCTGGCGAAGCTCATGTAATGTCAGTCAGCAATGGAACACACACACAATGGCATGGGCCAGTTCTTAAAGGGGATGGTTAATCTTGCTTTCCATCCACATCCTGTTCATTGCTGCCTTGAATCTCGGCCTGGAGAGACTTGCACATCAAATGTGCTGGAAAGAACAATGGAGAGTACCAGGCAAAGAGCTCAGAGTGCAGCTCCCACATTCTCTGCTAAATCGATACAAGGAATGGCAAATCAAAATGAACCTGCAAAGTGCTGCTCAGTACCCAAAACTCCTTCACACAACGTTGAATCTCTCCAGAAGTCTCTCCCTCTCTCTCTCAGAATGCGTAGTTCAAAAATGCCACCAACAATAAAAGACCGGAAGAGGCCCCCTTTAAATAGCGCCCCCCCCAGCCCCACAGCGATTGATAGCGTTCCAGTCTTCTGGTCGTTGGAAGCGCCAGGCGGTAAGGCAGGGGGCGCCACTCAATTTCCGCTACGGGGCGCCCCAAGGGCGTTGCACCATGGAATGACGTCACAATCTGCGCGCGCAGGTGGTCGCAGCGGTAAGTTTTAGCGCCGCCGCACAATCTCAAGTTAAGTTCTCGAGCGGCGCAAACATCGCTGCGCCCGGGCGTTAGCGGCTTTGCGCCCCATTAGCGCCCTCTTAAGGCGCTAACGGGAGGCGCAACCAAGTGAATTTTTACCCCTATATGTTTCAATAAGATCGCCTCTTATTCTTCTGAACTCCAATGAGTAGAGTCCCAATCTACTCAACCTCTCCTCATATGTCCACCCCCTCATCCCCGGGATTAACCGAGTGAACCTTCTTTGTACTGCCTCGAGAGCAAGTATGTCTTTTCTTAAGTATGGACACCAAAACTGTACGCAGTATTCCAACCCTCTCATATCATCCCTTGCATACTACTACCTCAGCAGGGCACACACTCAAGCTGCAATTTACAGTTGAAAGCCTTGCTACACTTACATCTTCCACGGGCTTCAGACATCAAATCGCAGTGACACAAGCAACCAGTACCCAAGATGAGCTTCAGATGGGGTGTATGGCAGTCAATGGCGACCCCCTGTGTGTTGGGAAAGGCAGCAGCGCATTGACATTGGGCAGTGGGAAAGGTGATGAAAGTATTGGCTGCCATGGCGACAGATGCATCAATCGGGCAGCACATTGCCTGATATTGTGGAGCGAGCTGGAAATGGGCCACAAGCCTACCGGTTAAGGGCAGTGGCAACCTTGCCAACCACTGGCAGCTCTGCAACTGTATCCCTGCTGACCCTGAGCAAGCTGGTCCTTGGCCACCGGCTGGTAGCTGTGCCAAGGTCGGCAGGTATGGCAGTACGTTTTCTGAGATCGCCATGCTGCCGGTGGGGCCTTGTACACAGCCAATGCCTGAGAGGGGGTGCAACAAAGGTTCACTAGATTGATACCTGTGATGAGAGGGCTGTCCTATGAGGAGAGATTGAATAGATTGGGCCGATACTCTCTGGAGTTCAGAACAATGAGAGGTGATCTCATTGAAACACATAAGATTCAGAGATGGCTTGACAGGGTAGATGCTGAGAGGTTGTTTCCCCTGGCTGGAGAGTCTAGAACCAGGGGTCATAGTCTCAGAATAAGGGGTCGGCCATTTAGGACTGAGATGAGGAGGAATTTCTTCACTCAGAGGGTGGTGAATCTTTGGAATTCTCTACCCCAGAGGGCTGTGGAGGCTCAGTCGTTGAGTATATTCAAGATACAGATCGATAGATTTTTGAATATTAAGGGAATCAAGGGATATGGGGATCGGGCGGGAAAGAGGAGTTGAGGTAGAAGATCAGCCATGATCTTATTGAATGGCGGAGCAGGCTCGAGGGGCCGAATGGCCGACTCCTGCTCCTAATTCTTATGTCCTTAATGCAGATCAGAAGGTCGGGGTTGTGCTGCCCCCCTCCCCCTCCTGATTTTCCATCCATTGAGGTGTCTCACCACCAGCACAGACTAATGAAATATATCCAATAGCATCTTCCTCAGGAAGGAAGTGGACTGTGTGTTCATCTGCACGGAAGCACACTCTGTTATATTTTGTACGCAACAAGTGAAAAAAGAAAGATAGACTTGCATTTCTATAGCGCCTTTCACGACCTCAGGACATCCCAAAGCGCTTTACAGCCAATGAGGTGCTTTTGAAGTGTAGTCACTGTTGTAATGGAAACACGGCAGCCAATTTGTACATAACAAGCTCCCACAAACAGCAATGTGATAATGAGCAGATAATCTGTTTTTTAGTGATGTTGGTTGAGGATAAAGATTGGCCCAGGGCACCGGGGAGAACTCCCCTGCTCTTCTTCGTGAAAGCACAGTTAGACTAGAAAATGCATTTGGTCTGTGGTGTACTGGATACTTTGTGGCTTCTTGCCAAGAATCTATCACCACCGATCATCAGCAGACAAAGGGTTAAGTCCCTCCCCACCCCCACCCCACCCCCCACCCGCCTGATATGCGCCATCTGTGTGCAGAGTGAAACATTCACAGGAAGTGAACGCCTACATCTCAGGCACATGCACACTCATGACTTTAGGCTCGCTCGATTCGAAATGGGAGGAAGCAGAAGGTTGCTAATCATAATGGTTTGCTTCCTCTGCACAGCAAGAAAGCTTGGCAGGAGGTCGTAGGTCGAAGGTCAGCCAATGGCTGGACGAATTCAACAGGAAATTATGTCATGGCGCTGTGCGCTTTTCTCTCAGCGCTAAAAGAGGAATGAAAATGATCTCAATTTCAATTGTCCTTTTTTTTATAACAGATCAAAAATAACACAGCTTGCACTATGTACACTGGGATGGCCTACCTCTTGGGCCTACCTCTCTTAGCTTTTTTATGCCAATTATTAATGTGCTACACAAGTGCCAGGCAACGACTATCTCCAACAAGCGAGAGTCTAACTACCGCCCCTTGATATTCAAAGGCATTACCATCGCCGAATCCCCCACCATCAACATCCTGGGGGTCACCATTGACCAGAAACTTAACTGGACCAGCCACATAAATACTGTGGCAACAAGAGCAGGTCAGAGGCTGGGTATCCTGCGGCAGTGTCTCACCCCTTGTACCATCTACAAGATGCACTGCAGCAGCTCGCCAAGGCTTCTTCGGCAGCACCTCCCAAACCCGCGACCTCTTCCAGCTAGAAGGACAAGGGCATCAGGCGCATGGGAACACCACCACCTCCAAGTTCCCCTACAAGTCACACACCATCCTGACTTGGCAGTATATCGCCGATCCTTCATCGTTGCTGGGTCAAAATCCTGGAACTCCCTCCCTAACAGCGCTGTGGGAGCACCTTCACCACACGGACTGCAGCAGTTCAAGAAGGCGGCTCACCACCACCTTCTCAAGGGCAACTAGGGATGGGCAATAAATGCTGGCCTTGCCAGCGATGCCCACATCCCATGAACGAATAAAAAAAAAACCTGACTCAGGATCATGAGGTCAGACACTTAACAAGTCAAGTGATGTAACTGTTCATTCTAATCTTTCAAAGTATCTCCTTATGTCCACGATTTACCTACATAAGGGTAGAGGTCACTGTTGGAGATGTTAGCCCTGAAATTCCAATGTGGACTATACCATTCTCTCGTTGTACCTCAGGTGGGAGACTTGCCGAACCCCGGGTATTTATGATGTTTTAGTGGCTCGCCGAGTTCTGTTGGGAGAAGCCTCGCAGAATTTCAAGGCCATTATCGTGCAAATACCTTGTGTGTTTGTAACAAATTCCTCTCTCCATTATTTTAATGGAGCCATTAACCTGTTTCTTTTATATTATTACAAAGGAGTTAATACATCCAGCAAAACAGCAGAGAGGATTCCTAATACGCATTTCCTGACACCTTTCTGTTTGGATGTTGTTCTATTGAATTTGATCGTCTTGACACCTCAGGTATCGATGGATGGGCTGTTAGACATCTTCGAACTCTACTGTAACTGGAATATAGGAACAGGAGGAGGCCATTCAGCCCCTTGGGCCTGTTCTGCCATTCAATCAGATCATAGCTGATCTGTATCTTAACCCACGCCTTGGTTCTGTTACCCTTAATACCCTTGCCTAACAAAAATTTACCAATCTCAGTTTTGAAATTTTCAATTGACCCCCCAGCCTCAACAGCATTTTTGGGGAAGAGAGTTCCAGATTTCCACCACCCTTTGCAAATTGGGGTCCTGACACCGGTTGTAGGACCTCGGATGCAAATTTCGGGTCTAAATGGACTGCTGGAGGCCACTCAAGAAATGGCCACAAAACCTTTGAAAAGTTACATTTCTGTGGAACTGGCCTTGTTACCTGACCCCCTCCCCACCCCTCCACCCCCCTCCGCCTCATCTCCCCCCCTCCCCCCCCCCAACCTCCCAGGACCTACCTGCGGGCCGGCCGCAATGCACCAGGCCTTGAACGGCGAGCTGTGTGTGACAAATGAAGATACAGTTAGACCTGTAACTGAAGTGGGTCTGCAACCCTTATAGAGTTTGGTGTCCAACATCAAAGGCAGCCTTCTTCACCAGAGTTATTGATTTGGTGGGCTTAGCACTGAAGATAACACACCAAGGGGTGAAAAGCCGTCTCTAGCGGTAGTGCAAATATGGTGACACCACATAGGCCACTTGTTGCACACCACGCCTGATAGTCAATTCCATTGAAGTCAATGAATATTGAGAAGTTATGTTAAACTTATATAGAACCTTGGTTAGACCACACTTAGATTATTGTGCACAGTATCACAAAATGGAAGTGGAAGCACTGGAGGAAGTGCAAAAAAGATTTACAAGGATCATACCACAACTGAGAGGTTATACCGATCAGGAAAGACTAAACAGGCTGGTGTTCTTTTCTCTAGAAAAGAGAAGGCTGAGGGGGTGATCTGACAGAGGTCTTCAAGATTATGAAGGGGTTCGATAGGGTAGACGTAGAGAAGATGTTTCAACTTGTGGAGGAGATCAAAACTAGGGGCCATCAATATCAGATAGTCACTAATAAATCCAATAGGGAATTCAGGAGAAACTTCTTTACTCAGAGAGTGGTGAGAATGTGGAACTCGCTACCACAGGGAGTGGTTGAGGTAAATAGCAGAGATGCCTTTAAGGGGAAGCTGGATAAACACATGAGGGAGAAAGTGTAAGCTGCTATACACGTAATAAAACTGCTGCTACCGTGTGGAGATCGAAATTGCGAACGAATTGTGGGATGATAACTGATGGATTCAAAATGGAGGAAATCAGTGTGTGGTCCTTTGTAAGGATTCAAAATGGAGGAGGTCAGCATGTGGTCCTTTGTTTGGAAGACCACATGGACAGGATGGGGAGGCACTGGATTAAGAGGAAGTCCCACCCACCCCCCCCCCCCACACACACACATCACAGGAATATGGGTGTATCATGCAGAAGGAGCACCAATCAGGGAAGGTTGGGAGTGAAACTGACCTATCAGAGGTAAGCAGCTGAAGATATACGGGGAACACTTGCAGGAAGGCACTATAAAGGAAAGACACAGAAGCGGGAAAATTCAAGAAGAACAAAGGGGGCTGTTTGTAATGGCCAGTCGACTTTTGCAGCCTACCACTTTTTTGGACTGATCACCCGAGAAGAAGTGTATGTATGTATGTATGAAAGTCAGACATAGAGTAAACTATATTGCTGGGGGTACTTCCAGGTACGGACTTATTAAACTGCGGGCATATACATTGCCGGGGGTATTTTATGTACAGTCGAATTAATAAACTGTGGGCATATACATTGCCAAGGGTGCTTCTAGAACTCGGGGGCATAGTTTCAGAATAAAGGGTCGCCCTTTTAGAACTGAGATGAGGAGGAATTTCTTCTCTCAGAGGGTGGTAAATCTGTGGAATTCTCTGCCCCAGAGAGCCGTGGAGGCTGGGTCATTGAATACATTTAAGGTGGAGATAGACTGATTTTTGCAAGATAAGGGAGTGAAGGGTTATGGGGAGCGGGCTGGGAAGTGGCTTTGAGCCCAAGATCAGCCATGATCTTATTGAATGGCGGAGCAGGCTCGAGGGGCCAAGTGGCCTATTCCTGCTCCTATTTCTTACGTTCTTATGTTCTATGTACGCTTGAATTTTCAAACTGTGAATAAAGATCATTTTATTTATAACAAACTTATCTGTCATTGTTACGCTTATTTGTAATTCTCGAGGTCTGAACAGTAATAGGAGAAAGTCCTACAAAAGGGATAGAAGGATATGTTGATAGGGTGAGATGAAGTGAATAGAGTGGGTGGAAGCTTCTGTGGAGCATAAACACCGGCATAGGCCGAATGGCCTGTTTCTATGCTGTAAGTTCTACGTAATATCAGGCAGGACATATAACAGGAGGCTGATGTGATACCGCCCTTTTTGCGCTTCCGCCCTGGACGAATGTCTACCCCCAATTGTCCAATTCTATCAATATTTCCCCACTGTTGTACATTTACCAATAAAAAATGGCTTTGAAAGTCTCTGGCCTCGACAAGCACTTGCAAGACATTATCCTCGACGACGCATGCTCCTCTCTGAAGAAGGTCCTCGTTCTCGGGAAGCACGGACAATTCCATTGTGCCGGCGCACGATCATCTCCCGGCATTCGGAAGCCCTTTCGATTCTTTCTCGGGCGGCAGTCAGGCCGTATTTGTTCAACGGGGCGAGCCTGGCCACCCAAGACAGCGGCAAAACATTGAGGAAAGGAAACCCATGACCCCTGTGCTGTTCCTCCGCAATCGGTCCAATTGATTCAGCATGTGCTCTTGTTATGTTGCTCTCTCCTCTCAGCTGGTTTTGCCGGCAGCTAGACCAGATGTCCCGTACGAACTCGAATACTGCACCGCAGCAGCCTCAAGAAGAAAAACACCTGCCTGGTCCAAGCATAGCATTCCGATGGAGTACCTCACTTCCCAAACCCTCCCAATTGTCGAGAATTCCCGATCCAAACATAACAGGTCAATGTAAAATCCTGATGCAAGCATAAATATGACCCGATTAACCGGCTGTTACTGTTCAACATCTTAAATCGAGTCAAACTGTAGCCTGCTTTTCATCCAAAGATAGCAGCACAGTTATGAAACATCATCGCTTTAGTGCAAAATATGTTTATTTAAGCAATTGTTGCCATTCAGATTGGATTTCGGAATTGAAGCTGGAATTGGCCGGAGTCCAAAGCTCTGCAATTGCCTGATTTAATCTGAAGCTTACAGAAGTCCAAATCAGCTGGAAGACAAAGGTGGCTGATTGCACGCGTTGGGAGGGTCAGTACTGAGGGAGTGCCGCACTGTCGGAGGGGCAGTACTGAGGGAGTGCTGCACTGTCGGAGGGTCAGTACTGAGGGAGTGCTGCACTGTCGGAGGGGCAGTACTGAGGGAGTGCTGCACTGTCGGAGGGGCAGTACTGAGGGAGCGCCGCACTGTCAGAGGGGCAGTACTGAGGGAGTGCTGCACTGTCAGAGGGGCAGTACTGAGGGAGTGCGGCACTGTCGGAGGGGCAGTACTGAGGGAGTGCTGCACTGTCAGAGGGGCAGTACTGAGGGAGCACCGCACTGTCGGAGGGGCAGTACTGAGGCAGCGCAGCACT
This sequence comes from Squalus acanthias, assembly GCA_030390025.1. NCBI lineage: Eukaryota > Metazoa > Chordata > Chondrichthyes > Squaliformes > Squalidae > Squalus > Squalus acanthias. The sequence continues at coordinate 538,814 of JASTWF010000262.1, read as the reverse complement.
GTCGGAGGGGCAGTACTGAGGGAGTGCTGCACTGTCAGAGGGGCAGTGCTGAGGGAGCGCCACACTGTCGGAGAGGCAGTACTGAGGGAGCGCCGCAGTGTCGGAGGGGCAGTACTGAGGGAGCGCTGCACTGTCGGAGGGTCAGTACTGAGGGAGCGCCGCACTGTCAGAGGGGCAGTACTGAGGGAGTGCTGCACTGTCAGAGGGTCAGTACTGAGGGAGCGCTGCACTGTCGGAGGGGCAGAACTGAGGGAGCGCCGCACTGTCGGAGGGGCAGTACTGAGGGAGCGCTGCACTGTCAGAAGGGCAGTACTGAGGGAGCGCCGCACTATCAGAGGGGCGGTACTGAGGGAGTGCCACACTGTCGGAGGGGCAGTACTGAGGAAGCGCCGCACTGTCGGAGGGGCGGTACTGAGGGAGCGCCGCACTGTCGGAGGGGCGGTACTAAGGGAATGCCGCACTGTCAGAGGGGCAGTACTGAGGGAGCGCTGCACTGTCAGAGGGGCAGTACTGAGGGAGAGCCGCACTGTCAGAGGGGCAGTACTGAGGGAGTGCCGCACTGTCGGAGGGGCAGTACTGAGGGAGCACCGCACTCTCAGAGGGGCAGTACTGAGGGAGTGCTGCACTGTTGGAGGGTCAGTACTGCGGGAGTGCAGCACTGTCGGAGGGGGCAGTACTGAGGGAGCGCTGCACTGTCGGAGGGGCAGTACTGAGGGAGTGCTGCACTGTCGGAGGGTCAGTACTGATGGAGTGCTGCACTGTCAGAGAGGCAGTACTGAGGGAGTGCTGCACTGTTGGAGGGTCAGTACTGAGGGAGTGCCGCACTGTCAGAGAGGCAGTACTGAGGGAGTGCCGCACTGTCAGAGGGTCAGTACTGAGGGAGTGCTGCACTGTCAGAGGGGCAGTACTGAGGGAGTGCTGCACTGTCGGAGGGTCAGTACTGAGGGAGCGCTGCACTGTCAGAGGGGCAGTACTGAGGGAGCGTTGCACTGTCAGAGGGGCAGTACTGAGGGAGCGCTGCACTGTCGGAGGGGCAGTACTGAGGGAGCGCAGTACTGAGGGAGTGCTGCACTGTCGGAGGGGCAGTACTGAGGGACCGCCTCACAGTTGGAGGGGCAGTACTGAGGGAGCGCTGCACTGTCGGAGGGGCAGTACTGAGGGAGCGCTGCACTGTCGGAGGGGCAGTACTGAGGGTGCGCCGCACTGTCAGCGGGACAGTACTGAGGGAGCGTTGCACTGTCGGAGCGACAGTACTGAGGGAGCACTGCACTGTCGGAGGGGCAGCACTGACGGAGCACTGCACTGTCGGAGGGGCAGAACTGAGGGAGCGCTGCACTGTCAGAGGGGCAGTACTGAGGGAGCGTTGCACTGTCGGAGCGACAGTACTGAGGGAGCACTGCACTGTCGGAGGGGCAGCACTGACGGAGCACTGCACTGTCGGAGGGGCAGTACTGAGGGAGCGCTGCACTCTCCGAGGGGCGGTACTGAGGTAGCGCCGCACTGTCAGAGGGGCTGTACTGAGGGAGTGCCGCACTGTCAGAGGGGCGGTACTGAGGGAGCGCCGCACTGTCGGAGGGTCAGTACTGAGGGAGTGCTGCACTGTCGGAGGGGGCAGTACTGAGGGAGTGCTGCACTGTCGGAGGGGCAGCACTGAGGGAGTGCTGCACTATCGGAGGGTCAGTACTGAGGGAGCGCCGCACTGTCGGAGGGGCAGTACTGAGGGAGCGCTGCACTGTCGGAGGGGCGGTACCGATCGAGCGCTGCACTGTCGGAGGGGCAGTTCTGAGGGAGCGCTGCACTGTCGGAGGGACAGAACTGAGGGTGTGCTGCACTGTCGGAGGGGCAGTACTGAGGGAGCGCCGCACTGTCGGAGGGTCAGTACTGATGGAGCGCCGCACTGTCGGAGGGGCAGTACTGAGGGAGTGCTGCACTGTCGGAGGGGCAGTACTGAGGGAGCGCCGCACTTTCGGAGGGTCAGTACTGAGGGAGCGCCGCACTGTCGGAGGGGCAGTACTGAGGGAGTGCTGCACTGTCGGAGGGGCAGTACTGAGGGAGCGCCGCACTGTCGGAGGGGCAGTACTGAGGGAGCGCTGCACTATCGGAGGGGCAGTACTGAGGGAGCGCTGCACTGTCGGAGGGGCATCACTGAGGGAGCGCTGCACTATTGGAGGGGCAGTACTGAGGGAGTGCTGCACTGTCGGAGGGGCATCACTGAGGGAGCGCTGCACTGTCGGAGGGGCAGTACTGAGGGAGCGCCGCACTATCGGAGGGGCAGTACTGAGGGAGCGCTGCACTGTCGGAGGGGCAGTACTGAGGGAGCGCCGCACTGTCGGAGGGGCAGTACTGAGTGAGCGCTGCACTGTCGGAGGGGCAGTACTGAGGGAGTGCTGCACTGTCGGAGGGGCAGTTCTGAGGGAGTGCTGCACTGTCGGAGGGGCAGTTCTGAGGGAGCGCCGCACTGTCGGAGGGGCAGTACTGAGGGAGTGCCGCACTGTCGGAGGGGCAGTACTGAGGGAGCGCCGCACTGTCGGAGGGGCAGTTCTGAGGGAGCGCCGCACTGTCGGAGGGGCAGTACTGAGGGAGCGCTGCACTGTCGGAGGGGCAGTACTGAGGGAGCGCCGCACTGTCGGAGGGGCATCACTGAGCGAGTGCTGCACTGTCGGAGGGGCAGTACTGAGGGAGTGCTGCACTGTCGGAGGGGCAGTACTGAGGGAGCGCCGCACTGTCGGAGGGGCATCACTGAGCGAGTGCTGCACTGTCGGAGGGGCGGTACTGAGGGAGCGCTGCACTGTCGGAGTGGCAGTACTGAGGGAGCGCCGCACTGACGGAGGGGCATCACTGAGGGAGTGCTGCACTGTCGGAGGGGCAGTTCTGAGGGAGCGCTGCACTGTCGGAGGGGCAGTTCTGAGGGAGCGCTGTTGGATGTCCTGAACCATATTTATCCTTCAAACAACATCACTGAAAAACAGATGATCTGGTCATTATCTTATTGCTGTTTGTGGGATCTTGCTGTGTGCAAATTGGTGCCCTGTTTCTTACATTACAGTGTCTTTTTCTCAAGGTTTGGCGGTGGTGACTTTAACAAAAAAGTCACGGGGTTAACAACATTTCACTGATTGTTTGAATCACTTTAAGAGAAGGTATAAGTGGAAGCTGTGTCCTTTCATGTGGGAGACCTGGCTTTGAGTCATGACGGGATGCAAGTCTCCTCAGTCTGTCGGCTGCATGGGTCCTACGTGTGAAACGAGTCTGAGCAACCTTAACCCCTGTTCAGAGAGGGGTGGGCCCACAGCACAAAAACGCCCCGAATTTGTTAAGCTGTCTCAGAGAGGGGGGCGTGTGTCGTGGGAAATGGAAGACTTGCACGAGTGTGATGGGGAGGAGGGGTAGGGACTCTTTCTGAGGGTGGCCTTAAGTCATACTGGGGAAGGGTGGTGTTAGAATAATCATTCTGATTGATGACAATGAAGAGTTCTCATATGTGAGAATTGTCAGGATATCAGCTCTGCACAGTTTTCGAAAAAGGGGAATTCATTGTTTGAGAATTACATCGAATTTACAGCACAGAAACAGGCCATTCGGCCCAACTGGTCTATGCCGGTGTTTCTGCTCCACACGAACCTCCTCCCACCCCTCTTCATCTTACCCTATCAACATCACGGTGGCATAGTGGTTCGCACTGTTGCCTCACAGCGCCAGAGACCCGGGTTCGAATCTGACCTCGGGTGACTGTCTGTGTGGAGTTTGCACATTCTCCCCGTGTCTGCGTGGGTTTCCTCCGGGTGCTCCGGTTTCCTCCCACAGTCCAAAAATGTGCGGGTTAGGTTGATTTGGCTATGATAAATTGACCCTTAGTGTTAGGGGGATTAAATATGTGGGGTTATGGGGATAGGATGGGATATGTTAGGGGGAATTAAATACGTGGGGTTACGGGGGTAGGGTGGGATATGTGTACTGTGGGGATTAAAGCAGGGACAGGGTACTGGATTTGGATGATCAGCCATGATCGTATTGAATGGTGGAGCAGGCTCGACGGGCCGAATGGCCTACTCCTGCTCCTAGATTCTATGTTTCTATTCCTTTCTCCCTCATGTGTTTATCGGGTTCCCCTTAAATGCATCTCTGGTAATCGCCTCAACCACTCCCTGATCCACATTCTCAGCACTCTCTGGGTAAAGAAGCTGCTCCTGAATTCCCGGTTGGATTTATTTCATACGCATGGACGAGGAGAAAACAGCCAATCGAGAAGTAGGGGCACTAACACACAGCTCACACCTGCTGAAGCAGCTCAGAAAATAACTAATACAAAAGCAAAATACTGCGGATGCTGGAAATCTGAAATAAAACCGAAAAATGCTGGAAATGCTCAGCAGGCCAGGCAGCGTCTGTGGAGAGAGATCCTTTTTTTCCATTTATTTATTTTTCTCTCTCTCTCTCACATGGCAGCTGTCTTTCATTCTGCCATCGCTGTTTACACTTCATCTCGAGCCATCTTTTGTTTCTTAACTTGTCCCATTTCCATCTCCTCTTGCCTTGCACCATCATCCCTTTTGTCATTTAACCTCTCCTGCCTTCCATCCTATCACAGACCTTCCCTTTTGTTCTTCCCTCCCCTCCCTCTCCCTGCCCCTGCACTTGCTTAAAAACCTGTTCCATCCCCAGCTTTTTCCAGTTCTGACGAAAGGTCATCGACCTGAAACGTTGACTCTGTTTCTCTCTCCACAGATGCTGCCTGACCTGCTGAGTGTTTCCAGCATTCTTTGTTTTCATTTCAGAACATAAGTACAGGAAACTCTTGTTTATCCGGCACCCAAATATCCGGAATTCTCGCTTAACCGGCAAAAATCAGGAGTAGGTTCAGGTAAGTTTTACTATACAGACAAGACCCCGATTCTGACCTTTCACCCCCACGAAAGGGGGGTCAACGTTCTTCCGACTCGGACCTGTCGCCGCCACGGAGGAAGAAGCCGGAGTCTCGTGATTCGGAACACAGGCCCAGCTCGGGGAGCTCAGACCCATCGCCCCCTCGGCAGAGGCTGCCCTCCCGTAAGCCGGCTCCCTCAGGATATAAAGGGTGCGATGATGGTTGCGCTTGCCCCAAGCACTCTCTGCTCGGTTTCCACAAACTCTAAAAAATTGTTAAAACAATTGGAATACTGTAAAGGTTTCCTCCCATCGTGTTAGTTTACTTTCCCTCTCCGGGTCCCAATTTTTAAGCCTGTGGCCGTGTACGGGGCTCTCGTACCTTGGTAAGTATACCTCTCTGTAATCCGGAACTTTCGATCAACCGGCACCACGCCGGTCCCGTCGGTGCCGGATAATAAAGAGTTTCCTGTCAAGTGTTTAAATAGTGCAGGCTTCAGTAATCCAGCTCCACATTTGGCAGAGTGGCAGAGCAGCGGGCAAGGAACAGAGACCATTCACATTCGATTGGGCAGCTCTCTGGCCAGAGCAGTGCAGGAGGAGCAGAGAGGAAGGAGCAAGCATGGCAGGGAATAACTCCCAACGGCAACTCTGTCTCAGCAATATTCAGAGCCTGGGACAAAGTCGGTAATAAGATACCTGATCTGAGGAAGAGCACTATAAGAAGGGAGAATGTTTAATGACATACCAGGGAAAGAGCTATATATAATATATAGTGATGGGACAGCTCCTGCCTGTCCACATCAGGGACTGCTAATGGTATTGGCGTTTTGTAAATGTCCGTGGCTGAACTTAGGGAGCAGTTTTAAGTGTGAAACGGGAAATACTCATTAAAAGCTTGAAACCTAAATGTGCGACGGTATCTTTATAGCAAGTTCCTGTTAGTAATGCCCATGCCACCACTGTCTGGGCACTGTTGTAAGTGTTGTAGTATTTTTTTAAATATTCGTTCCTGGGATGTGGGCGTCGCTGGCAAGGTCAGCATTTATTGCCCGTCCCTAGTTGCCCTTGAGAAGGTGGTGGTGAGCCGCCTTCTTGAACCGCTGCAGTCCGTGTGGTGAAGGTACTCCCACAGTGCTGTTAGGGAGGGAGTTCCAGGATTGTGACCCAGCAACGATGAAGGATCGGCGATATACTTCTAAGTCAGGATGGTGTGTGACTTGGAGGGGAACTTGGAGGTGGTGGTGTTCCCATGCGCCTGCTGCCCTTGTCCTTCTAGGTGGAAGAGGTCGCGGGTTTGGGAGGTGCTGCCGAAGAAGCCTTGGCGAGTTGCTGCATGTTGTAGATGGTACACACTGCAGCCACGGTGCGCCGGTGGTGGAGGGAGTGAATGTTTAAGGTGATGGATGGGGTGCCAATCAAGCGGGCTGCTTTGTCCTGGATGGTGTTGAGCTTCTTGAGTGTTGTTGGAGCTGCACTCATCCAGGCATGTGGAGAGTATTCCATCACACTCCTTACTTGTGCCTTGTAGATGGTGGAAAGGCTTTGGGGAGTCAGGAGGTGAGACACTCGCCGCAGAATACCCAGCCTCTGACCTGCTCTTGTTGCCACAGTATTTATGTGGCTGGTCCAGTTAAGTTTCTGGTCAATGGTGACCCCCAGGATATTGATGGTGGAGGATTTGGCGATGGTAATGCTATTGAATGTAAAGGGGAGGCGGTTAGACTCTCACTTGTTGGAGATAGTCATTGCCTGGCACTTCTGTGGCGCGAATGTTACCTGCCGCTTATCAGCCCAAGTATGTAGTCTGTAAGAGCCTTAAAGGGGAAACGACAGGCTAGGGCACAGTGCAGGATGCATGCCTTGATGTACATAGGCAGTAAGGTGCGATGGTGACCTACAGTTGTAAAAGCCATGTGCGAAAACACTGCGCTAACTCACAACAAAAGGGCAGAAACTGGCACAGGCTGTGGGCCTCTCCAGCTGAGAACCCTCACCATCCATGAAGAACGTTTAATGGAACAGTTTGGGGGAGAGTTGGTGGGAAAGCAGCAGCACTACCAACCCAGTGTACATACAGAAAGAAGCATCTGTGATCCAACACGCATGTTAGCCCGAAGTGACTGGGGAAGATACACTGTAAATCGCAAAAGGCCACAATAGTGCTGTCAGTAATGGAACATTAGGCGAGCCGACCACGCTGTTTACGTACTGATTCAAGCCCCAATACACTTTCTTTATCGGACAAGGGGAGGACAGGGGCACAGCAGAGACAACAGACGGACACTCGGTATCAGAGCTCCACCATCCCGAGCACCAAGCACAGAGCGACACACCATGTCGGACGTACTGAGAGAGGAAGAGGAGGAAACACAGGATGAGTCACAGGGCACTTGCGGGAAAGGGGCAGGAGTGGTGGGGAGTGAGGAGGAGGAGGAGCAAGATAAATGCATGTTCTTTCATTCTTCTTTGATTACATCGGATTACAAAGGATATACAGCACAGAAACAGGCCATTCGGCCCAACCAGTCCATGCCGGCGTTTATGCTCCACTCGAGCCTCCTCCCATCTTTCCTCATCTAAATCTATCAGCGTAACCCTCTGTTCCCTTCTCCCTCATATGCTTGTCTAGCCTCCCCTTAAATACATCTATACTTTTCGCTTCAACCACTCCCTGTGGTAGCGAGTTCCACATTCTCACCACTCTCTGGGTAAAGAAGTTTCTCCTGAATTCCGTATTGGATTTCTTGGGGACTATCTTCTATTGATGGCCTCTAGTTTTCCTCTTCCCCACAAGTGGAAACACTCTCTCTGTGTCTAATCTATCAAAAGCTTTCATAATTTTAAATTATGGGCCAGTGCAGTGCGTAGAAACAGACTCCTGAGATGCGCTTGGCTGGAATGAACCTACTGCATAGAAGTTGATGGTAAGGGTGACCGTAAGTGCAAGTGTTAAAGCCGTGTGAATGAATGATTGTGTTTCCAGGTCTTCTGCTGTTGAATGACAGATCTGGGTGCCACCTTCTCGACTGGGTCTGAGTCGGCTCAGGCAATGCTGATGGGGCAGTCGACTCTGATCTGGTACTCTCATTACTGCGGATGGTGCTTGTGCGAATGGTACACCTCGGCGCTCCCACGCTGCCCTCTCCTCCTCCTTTTCAAGCAGTCAGGAATCACCGATGTCGACTCTCCCCATGCTGTGAACTCGCAAACAGCTCTGTAGCAAATCGATTCCGAACACTACATTGCTGGGCAAATAAACACTGGCCCTTAGATGTCAGCAGGACTGACAGATATCAGCTGGAGCCAACAGTGCCAGCTGGTATAGCTTCATTCGCAGGGCAAATCAGCATGTGCTATGTTAATTGACCCGTAACAGGTTTAACTACACTCTTGAACTCTATTTTCATTACAGTTTCACAGCACACCTAGATATTGGAAGGAAAGCCTCGAGCAGCACAGACGTCAATGGTGCTCTGTGTTTGTGCTTTGTTCTGGGATTTCCAAAGCTACATGCAAATATTCTCCAGTCGCTCTTTGCACCCTGGAGAAGAAATCTTTCCTTAGTGCTAGGGCATTTAAGAGGGAGCTTTACTCTGTATCTAATCCGTGCTGTACCTGCCCTGGGAGTGTTTGATGGGACGGTGTAGAGGGAGCTTTACTCTGTATCTAACCCGTGCTGTACCTGCCCTGGGAGTGTTTGATGGGACAGTGTAGAGGGAGCTTTACTCTGTATCTAACCCCGTGCTGTACCTGCCCTGGGTGTGTTTGATGGGGACAGTGTAGAGGGAGCTTTACTCTGTATCTAACCCGTGCTGTACCTGCCCTGGGAGTGTTTGATGGGACAGTGTAGAGGGAGCTTTACTCTGTATCTAACCCGTGCTGTACCTGCCCTGGGAGTGTTTGATGGGGCAGTGTAGAGGGAGCTTTACTCTGTATCTAACCCCGTGCTGTACCTGCCCTGGGAGTGTTTGATTCTGACACTGGATGTCTGAAGCAGGAATGTGTTCCATTCCCCAGCAAGAACACCCCTCACCTTGCTGAGCGCACAATGTGCTGTCACCGCTCATTTTATTCCTTTAGTATTCTTGGTGAGAGGGTATGGAGTAGTTTCCAACCAGAACATCAAATCAATTTGTAGGTGTCTGATTAGCAGTGTGGTTAAGAACTCTCTCAGCTAAAAAAAAACTGCAGACTGTTTGAAAAAAAAATCTAGATAGTGAACACTGATGGCATTTGATAGCCCAAGTTCTCAGGAAATTCAAGACTCAGATAAATGAATGGAATATGTGGACGAGCAAATCTTTTGTTCGCTATGTCTAGAAATGTCAAACTGGAAATGCTGCTTCTATTAGACTCGGACAAGGATCTTCTCCATTCAACCGTGCTCCTCCAAAATGCCTCATCGGGGTACAGGGGTCAACTTGGCATGCTGTGCTGGCATCTCAATCAGTTTGGTTAACCTGATGGTGTTTGCTCAGATAAGGCCTTGTACAGAACATAGGACTGACTCTGGTGTATGCACACACGCACATGGCGCATTCTGGAAGTGCCACTTGTACAGCTTGAGTTGGAAATGAAGCCGTTCCCACAGTCGCTACACCTACAATACCAGCTGTTCCAGCACTGCTCGACTTCCTGCCCATTGTCAGCTCTTCTACAGTGCAGCGCTGATCCGATTTACGGAATAGACAATGTAAATGACTAGCCCTTCGCCCACTTTCAGGAGATCACATTGAAAATCCTTGCTTTTAATAGTATTGAGGGGTTGCAGGACGGTAAAATTAGAGCCCAGCCGTTCCGGGGTGATGCCAGGAATCACTTCTTCACACAAAGGGTGGCGGAAATCTGGAACTCTCTCCCCCAAAAAGCTGTTGAGGCTGGGGGTTAAATTGAAAATTTCAAAACTGAGATTGATAGATTTTCGTTTGGCAAGGGTATTAAGGGTTACGGAACCAGGGCGGGTAGATGGAATCAAGATCCAGATCAGCCGTGACCTGATTGAATGGCGGAACAGGCTCGAAGGGCTGAATGGCCTCCTCCTGTTCCTATGCTCCTATGTAAGGTTACAGGCCTCTCCACTGGGCAGAAACTGTACCACCCTGCCCGTTATGTATTGTTCCCCCTTCTCACTCATTCGTGCACAGTGCATTGCAATGCTGTTCGAAGGTGTCTCTTGGAGCTGGCATTCTAGCACTGGTTCCTCTTCTGCCATTGGAGGTGTGGAGTGCTGCCTGTCAGCACTGCCCAGGACAAGACAGCACCTCACGGCAGGCTGCATCCACTCTGACCGATGTTTGCAAGCACCAGCACAGCTACATATACACTAGAGGATGCAGTTAGTGAGCTTAAGAAGGTGGGACCAGGTGAGCGACAGGTAGAGGGGATCAAGTGTCGGTGCCAGGGGCGGAGCATTCACCTGATGCCCACTTGGCCACATGGCTGCCAGCAATGACCCCCCCCCCCCGCCCCACCGTACTTTGCAAAATGAAGCAGGGCACTGTCGGCTGTGGCTCAGTGGGTAGCACTCTCGCCTCTGAGTCAGAAGGTTGTGGGTTCAAATCTCCCTCCAGAGACTTGAGCCCATAAATCGAGGCTGACACTCTAGTGCAGTACTGAGGGAGCGGCGCACTGTCGGAGGTGCTGTCTCTTGGTTGAGACGTTAAACCGAGGTCCCGTCAACTCTCTCAGGTGGACGTAAAAGATCCCATGGCACTATTTCGAAGAAGAGTAGGGGAGGTGTCCTGGACAATATTTATCCCTCAATCAACATAACAAAAACAGATTGTCTGGTCATTATCATGGTGCTGTTTGTGGGATCTTGCTGTCTGCAAATTGGCTGCCTTGTTTCCTACATTACAACAGTGACTGTACTTCATTGGCTGTAAAGTGCTTTGGGACGTCTGGTGGTTGTGAAATGCACGTCTTCCTTTCTTTTATTGGGCAGCCATGTTATGCTGCCATTACAGCGCGAAAGGGGATGAAAGTGTTGGCCGTGCTGAGCAATCCATCAGTCACCTGTTTGGTACATGCGTGGACGGCAGATTTACTGATACTGCAGACCCTACGCTAGTCTGGAAGGAGGCAGAGGCAGCAAAGTTGAGGGTCATGGTAACCGTGACTGCACCTGGCAGTGATAGCCCTACATTGTGGGTTGGCAGCAGATGTCCTTGCAGCAGATGGCATTGCTCTGCAACTGCCTCCCTGTTAAGTTCCAGCCTGCAGGGGCCATTCCCCATTGTCATTTCCAGGTAGGGCTTGCAGATACGGTTGGTGGCATAATGGCGGATGTAGGTCGTCTAGCGTCGGTGCCAGCAGATCTCCCTGGCATGCCTTTCAGCATTTTGCAGTACTTCAACCGTGCAACACTGCATTTGGCGTGCTTTAAAAGTAACGCCAATCATTCAATTTCCTCAACTTGCCAACTGGCATGGGACTCTGTCGCTTGCAGTTAGATGCCTTGTCACTCCCGAAGCAGCAGTGAAAGTTTATAGTCTGAGAGCCCCTTCTATCAGATCCCTTCTTCTTTAACAATCTTCCTGTTCTGCTGAACTCTTGTAAAAGCTTCAGTTATAGTTGACAGTATCCAGCAGCAATTCTTATAAACATAAACATTCCTGACATACTCTGATGTAAAAAGCACCCAAAATCCCAGGAAAAAAAACTCAGCGCTGAAAGCCACTTCAGAAAACAAAAACAAAAAAAGTCCCCGTAGAAGTCACTGCCTCTTTAAGAGTTCTTTGGTGCATGGAGGTTCCCTTTAAACCTTTAAACCAGTGTCAGCCGTGGCTCAGTTGG
>JASTWF010000262.1:272153-522153 GCA_030390025.1 Squalus acanthias | reverse complement strand
GTGAGTGAGAGAGTGTGAGTGTGTGAGTGAGAGAGTGTGAGTGTGTGAGTGAGAGAGTGTGAGTGTGTGTGAGTGTGTGTGAGTGAGTGTGAGTGTGTGTGAGTGAGTGTGTGTGAGTGAGCGTGTGTGAGTGCGGGTGTGTGTAAGTGTGTGTGAGAGTGTGTGGGAGTGTGTGTCTGAGTGTGCGAGTGTGTCTGAGTGTGTGTGTGTGAGAGAGTGAGTGTGTGTGTGAGTGAGTGAATGAGTGAGTGAGTGTGATTGAGTGTGTGTATGTGTGGGTGAAAGTGAGTGTGTGTGAGTGTGTTTGTATCTGAGTGTGTGTGTGTGTGTGAGAGTGTGTGAGTGAGTGAATAACTGTGTGTGAGTGTGTCTGTGTGTGAGTGTGTGTGAGTGTGTCTGTGTGTGAGTGTGTGTGAGTATGAGTGTGTGTGTGTTTGAGTGAGTGAGTGTGTGCATGTGTGTGCGTGTGTGTAAGAGAGTGTGAGAGAGGGAGTGTGAATGTGTATGTGAGTGTGTGTGAGTGTGTGTGTGAGTGTGTGTATGTGAGTGTGTGTGAGTGTGTGTATGTCAGTGTGTGCGTGTGTGTGAGTGTGTGTATGTGAGTGAGTGTATGTGTGTGTGAGTGAGTGTGGTGTGCGCGAATGCGTGTGTGAGTGTGTGTGAGTGAGGTCTGTGTGTGTGAGTCTGCGATGTGTGAGTGAGTGAGTGTGAGTCTGTGTGTGTGTGCGAGTGTGTGTTTGTGTGTGAGTGTTTGTGTGTGAGTGTTTGCTTGAGTGAGTGAGTGTGTGAGTGAGTGAGTGTGTGTGTGTGAGTGTGAGTGTGTGTGCGCGCGCACGTGTGTGCCTGTGTGTGTGAGTGAGTGAGGTTTTTTTAAATTTGTTTATGGGATGTGGGCGTCGCTGGCAAGGCCAGCATTTATTTCCCATCCCTAATTGCCCTTGAGAAGGTGGTGGTGAGCTGCCTTCTTGAACCGCTGCAGTCCGTGTGGTGATGGTACTCCCACAGTGCTGTTCGGGAGGGAGTTCCAGGATTTTGACTCAGCGACGATGAAGGATCGGCCGATATATTTCCAAGTCAGGATGGTGTGTGACTTGGAGGGGAACTTGGAGGTGGTGGTGTTCCCATGCGCCTGCTGCCCTTGTCCTTCCAGGTGGTAGAGGTTGCGGGTTTGGGAGGTGCTGCCGAAGAAACCTTGGTGAGTTGCTGCAGTGCATCTTGTAGATGGTACACACTGCAGCCACGCTGCGCCAGTGGTGGAGGGATTGAATGTTTAAAGTGGTGGATGGGGTGCCAATCAAGTGGGCTGCTTTGTCCTGGATGGTGTCGAGCTTCTTGAGTGTTGTTGGAGCTGCACTCATCCAGGCAAGTGGAGAGTATTCCATCACACTCCTGACTTGTGCCTTGTAAGGCTTTGGGGAGTCAGGAGGTGAGACACTGGCCGCAGAATACCAAGGGGGGGGGGGAATTTTGCTGGTGCTCAGGGGGTGGGTTTGAACAGGAACCCGACACCTAGCAGCAGGAAGAGGATTATAGGCACTTAACTGCCTGTTAACAGGTAGTTAACAGGCAGTTAAGAGGCTTTTTTCAATTTTGCCACGTCGACTGCGGGCTTTCCGATGTCCGGACACCACGCCAGGTAAGTGTGGCGTGTTGTGAGTCTGCTGCAGTGTTTCTGCATTGAAGCTGCAGAAGTGGTGTGAAGGATCCAATGGAACAATGGTGAGTTTCAGAGGTAAGAAAATGTTGGGAAAATCATTTTTAATGTATTTAGACTTTTCTGTTGGTAATTAGGTTTGAAGTGTTTGTGTAGTCCCACCTCATTGGGAGAACCTCTCTCACCAGTGACAGATCACTTCTGTAACCTCACCTGCAGCTGCCATCTGTTTAATCCTAAGGAGAGAGTCAATGGAGAGCCTCGGTGCAAGGGCTCACCTTTGTACAGTGATTGGCAGTGTTTGCAGCACCTCAATGCTGTCAAACACTGAAAAATCATCTGTCAAAAAAAAATGTGCGTGGCCCCTTTAAGAAAACCGGCAGATGACGCGTCATCAACTGACGTCATCTGACACCGGCTTTTTCTTAATTGGCCGGCAAGCCCGCAGGGCGGGCTTAACGAGGCCAATTGACGTAAAATCACGTCTGTGCATCGGGCGTCGATGGGGGCAGGATCGGAACTCGCAAGTCAGCTGACCCACTCCCAACTCGCACCGAAAGGTAAGATCGCGCCCCTAGCCTCTGACCTGCTCTTGTTGCCACAGTGGCTGGTCCAGTTAAGTTTCTGGTCAATGGTGAACCCAAGGATATTGATGGTGGGGGATTCGGCGGTGGTAATGCCGTTGAATGTCAAGGGGCAGTGGAGATAGTCATTGCCTGGCACATGTGTGGCGCGAATGTTACCTGCCACTTATCAGCCCAAGCCTCGCCACCTCTGGGCTGGAAAAGGAAGATTATTAGCCAGGATTCATGCTCCTCACTTTTATCCTGTGACTCCCGCTACAGAGTATTTGTGCGTGGGCACTGGGTGGGCAGAGGATCAGGTTTGGTGATGAGGCCCTCCATGATAAAATAGCATTTGGTGCTCACTGTCTGAGCCCCATGAAGAATGGGCCATTTAATAAGATATCAGATTTGCTCCCAGTGTCTGTAGACCCCACATCCCAATATAAGGTAGCACCTTCCGCAGAGGAAGGGAGAAGATTTGGAGGGGCTGGAGAACACAAAACGAATGAAAAGAGATATGCTTGTCCTTGAATTTTTCATTTCTGGTCTTACTCTTTGACAGTGCTAAGATGTTGTGTCATGTGACAGGAAGACATGCGATAACGCCACTGTGGTGACAGCTATTCATGGTATTAAGACATTTCACAGCAAGAACAAACTGTGGTGTGAGGAAAATCTTGCTATTATATTAAGTGGACATTTTTGTGCATAATATTCGACCGCATATGGAATTTCCCCGAACACTATTAAAATGATTTTCTTGTAAACATGTAATTATGTCATACAGCAATAGAATATGTATCAGTGACTGCTTTGTGGTATTGTGCTAAGGCAGTGGAACTCCCCTCCAATGACACAATTTTAATTGTAAAAATTATAAATGATACCGTGGATTATCCGCGCTCCCACCATCGGCATTCCCACTATTCCCGATCCCACCGTCCCTGATCCCACCATCCCCACTCCCACCATCCCCACTCCCACCATCCTCACTCCCACCATCCTCACTCCCACCATCCCCACTCCCACCATCCCCACTCCCACCATCCCCACTCCCACCATCCTCACTCCCACCATCCCCACTCCCACCATCCTCACTCCCACCATCCTCACTCCCACCATCCCCACTCCCACCATCCTCACTCCCACCATCCCCACTCCCACCATCCCCACTCCCACCATCCTCACTCCCACCATCCTCACTCCCACCATCCTCACTCCCACGTGTCTCGGTTTGTAAATTGATTGCAGTATTCTAAACTGAAAAATGATCTGATCTTATGTTATCTTTCAAATTCCCATTCCAACATTTCCGCCACCTCCTCCCCCCCCCCCCCGCCTCCCCCCACCCCCCCAGCCCCCCCATCTTTTCTGGAGATGTCTATTCATGTTGAGGTACAGTTCCTGCGTTCCAGCAGCCCTGTGGCACCTTCCCCAAGCGATCATTCTTCATGCGTGAGACTGGACTGTCAGTGTTAACGGGGAGGCTAATTGAGAATGGAACGGAGTCGGGTGTGATTGGGGGGGGCGTTTGTGGCAGACATTCAAGCTAAAACATATCCTGTGCTTACCCCTTCCTGATTTTTCATTTGGGATAATGATGAGGAGTGAGAACCCTGGCTAATTATCCCCTCATAAGCCTTCGGATCCTGAGGCCAATTCCAACCTCCTTATCACTGCCCCAGTGGCGATCACCTAACTCAGCAAAGACAAAATATGATACTTGGGACCTTCTTGCTCTGTGTGGCTCAGTCCCACACTAAGCAGGGTATTTTTCCAAAGAGACGCTTCAAGGATCTCCCCAAGGTGTCTTACCTTAAGTCTCTGCAATGTATTCTAATACTTTCAACAACAAACAAACAAAAACAACAACAACAACCTATGTAGTGCCTTTAACGTCGAAAAATGTCCCAAGGCGTGAGAAAAAATGGACGCCAAACCAAAGAAGGAGATAATTGGAGGAGTTAGCAAAAGCTTGGTCAGAGGTGGGTTTTAAGCTCAAGGAATGGCACCTCATCTTTCGATTAGGCACTTTACAGCGATCCAGACCCAACATCGAGTTCAACAATTTCAGATCGTAACCAACACTCCCTTTTTTTCGGACACCAGGTTCTGCTGTTGCCATTTACACCTCCTCTAGACCCATCTCCTGTTTCTTTACTTGTCCCATTACCATCTCCTTTTGCCTCGCACCATCATCTCTTTCATCATTTAACCTCTCCTGCCGTCCATCCTATCACAGACCTTCCCTTTTGTTCTTTCCTCCCCTCCCCCTTTCCCTGCCCCTACACTTGCTTAAAAACCTGTTCCATCTCCAGCTTTTTCCAGTTCTGACGAAGGGTCATAGGCCTGACTCTGTTTCTCTCTCCACAGATGCTGCCTGACCTGCTGAGCATTTCCAGCATTTTCTGTTTTTGTTTGGCTTCTCCCAGCGTCCTGGCCAGTGGCACCAGAATAGATGAGCCGCTGTTTGTGGGCAGAATGGCTGCCAGGTTTGTCGCCATAGCAACAATCAACTGCTCTTTGAAAGAAATGCATTGTATGTGAAGCACTTCAGGATGTTTCTGAGAGATAATGAGTATAAAAACACAAACACAAGATATACTTCATCACAGCATATGTTTTTGTCAGCAAATGCAGCAGAAAATTACCAGACCTTTTTCCGTGAAGATAGTGCCCCTTTAATTGTTCATTTCCTGATTCCATGTCGGACAGGCTGTACTCATTGCAGTGTTTTTGGCTCCATTGTTCCATTCTGGGAGATCTTCAGGGAGTAGGGAGGCCCCAGCAAAAATAAAATCCCGAGCAATTCACTTTCCAAGCAATGAGCATTCCAGCTAGTTCCTGTTTTCTTTCCTGTGGGATTCTGTGAAGTTTCTTGAAAGGCGTTCCCACCCGATGGGAGTTCCTGTACTGGTGTGATATACAGGCAATGGAAGTTACCCACAGAGCAAAGTTATCACCTTGGGACTGTCAGCTATGGCAAGTGGAGTCAAATGAGCACCAACAATTTATTGAACTTCGTTAGAACAACCGACTGGACTGACACGCACACACGTATACATATTTTAACTTCATGTGCAAATAGGGAAAATCTCCATACACGAGCGGAGAGCATCTTTCCTTTCAGGAGACCAATAAAGGACAACTGCATCTGAATCCAGATCGCACAAACGATGCCAAAATGATTTTTCCACCTATCTTCATTTTGGCACAGTCCACACATCACTTTGAAGTTCCCCTTTTAGATTTTGGCACTCACCTCCAGTAAAGAATTACATGGTTGAGTAGCTATGCATCACCAGGGAGAACTTGATTTATAGCCTGCTCAGTTGCAACTTATTGAAACAATAACACTCCCAGGGCAGGTACAGCACGGGTTAGATACAGAGTAAAGCTCCCTCTACACTGTCCCATCAAACACTCCCAGGGCAGGTACAGCACGGGTTAGATGCAGAGTAAAGTTCCCTCTACACTGTCCCATCAAACACTCCCAGGGCAGGTACAGCACAAGTTAGATACAGAGTAAAGCTCCCTCTACACTGTCCCCATCAAACACTCCCAGGGCAGGTACAGCACGGGTTAGATACAGAGTAAAGCTCCCTCTACACTGTCCCATCAAACACTCCCAGGGCAAGTACAGCACGGGTTAGATACAGAGTAAAGCTCCCTCTACACTGTCCCATCAAACACTCCCAGGGCAGGTACAGCACAAGTTAGATACAGAGTAAAGCTCCCTCTACACTGTCCCCATCAAACACTCCCAGGGCAGGTACAGCACGGGTTAGATACAGAGTAAAGCTCCCTCTACACTGTCCCATCAAACACTCCCAGGGCAGGTACAGCACGGGTTAGATACAGAGTAAAGCTCCCTCTACACTGTCCCCATCAAACACTCCCAGGGCAGGTACAGCACGGGTTAGATACAGAGTAAAGCTCCCTCTGCACTGTCCCATCAAACACTCCCAGGGCAGGTACAGCACAGGTTAGATACAGAGTAAAGCTCCCTCTACACTGTCCCCATCAAACACTCCCAGGGCAGGTACAGCACGGGTTAGATACAGAGTAAAGCTCCCTCTACACTGTCCCATCAAACACTCCCAGGGCAGGTACAGCACGGGTTAGATACAGAGTAAAGCTCCCTCTACACTGTCCTCATCAAACACTCCCAGGGCAGGTACAGCACGGGTTAGATAGAGTAAAGCTCCCTCCACACAGACCCATCAAACACTCCCAGGGCAGGTACAGCACGGGTTAGATACAGAGTAAAGCTCCCTCTGCACTGTCCCATCAAACACTCCCAGGGCAGGTACAGCACGGGTTAGATACAGAGTAAAGCTCCCTCTACAGTGTCCGATCAAACACTCCCAGGGCAGGTACAGCACGGGTTAGATACAGAGTAAAGCTCCCTCTACACTGTCCCGTCAAACACTCCCAGGGCAGGTACAGCACGGGTGAGATACAGAGTAAAGCTCCCTCTAAACTGTCCCATCAAACATTCCCAGCGCAGGTACAGCACGGGGTTAGATACAGAGTAAAGCTCCCTCTACACTGTCCGATCAAACACTCCCAGGGCAGGTAGAGCACGTGTTAGATACAGAGTAAAGCTCCCTCTACACTGTCCCATCAAACACTCCCAGGGCAGGTACAGCACGGGGTTAGATACAGAGTAAAGCTCCCTCTACACTGTCCCATCAAACACTTCCAGTGCAGGTACAGCACGGGTGAGATACAGAGTAAAGCTCCCACTACACTGTCCCATCAAACACTCCCAGGGCAGGTACAGCACGGGGTTAGATACAGAATAAAGCTCCCTCTGCACTGTCCCATCAAACACTCCCAGGGCAGGTACAGCACAGGTTAGATATGTGAGCATAAAATGTGAGCATAAAAAAAGCCTGAGGGTTTTATACCTTAATGCGAGAAGCATCAGGAACAAGGTAGATGAATTAGCTGTGGAAATAGAGGTTAATAATTATGATCTAATTGGGATTACGGAAACATGGTTGCAGGGTGAGCAGGGCTGGGAGCTTAACATACAGGGGTATTCAGTATTTAGGAAGGATCGACAAAAAAGAAAGGGAGGAGGGGTAGCATTGCTGGTAAAAGAGGGGATAAATGCAATTGAAAGGAAGGATATTAACTCAGTTAATACAGAATCTATATGGGTGGAGCTAAGAAATAGCGAGGGGCGAAAAACATTAATAGGAGTGGTATATAGGCCTCCAAATAGTAAAATAGAGGTTGGGGAGGGCATCACGAGGGAAATTAGAGAAGCGTGCAATAAGAGCACAGCTGTCATCATAGGTGACTTTAACTTACATATAGATTGGACTAGCCTAATCAGTAAAAATAATGAGGAGGAGGAATTCCTTGAGTGTTTAAGGGATGGTTATCTGGATCAATATGTCGAGGAACCAACTCGGGAACAGGCTATATTGGACTGGGTACTGTGCAATGAGAAGGGACTAATTAGTAATCTTGTTGTACGGGGACCCTTGGGTCAGAGCGATCATAACATGATCGATTTCTCACTCGAAATGGAGAGCGAAGAAATTGACTCAGAGACTCAGGTCCTGAATTTAAACAAGGGGAATTATGATGCCATTAGACGGGAACTGAGTAGGTCTGATTGGACAACGTTCCTGGGAGGACTGGAGGTAGATAAACAATGGCAAGCATTTAAAGATAGAATGACAAAATTGCAAAAATTGTTTATACCAATCTGGCATAAAAGGAAATCTAAAAAGGTGACTCAACCATGGATAACAGGGGAAATTAGAGACAGCATAAAATCCAAAGATAGGGCGTATAAAATAGCCAAAAAACGCGCCAGAGCGGAAGATTGGGAACAGTTTAAGATAGAGCAAAGGAGGGCAAAGGGCTTAATCAAGAAGGGCAAAATAGCTTACGAAAGCAAGCTGGCGGAAAATATAAAAACTAACTCCAAAAGCTTTTATAAGTATATCAAGAGGAAAAGACTGGTGAAAACCAAAGTTGGTCCATTGCAGTCAGATACGGGGGAATATATAATGGGAAATAAGGAAATGGCAGACCAACTAAATGCATACTTTGGGTCAGTCTTTACGAAGGAAGACACAAAAAACCTCCCTGGGATATCGGGAAAAATAGGGAGATTGGCAAAGGAGGAACTGACGCAAATCAATATCTCTAAGGATATGGTGTTAAGGAAGCTAAAGGGATTGAAGGCGGACAAATCCCCAGGGCCTGATAACATGCATCCTAGGGTACTGAAGGAGGTGGCCCTAGAGATAGCGGATGCACTAAGCATGATTTTTCAGAATTCATTAGACTCGGGAACAGTGCCCATGGATTGGAGGGTAGCTAACGTTACCCCACTATTCAAAAAGGGGGGTAGGGAAAAAGCAGGTAATTACAGACCTGTAAGCCTTACATCAGTTGTGGGCAAAATGCTGGAGTCCATCATTAAGGATGAAATAGCCGAGCACTTAGCAAATGGGGACAGGATAGGACAGAGTCAACATGGATTTACAAAGGGTAAATCGTGCTTGACTAATCTATTGGAATTTTTTGAGGGAGTAACTGGTAAAATAGATGGGGGAGAGCCAGTAGATGTGGTGTACCTGGACTTCCAAAAGGCCTTCGATAAGGTCCCACATAAAAGATTAGCATGGAAAATTGAAGCTCATGGGATAAAGGGGAAAGTATTGACGTGGATAGAGAACTGGCTGTCAGATAGAAAACAGAGAGTTGGAATAAACGGCTCATTTTCTGAATGGCAGGCAGTAACAAGTGGGGTACCACAGGGATCTGTCCTGGGTCCCCAGCTGTTCACAATTTATATTAATGACCTGGATCAGGGAGTCGAATGCAGCATTTCCAAATTTGCAGACGACACTAAACTAGGAGGGGGGGTGGGCTCAGAGGAGGAGACCAGGAAGCTCCAGAGCGATTTGGACAGACTGGGTGATTGGGCGGATAAATGGCAGATGCACTATAATGTGGACAAGTGCGAAGTTATCCACCTTGGGTGCAGGAACGGGAGGGCAAATTATTATTTAAATGGCAATAAATTGGGAGAGGGGGAAGTACAGAGAGACCTGGGTGTTCTTGTACACCAGTCACTGAAGGCGAGCATGCAGGTGCAACAGGCGGTCAAGAAGGCAAACGGTATGCTGGCCTTCATAGCAAAAGGGTTGGAATACAGGAACAGGGATACCTTGCTGCAGCTGTACAGGGCACTGGTGAGACCACACCTCGAGTACTGTGTACAGTTTTGGTCGCCTCATCTGAGGAAAGATGTTCTTGCCATGGAGGGGGTGCAGCGGCGATTCACCAGGCTGATACCAGGAATGGCGGGATTGACCTATGAGGAGAGACTATGTAGTTTAGGGATGTACACACTGGAGTTTAGAAGATTGAGAGGGGACCTCATAGAAGTGTATAAAATTCTGACAGGTCTAGACAGATTAGATGCAGAAGGAATGTTTCCCTTGGCGGGTGAGAACAGAACTAGAGGACATAATTTAAGGATAAGGGCTAAACCATTTAGGACAGAAATGAGGGGGAATTTCTTCACTCAGAGAGTGGTGAACCTGTGGAACTCATTGCCACAGAGGGCAGTGTACGCCAGCTCATTAAATATATTTAAGAGGGAATTAGATATATTTCTACAGGCAAAAGGGGTTAAGGGTTACGGAGAGAAGGCGGGGACGGGATACTGAATTGAAGGATCAGCCATGATCTCATTAAATGGCGGAGCAGGCTCGAAGGGCCGGATGGCCTACTCCTGCTCCTATCTTCTATGTATCTATGTATACAGAGTAAAGCTCCCTCTACACTGTCCCCATCAAACACTCCCAGGGCAGGTACAACATGGGTTGCATACAGAGTAAAGCTCCCTCTACACTGTCCCATCAAACACTCCCAGGGCAGGTACAGCACGGGTTAGATACAGAGTAAAGCTCCCTCTGCACTGTCCCATCAAACACTTCCAGGGCAGGTACAGCACGGGTTAGATACAGAGTAAAGTTCTCTCTACACTGTCCCATCAAACACTCCCAGGGCAGCTACAGCACGGGTTAGATACAGAGTAAAGCTCCCTCGACACTGTCCCATCAAACACTCCCAGGACAGGTACAGTACAGGTTAGATACAGAGTAAAGCTCCCTCTACACTATCCCATCAAACACTCCCAGGGCAGGTACAACATGGGTTGCATACAGAGTAAAGCTCCCTCTACACTGTCCCATCAAACACTCCAAGGGCAGGTACAGCACGGGTTAGATACAGAGTAAATCTTCCTCTACACTGCCCCAGCAAACACTCCCAGGGCAGGTACAGCACGGGGTTAGATACAGAATAAAGCTCCCTCTGCACTGTCCCATCAAACACTCCCAGGGCAGGTACAGCACAGGTTAGATACAGAGTAAAGCTCCCTCTACACTGTCCCATCAAACACTTCCAGTGCAGGTACAGCACGGGTGAGATACAGAGTAAAGCTCCCACTACACTATCTCATCAAACACTCCCAGGGCAGGTACAGCATGGGTTAGATGCAGAGTAAAGCTCCATCTACACTGTCCCATCAAACACTCCCTGGACAGGCACAGCACGAGTTCGATACAAAGTAAAGCTCCCTCTACACTTTCCCCATTAAACACTCCCAGGGCAGGTACAGCACGGGTTAGATACAGAGTAAAGCTCCCTCTGCACTGTCCCATCAAACACTCCCAGGGCAGGTACAGCACGGGGTTAGATACAGAATAAAGCTCCCTCTGCACTGTCCCATCAAACACTCCCAGGGCAGGTACAGCACAGGTTAGATACAGAGTAAAGCTCCCTCTACACTGTCCCCATCAAACACTCCCAGGGCAGGTACAACATGGGTTGCATACAGAGTAAAGCTCCCTCTGCACTGTCCCATCAAACACTCCCAGGGCAGGTACAGCACGGGTTAGATACAGAGTAAAGCTCCCTCTGCACTGTCCCATCAAACACTTCCAGGGCAGGTACAGCACGGGTTAGATACAGAGTAAAGTTCTCTCTACACTGTCCCATCAAACACTCCCAGGGCAGCTACAGCACGGGTTAGATACAGAGTAAAGCTCCCTCGACACTGTCCCATCAAACACTCCCAGGACAGGTACAGTACAGGTTAGATACAGAGTAAAGCTCCCTCTACACTATCCCATCAAACACTCCCAGGGCAGGTACAACATGGGTTGCATACAGAGTAAAGCTCCCTCTACACTGTCCCATCAAACACTCCAAGGGCAGGTACAGCACGGGTTAGATACAGAGTAAATCTTCCTCTACACCGCCCCAGCAAACACTCCCAGGGCAGGTACAGCACGGGATAGATACAGAGTAAAGCTCGCTCTACACTGTCCCATCAAACACTCCCAGGGCAGGTACAGCACGGGTTAGATACAGAGTAAAGCTCCCTCTGCACTGTCCCATCAAACACTTCCAGGGCAGGTACAGCACGGGTTAGATACAGAGTAAAGTTCTCTCTACACTGTCCCATCAAACACTCCCAGGGCAGCTACAGCACGGGTTAGATACAGAGTAAAGCTCCCTCGACACTGTCCCATCAAACACTCCCAGGACAGGTACAGTACAGGTTAGATACAGAGTAAAGCTCCCTCTACACTATCCCATCAAACACTCCCAGGGCAGGTACAGCATGGGTTAGATGCAGAGTAAAGCTCCCTCTACACTGTCCCATCAAACACTCCCTGGGCAGGCACAGCACGAGTTCGATACAAAGTAAAGCTCCCTCTACACTTTCCCCATTAAACAGTCCCAGGGCAGGTACAGCACAGGTTAGGTACAGAGTAAAGCTCCCCCTACACTGTCCCATCAAACACTCCCAGGGCAGGTACAGCACGGGTTAGATACAGAGTAAAGCTCCCTCTGCACTGTCCCATCAAACACTCCCAGGGCAGGTACAGCACGGGGTTAGATACAGAATAAAGATCCCTCTGCACTGTCCCATCAAACACTCCCAGGGCAGGTACAGCACGGGTTAGATACAGAGTAAAGCTCCCTCTACACTGTCCCATCAAACACTCCCAGGGCAGGTACAGCACGGGTTAGATACAGAGTAAAGCTCCCTCTACACTGTCCCATCAAACAGTCCCAGGGCAGGTACAGCACGGGTTAGATACAGAGTAAAGCTCTCTCTACACTGTCCCATCAAACACTCCCAGGGCAGGTACAGCACGGGTTGGATACAGAGTAAAGCTCCCTCTACACTGTCCCATCAAACAGTCCCAGGGCAGGTACAGCACGGGTTAGATACAGAGTAAAGCTCTCTCTACACTGTCCCGTCAAACTCTCCCAGGGCAGATACAGCATGGGTTAGATACAGAGTAAAGCTCCCTCTGCACTGTCCCATCAAACACTCCCAGGGCAGGTACAGCACGGGGTTAGATACAGAATAAAGCTCCCTCTGCACTGTCCCATCAAACACTCCCAGGGCAGGTACAGCACAGGTTAGATACAGAGTAAAGCTCCCTCTACACTGTCCCCATCAAACACTCCCAGGGCAGGTACAACATGGGTTGCATACAGAGTAAAGCTCCCTCTACACTGTCCCATCAAACACTCCCAGGGCAGGTACAGCACGGGTTAGATACAGAGTAAAGCTCCCTCTGCACTGTCCCATCAAACACTTCCAGGGCAGGTACAGCACGGGTTAGATACAGAGTAAAGTTCTCTCTACACTGTCCCATCAAACACTCCCAGGGCAGCTACAGCACGGGTTAGATACAGAGTAAAGCTCCCTCGACACTGTCCCATCAAACACTCCCAGGACAGGTACAGTACAGGTTAGATACAGAGTAAAGCTCCCTCTACACTATCCCATCAAACACTCCCAGGGCAGGTACAACATGGGTTGCATACAGAGTAAAGCTCCCTCTACACTGTCCCATCAAACACTCCAAGGGCAGGTACAGCACGGGTTAGATACAGAGTAAATCTTCCTCTACACCGCCCCAGCAAACACTCCCAGGGCAGGTACAGCACGGGATAGATACAGAGTAAAGCTCGCTCTACACTGTCCCATCAAACACTCCCAGGGCAGGTACAGCACGGGTTAGATACAGAGTAAAGCTCCCTCTGCACTGTCCCATCAAACACTCCCAGGGCAGGTACAGCACGGGTTAGATACAGAGTAAAGCTCCCTCTGCACTGTCCCATCAAACACTTCCAGGGCAGGTACAGCACGGGTTAGATACAGAGTAAAGTTCTCTCTACACTGTCCCATCAAACACTCCCAGGGCAGCTACAGCACGGGTTAGATACAGAGTAAAGCTCCCTCGACACTGTCCCATCAAACACTCCCAGGACAGGTACAGTACAGGGTTAGATACAGAGTAAAGCTCCCTCTACACTGTCCCATCAAACACTCCCAGGGCAGGTACAGCACGGGTTAGATACAGAGTAAAGCTCCCTCTACACTGTCCCATCAAACACTCCCAGGGCAGGTACAGCACGGGTTAGATACAGAGTAAAGCTCCCTCTACACTGTCCCATCAAACAGTCCCAGGGCAGGTACAGCACGGGTTAGATACAGAGTAAAGCTCTCTCTACACTGTCCCATCAAACACTCCCAGGGCAGGTACAGCACGGGTTGGATACAGAGTAAAGCTCCCTCTACACTGTCCCATCAAACAGTCCCAGGGCAGGTACAGCACGGGTTAGATACAGAGTAAAGCTCTCTCTACACTGTCCCGTCAAACTCTCCCAGGGCAGATACAGCATGGGTTAGATACAGAGTAAAGCTCCCTCTGCACTGTCCCATCAAACACTCCCAGGGCAGGTACAGCACGGGGTTAGATACAGAGTAAAGCTCCCTCTACACTGTCCCATCAAACACTCCCAGGGCAGGTACAGCACGGGTTAGATACAGAGTAAAGCTCCCTCTACACTGTCCCATCAAACACTCCCAGGGCAGGTACAGCACGGGTTAGATACAGAGTAAAGCTCCCTCTACACTGTCCCATCAAACACTCCCAGGGCAGGTACAGCACGGGTTAGATACAGAGTAAAGCTCCCTCTACACTGTCCCATCAAACACTCCCAGGGCAGGTACAGCACGGGTTAGATACAGAGTAAAGCTCCCTCTACACTGTCCCATCAAACACTCCCAGGGCAGGTACAGCACGGGTTAGATACAGAGTAAAGTTCTCTCTACACTGTCCGATCAAACACTCCCAGGGCAGGTACAGCACGGGTTAGATACAGAGTAAAGTTCTCTCTACACTGTCCCATCAAACACTCAGACATCATGGGTCATAGTTGGATCAGATGGAGCTTCTGACTGCCCCAGGCCCCATCAAAATCTCTCAGCTGAGCTGGGACTCTGTATATCCAACTCCTCCCCAATTTCCTTGAGTCTATGCAGTGCTTCAGGCCAACATATGCCAGGAATGTGCCACCAGTCACACAGAAATTCGGGCTCTGACCTTTCAAAATACATCGGAACCAAAGGAGTTCTTTGCTTTCGGTGACCTCCGTGAAAGAGATTGCCAATTAGTGTTGAACTAGGTGCAGGTTTGTGCAGCGGGGTCATTCCCACTAGGAACCGGATTGAGTCTGCCCTGATTTATTTCACATTGGATCCTTACAGGCAACAGACAAATACTATAGTCCTGAGGTTAGCGTCTTTCTTATGTCTGCCAATAAAAGCAGAGATTGTGAAACAGTAAGAGCAGAGACACTATCTAGCGTTCAATAACAAGAACAGAGAGAATACACAGGTGAACCCCCATAAAAAAAGAAAACAGTGCAAAACAAAATGGAGAACTAACTCCTTACTTCCACAGGCAATTAGGGTTAGGCAAAGTGGAAACCTAATTGAGGTGTATAAAATTATGAGGGGCCTAGATAGAGTGGATAGGAAGGACCTATTTCCCTTAGCAGAAGGGTCAATAACCAGGGGCATAGAATTAAAGTAGTTGGTAGAAGGATTAGAGGGGATTTGAGGAGAACTTTTTTCACCCAGAGGGTGGTGGGGGTCTGGAACTCACTGCCTGAAAGGGTGGTAGAGGCAGAAACCCTCACCACATTTAAAAACTACTTGGATGTGCACTTGAAGTGCCGTAACCTGCAGGGCTACGGACCAAGTGCTGGGAAGTGGGATTAGGCTGGATAGCTCTTTGTCGGCCGGCATGGACACGATGGGCCGAATGGCCTCATTCTGTGCTGTAAATTTCTATGATTCTATGAAGTGGGTACGTGTGTGTGTCCACACTGAGAAGAGACCTTAGGGCCGATTTTAACTTGTGGCGTGAATTGGGGGTACGGGGGGGGCCGAAGCAGGCAGCAAACTGGCCAGTTCCTCAGATTGTGAGGCCCCGACTCCTGGCCAAAACCAACAACAACAACAACTTGTATTTATATAGTGCCTTTAACATAATAAAGCGTCCCAAGGCACTTCACAGGTGTATTATAAGACAAAAAATTTGACACCGAGCCACATAAGGAGAAATTAGGGCAGATGACCAAAAGCTTGGTCAAAGAGGTAGGTTTTAAGGAGCGTCTTAAAGGAGGAGAGAGAAAGACTTGCATTTCTACAGCACCTTTCACAACCACCGGATGTCCCAAAGCACTTCACAGCCAATGAAGTACTTTTGAAGTGGAGTCTCTGTTGTAATGTAGGAAACGCAGCAGCCAATTTGCGCACAGCAAGCTCCCACAAACAGCAATGAATTAAATGACCAGATAATCTGATTTTAGTGATGTTGATTGAGGGATAAACATTGGCCAGGACTCCGGGGAGAACTCCCCTGCTCTTCTTTGAAATAGTGCAGTGAGATCGTTTACATCCACCTGAGAGAGCAGACGGGTCTCGGTTTAATGTCTCATCTGAAAGACGACACTTCCAACACTGCAGCACTCCCTCAGTACCGCACTGGAGTGTCAGCCTAGATTTTGTGCTCAAGTCTCTGGAGTGGGATTTGAACCCACAACCTTCTGACTCTGTAGGCAAGAGAGCCACCCACTGAGCCACAGCTGACACCCAAGGTAGACAGGCAGAGCGGTTCAGGCATTGAATTCCAGAGCTTAGGGCCCAGGCAGCTGAACGCACGGCCACCAATGGTGGAGCGATTATAATCAGGGATGCTCAAGAGGGCAGAATTAGAGGAGCGCAGAGATCTCGGGTGGTTGTGGGGGCTGAAGGAGATTACAGAGATAGGGAGGGGCGAGGGCCATGGAGGGATTTGAAAACAAGGAGGAGAATTTTGAAATCGAGGCGTTACTTAACCGGGAGCCAATCTAGGTCAGCGAGCACAGGGGAGTTGGGCAAACGGGACTTGGTGCGGGTTAGGACATGGGCAGCCGAGTTTTGGATGACCTCAAGTTTACGTAGGGTAGAATGTGGGAGGCCAGACAGGAGAGCGTTGGAATAGTCAAGTCTAGAGGTAACAAAGGCATGGATGAGGGTTTCAGCAGCGGATGAGCTGAGGCAAGGGCGGAGACGGGCGATGTTACGGAGGTGGAAGTAGGCGGTCTTAGTTATGTCGCGGATATGTGGTCGGAAGCTCATTTCAGGGTCAAATATGACACCAAGGTTGCGAACAGTGTGGTTCAGCCTCAGACAGATGTTAGGGAGAGGGATGGAGTCAGTGGCTAGGGAACGGAGTTTGTGGCATGGACGGAAAACAATGGCTTCGGTTTTCCCAATATTTAATTGGAGAAAATTTCTGCTCATCCAGAACTGGATGTCAGACAAGCAGTCTGACAATTTAGGCACCGTGGAGGGGTCGAGAGAAGTGGTGGTGAGGTAGAGCTGGGTGTCGTCAGTGTACATGTGCAAAATGACACTGTGTTTTCGGATGATGTCGCCAAGGGGCAATAGGAGGGGGCCAAGGATAGATCCTTGGGGAACACCAGAGATAACGATGCGGGAGCGGGAAGAGAAGCCATTGCAGGTGATTCTCTGGTAACGATTAGATAGATTTGAATGGAACCAGGCGAGTGCAGTCCCACCCAGCTGGACGACGGTGGAGAGGCGTTGGAGAAGGATGGAGTGGTCAACCGTGTCAAAGGCTGCAGACAAGTCAAGAAGGACGAGGAGGGATAGAACCGGCAGGAATGGCGTCACTGCTGACGGGTGGGAGTCCAAATATGTGGGGGGTGGGGGGCTGGGGAGGGTCAGGCATGGAAATGTCCCCGGGTACGGTAACAATGGATTGGGGAGTAAAGGCAAGCCCGCGGCAGGGGAAGTATTCTTGTGGATCACTCCTGCACAGCGACTATCCTGTCCCCTGTCCAGTTTTAGACTGGACAAATGGTGGCAATCTTAATTGCATGCATTGCGTAGTTACATAAGGATAAGTTTACTGTTCCTGTACTACCAGTGGGGGAGCCATGCTTGAAGGGAGGACGTGTTGGAGAGTCAGGGCGACAATGCTATCGCCGAACTGCGATCCCTCAGAGCATGTCTTCAAGCTGGGATGTAAGAGCAGTGAATTTACACAATCATGTAATCACGTCGATGGCAAGGGAAAGGTTTAAAACAGCCGTGATGCACCTTAAGAAAGAACAACATTGCATTTATATAGTGACTTACACAACCTCACGATCTACCAAAGCAAATGAGGTACTTCTTGAAGTGTAGTCACTGTTGTAATGCAGGGAAACCCGGCAGCCAATTTCTCACACAGCAAGATCTCACAAACAGCAATGTGATAATGATCAGATAATCTGATAGTGGTGTTAGTTGAGCCATAAATATAGGCCAGGACACCAGGGAGAACTCCCCCTGCTCTTCTTTGAAATAGTGGCCAAGGTATCTTTTACACCCACCTGAGAGAGCGCTGCACTGTCGGAGGTGCCGTCTTATCTTATTGAAACATATAAGATACTGAGGGGGCTCGATAAGGTAGATGCAGAGAGGCTGTTTCCCCTCCTGGGGAAATCTAGAACTCGGGGGCATAGTTTCAGAATAAAGGGTCGCCCTTTTAGAACAGAGATGAGGAGGAATTTCTTCTCTCTGAGGGTCGTAAATCTGTGGAATTCTCTGCCCCAGAGAGCCGTGGAGGCTGGGTCATTGAATACATTTAAGGTGGAGATAGACAGATTTTTGCAAGATAAGGGAGTGAAGGGTTATGGGGAGCGGGCAGGGAAGTGGCTTTGAGCCCAAGATCAGCCATGATCTTATTGAATGGCGGAGCAGGCTCGAGGGGCCAAGTGGCCTATTCCTGCTCCTATTTCTTATCATCTCATCCGAAAGACGGCACCTCCGACAGTGCAGCACTCCCTCAGTGGGAGCGTCAGGCTAGATTTTGTGCTCAAGTCTCTGGAGTGGGACATGAACCCACTCAGAGGGGAGCACGCTCCCACTGAGCCACGGCTGACACAAGATACAAGCGATGGCAGACAAGTTGTACAGAGTGCATGTCTGAAAAATACAGCGGATGTGCGTTCATGAGAGTTCGTCACAGCCAAAGGAAATACTTGCCTCAAAAGGCAAAATGATCCTGTCAAGCGTGAAATTGCATTGAGAAATGTACGACAGATAATTGTGAGACGGAAGTAGCCTATCAGAGGTCTTGAGAGTGTCACTGATAAATGAATGAGCATCACATGTTTTACACTCGTGCTGAAAATAACTGAAATTCTTTTTATTGGCTGCAATGACTAGCAGAAAACTTTACCAAGATTCATTTTTTAGTCTACTACCTTTGTGACCAATATGAAGGGCTAAGATCCAAAGTGCAGGATGGCAGCAAGGTTGAAAAGAGTCGGGAGAAGTAGAAGAGCCTGTCGATTGTAAGAGGAGGGGGAGACTGAGGGGGAGGAGGCCCATGGTATTGAGGTCCTGGGAAAGAGTTCGAGCAGGAGAATTCAGAAGAATGAGAGGGGGTCTCATTGAAGCATACAAAATTATTACAGGGCTTGATAGGGTGGATGCTGGGAGAATGTTTCCCTTGGCTGGGGAGTCTAGAACCAGGGGCCACAGCCTCGGGATAAAGGGTAGGCCATTCAGGACTGAGATGAGGAGAAATTTCTTCACACAGAGGGTGGTGAATCTTTGGAATTCTCTACCCCAGAGGGCTGTGGAGGCTCAGTCATTGGGTATATTCAAAACAGAAGTCGATAGATTTCTGACTAGTAAAGGCATCAAGGGATATGGCGATAGGGCCGGTGAATGGGGTTGAGGCAGAAGATCGGCCGTGATCTCATTGAATGGCGGAGCAGGCTCGAAGGGCCGAATGGCCTACTCCTGCTCCTATTTCTTATGTTCTTATGTTCTTTTGGTGCGATGAGTCTTGATTTCAACACAGTGAAGATACAGGGAGGAGGGCGAGTGGATAGGATTCCATGGTTGGAGCTTCATGGAACAAGAGAGGGAAGTTCAGTTGACCAGTAATCAATAAAATAGCGAGCAAGAGAGACAAGAAATGTTTCACAATGAAAAGAGAGAGATTATATAGACTGTACAGCACAGAAACAGGCCATTTGGCCCATCTGGTCCGTGCCGGTGTTTATGCTGCACACGAGCCTCCTCCCACCCCTCTTCATCTCACCCCATCTATTCCTTACTCCCTCATGTGTTTATCCAGCTTCCCCTTCAATCCATCGCTGCTATTCACCTCAACCACTCCCTGTGGTAGCAAGCTCCACATTCTCAGCACTCTCTGGGTAAAGAAGTTTCTCCTGAATTCCTTATAAGAACATAAGAAATAGGAGCAGGAGTCGACCATACGGCCCCTCGAGCCTGCTCCGCCATTCAATGAGATCACGGCTGATCTTCGACCTCAACTCCACTTTCCCGCACAATCGCCATATACTTTGATTCCCTCAGTATCCAAAAATCTATCGATCTCTGTCTTGAATATACTCAACGACTGAGCCTCCACACCCCTGGAATTTCAGTGCTGTAACTATTACGTAACTATGTAAAAAGCGGAGGAAACGGACACTTATGTAATTTCCTTGGGCTTTGTGGTGATTTCCCGCTGAAATTAAGGGAGCACCCCCACACAAATTCTTGCGGTTTTTTTCCATTTCGGTGCAATTATCTGGCATGTCAATGCGTCGATTAGTTTTAGTCTGAACGTAATGATCTGACAGGGTGACATTTACCGCCTTTCACTGCAGGCCAGGGGACGCAATGGGGGCTCCGTCCTGATCTCCCGTGCGTTAGGCCACAAATGAAGAGGTGGCTGTCACTCCTGTGGCACGCCATCCCACTCATGAGACGCGCTGCGGTCCATAGGAGACTCTCGCCTGCTGACGGAGACTGTCCTTCTTGCTGTGCACACGAGCGATAGGTCTTGGGAGAGATCGCAAGCTGTAACAAATGCGATTGGGAGTCTGCTCGAAATCACGAACAGCGGAAATCTCCACTAACACGCAGTGACCAGAGGAATTCATACCCTCAGAAGTCCTCAGGTTCATTCCCCGCTCTGTGCTGACTTTGCTGATTACAGCTGAGCTGGCAGTCAAGGTGTTACAACTGGCCTGAAATGATTGATGGGAAAACGCACAGCGGTGGGTAATTATTAACAGACAATTTACTTTATTTCTCTCCAAACCTAATTCTCTGCTAAAGAGCGAGTACGGCATGCAGGAAGTCAATGGAACCCATGTCCACAGTCTCAGCTGATGTTGTGAGAAGTCGCACAACACCAGGTTATAGTCCAACAGCTTTATTTGAAATCACAAGCTTTCGGAGCGCTGCTCCTTCGTCAGGTGAAGGAGCAGCGCTCCGAAAGCTTGTGATTTCAAATAAAGCTGTTGGACTATAACCTGGTGTTGTGCGACTTCTCACATTTGTCCACCCCAGTCCAACATCGGCATCTCCACATCAGCACTTGATGTTGACATGCCTTTCCAATGAGTTGAGACTTCTTACTTGTTGCAGCTGTTGGGGGAGTTGGGCTTCCAGAATAAATTTATAGGACGGATAAAGGTTCTCCACACAAGGTTTAAGCCTCTGGATTCACAGGTTGTACTGCGCCAAATATAGGCTTAAAGGGAGATGCCCGGTGGAAATCGGGCAAGTGGGCAGTTAAATGCAAAGCGGTTACTTAACCGCTCATAACCCGGCCCCTTCGCGACGTTGACGATTTTAACCGGCAGGATTTTGCAGGCGGTTTTTAGGCGTCCACCTAAAGCAGGCGGGGGGCCTCGTGGATTTATGCCAATCGGTGTCCCATTACGTCAACATAACGGATAATTTCCGTACGCAGGTGAACTTCTGCTTTCTGAGAAGTAATGCAGCTCTTCAATGTCTGCCAAGCAACTTGGGTCCTTCTGCCCATTATTATTTTTATGTTAATGCTAAAATACCATGATATCGTTTCCGAAATCTATAAATTCCTCACCAATGCTGAGCCAGATCACTTTACATAGAATTACCACGAGCCGACAGCACAGAAACGGGCCATTTGGCACAACAGGTCCATGCCGGTGTTTATGGTCCACACGAGCCTCCTCCCACCTTCCTTCATCGAACTGATATTTACAACTGCAAAAACTTGTACTTATATAGCGCCTTTAATATAGCAAAACATCCCAAGGCGCTTCACAGGAGCTGACGTAAGAAAACTACTAGGCACTTGGTCTAAGCGTTAAACAAAGCTTTAATCAACTGTTTTACAACATGGAGGTCGAGTTGTGTCCTTCACTAGTTCCGGTTAAGAATGTCCTGAGCAAGCTGGGCCCGTGCCCGAGTATTTATACTCTCCCTGGACAGCGCCACCCGCAGGCCACTCAGTATTATTTCATAAGTCATGAATGACAGATTCATGTCAGGAGCAAAACCTGACATCGAGCCAAAGAAGGAGACATTAGGACTCTTGGTCAAAGAGGTAGGTTTTAAGGAGGGTTGTAAAGGAGGAGAGAGAGGTAGAGAGGAGGAGAGGTTTAGGCAGGGAATTCCAGAGCTTCGCGCCTATGCGGCTGACGGCACGGCCGCCAATGGTGAGGCAAAGGAAGTGGGGGATGCACAGGAGGCCAGAGTTGGAGGAGCGCAGAGCTATTGGAGGCTTATAGGGCTGGAGGAGGTTCCAGAGATAGGGAGGGGCGAGAGCATGGATTTGAACACAATGATGAGAATTTAAAAATCGAGGCGTTCGGGTACCGGAAGCCAATGTAGGTCAGCGAGCACAGGGGGCAATGGGTGAACTGGAGTTGGTGCGAGTTAGGACACGGGCAGCAGAGTTTTGGATGAATATAATGTAAGACCCGAAACATTATTGCCTTCAGCACCTGTGATAGTCCACCTGTGGTTCATCCCTCACACTTTCCGCTCTCACCTCCTCTCCTGAGGTAATGGAAAAAGAATATCGGGCGGGCTGCTGATTTGCTATCGCCCATTTTGCAGTCGCGTCGAAATCAGGTTTCAGCCCCAGTGTCTGATATGGAGCCATACAGAGAGGTCCCAGGTTCAATCCCCTGTCAGTTAAGTAACCTGCCAGCAATTACTATCGGTGCACACATGAAGAAGAACGTCTTGGCTGTCAGCGACAAGGAAATGTGCCCCAGCATGACTCAGTGCCATCAGTAGAGGAGAGAAAAAGGGAGATAATTGAACCCCCACCCCCACCATATATAAGGACAGACAATGATTCCATTTTTTGGCAGTGGGGGAGGGAATGGGTTCATTTATCTCCGTTTCTCTCTCCTCAGTGGAACAGGGGCTTCAAGTGGCCTCGGCGTTCCTGGCAACAAGGTGGGCAAAATCTGCTGGCGCCGCCACTCCTGATCACTGGGTAGCACCTTTAGCTGGTAGGTTTGCTGGCGTGGACCTTGGCGCCAGACAGAATCGGTCTCAGATGTGATGCCATCCTCTTCCCCGACCCAGGGGAGGACCCTCACTCTCTGGACTCGCACACGGACACTTGGGGGCGTGACTGGCATCTAGTGAGGGTGCAGCGCACCGTTTGGTGCCCCTCGCCCGTGATCGGCTTGTGTCTCTCTCTATTTGCCTCCTCGGGCCACAACAGGACGTGGCACAGGACTACTTGGGCCACATCTGTGCAAACATCTGGGCAGAATAAGTCACCCTCTGAGAAGGGGAATTCCATTTGCAGCTAAATGTTGCCACCTTAAACATTCACTCCCTCCACCACCGGCGCACCGTGGCTGCGGTGTGTACCATCTACAAGATGCACTGCAGCAACTCGCCAAGGCTCCTTCAGCACCACCTCCCAAACCCGCGACCTCTACCACCTAGAATGACAAGGGCAGCAGGCGCATGGGAACACCACCACCTCCAAGTTCCCCTCCGAGTCACACACCATCCTGACTTGGAACTATATCGCCGTTCCTTCATCGTCGCTGGGTCAAAATCCTGGAACTCCCTCCCTAACAGCACTGTGGGAGTACCTTCACCACACGGACTGCAGCGGTTCAAGAAAGCGGCTCACCACCACCTTCTCGAGGGCAATTAGGGATGGGCAATAAATGCTGGCATTGCCAGCA
Source organism: Squalus acanthias (assembly GCA_030390025.1). Classification (NCBI taxonomy): domain Eukaryota; kingdom Metazoa; phylum Chordata; class Chondrichthyes; order Squaliformes; family Squalidae; genus Squalus; species Squalus acanthias. The sequence continues at coordinate 498,501 of JASTWF010000262.1, read as the reverse complement.
ATGCCCACATCCCATAAACAAATAAAAAAAAAACAACTGAGTTACTCAATCGGCCAAGCAATGTCAGGAAAAATAGAGCGCTTCATAGATCGAGGTTACCTTCGTTGCACTTTACCACGGGAGCCATGGCAACCGTCAGAGGTTACAGTGACGTGATCTAAAATGTGACACAAAACAAAGCCGTAGCCCAGAAATAGACGGCCGTGCAGCTGGCCATTACGAGCAAGAAGACTTGCTGCGTGGCGCAACCACACAACCCACAAGGGGTGGTATATCACCAGGCAGATACAATGGGCCCAGCCGTAAGTGGAAACTATTTTTGCATGCGATCCTTTACACCACAAGGAAATGATGTTGGATCTCAAACTTTTTCGTTTGCTTTAAAACTAAGCTTCTGAAGAGAAAAGCGAGCGATTCATGGTTCAGGTGGAGCCCCTGTGATGGGGCACAATTAATAAAGAACTTAACCATTAACAAAAGGAAACTTATAAAACCAAACCATAACATTGCTCTAGTTGTCCACCAAACACCAACACCGGTCGCGGAAGGCCTCAAACGTACCGGTGGGCACCGCACGTGCCCTCTCCAGGGCCACCCGGGCACGGACCAGACCACGGAAGAGAGGCAGGCAACCACAGACTGACTCCCCACCCCCACAGCTCCATGGGTCATGTCCATTCTTGACCTGTAGATGGCCACCTTCTCTTTTGGATGCTGACGGGCCTGTTGTGTATTGCCAGCTCTTTCTTGTTCTGGGAGCTGGTCTCCCAGGGATGCAGTGGACACTCGGTCAGGGCCGGGCCGAGGTCGCTTCACGAGGAATTCCCATCCGCCAACTTACAAGGCAGAAGATAGGCGGGGGGGGGGAGGTGGGGGTGGGGGTGGGGGGGCGGGGGAGGGCAAGGTTGGCACTTCCTTGGGCTTGGGTCACGTGAGTGGGGTCCAGGCCAGGCAAGCGGCCCTTGAAGACAAGCCCCCCACACAATGTTTTAACACATAAATGTTGGGAGATCGCCCCCTGGAGCAAGGACATAATGGCTGGGGTCAGCTGTTGGAGGTGGGGCTGAACAGTCCCATCCCCAGAGGGCGGAACAAAGTATTTTGTGGGCTTACGTCAAGTGGTCGCCGAAGATGCGCCATGTTGCTGAGGTGCCCGCCCATTAATGTTGCAAACCCTGGCGGGGTCAAGGCTGGAGGGCACCGGCGGGCACGATCCTGGTGTCCCCGTCAGGATCATGGCCCGAGCAAGCTCAGGGCCTTTATTTATAATTTAGGGTGCGAGGAGAGGAAATTAAAAGTAACTGAGTGACAACCCTCTGTTAGGGAGATCTGTTTGTCATCATAATGACTTCCTTTAACTGGGACGGTGGGGGGAAAGGGTGCGGCAATGGGCAGCGGCCCCACCTAGTGGTCTATTAGAGCAGGGACACAGCTGCGATTTGTAACGTTCAATATTTAACACATTTTTTACTGGATGAACGTTGCACACAAATTTTCAGGTCTTTGAAAAAGAAAGAAAGACTTGCATTTCTATAGCACCTTCCACAACCTCAGGATGTCCCAAATTGCTTTACAGCCAATGAGGTACTTTTTTGAAGTATAGTCACTGTTGTACTGCAGGAAACGCGGCTGCCAACTTGCGCACAGCAAGCTCCCACACACAGCATCTGTTTTAGTGATGAGGGATAAATATTGGCCAGGACACCGGGGAGAACTCCCCTGCTGTTCTTCACATAGTGCCATGGGATCTTTTACGTCCACCTGGGAGGGCAGACAGAGCCTGGGTTTAACATCTCATCCAAAAGACGGCACCTCCGACAGTGCAGCACTCCCTCAGTACTTCATTGAAGTGTCAGCCTGGATTTTTTTTTAATTCGTTCCTGGGATGTGGGCATCACTGGCAAAGCCAGCATTTATTGCCCATCCCTAATTGCCCTTGAGAAGGTGGTGGTGAGCCGCCTTCTTGAACCGCTACAGTCCGTGTGGTGAAGGTGCTCCCACAGTGCTGTTAGGTAGGGAGTTCCAGGATTTTGACCCAGCGACGATGAAGGATCGGCGATATATTTCTAAGTCAGGATGGTGTGTGACTTGGAGGGGAACTTGGAGGTGATGGTGTTCCCATGCGCCTGCTGCCCTTGTCCTTCTAGGTGGAAGAGGTCGTGGGTTTGGGAGGTGCTGCCGAAGAAGCCTTGGCGAGTTGCTGCAGTGCATCTTGTAGATGGTACACACTGCAGCCACGGTGCGCCGGTGGTGGAGGGAGTGAATGTTTAAGGTGGTGGATGGGGCGCCGATCAAGCGGGCTGCTTTGTCCTGGATGGTGTCGAGCTTCTTGAGTGATGTTGGAGCTGCACTCATCCAGCGATTATATGCTCAAGTCTCACTGGAGCAGGACTTGAACCCACAACCTGCTGACCCACTGAGCCACAGCTTAAAGGCTCTATCTCCAGGAGTTAAAGCATTGTGGGGTTGAATTCCCACAGGGAGTCTCCCGATTCTCCACCGTAACTTCGGCAGAAGCTCCATGGAAACCCCGGGGAAATGGCGGACGATCGGGAGAACCACCCCGCACCCCACCCCCGCTACGGAAATTGGACCCCTGCAATTTTTGCTTATTTGTTTTGATCACAAGACAGGTTCAGGCAAAGGAGGCCCTTCAGCCCATTTGATCTATTCCCTCTTGAATGCCGACTCTGGCATCTTCCCCATCACAGCACCAGGCTGTTTCTCAATTGAACCCAGTCTCCTCTGCGGAAAGAAATACTGCTTTGGCTCCTGTCTGAAACTTGAATGTAACTTTGCCACAGTCCCTAGACAAGCTGCCTTCATTTTGCATCTGTTCAATAGATTAAGTTGGAGCATTTGAAAGTGGCGTGCTTTGATGATTCCACGTACAAGCAGCCCCTTTAATGTATTACTTTGCTGCCAATCTTGCAGCTGCTGTCAACAGCAGAGTCAACTGTGTATAAAAGAATGCAGCAAACCACTAGTTGAAGTGTTAATACATGTTTCCTACATGAGTTTGAGGATAACGGCCGTGACAGATAAGAAATCTGATCTGTTTTATTGCCGCAGAACTCCATATCATATATAATTTTTAGATAAAGGCCTTGGGAATATACAGTGTGCATTAGGTCACTTTGATGTGTTTACGCCAAACAGAACCTACATTGAAGCCAGTCTGGAATGTTTTCCCTCCTGCAGTTTCTGTGGAGACAGGCTGCTTGCTTTGTTCTGAAATTAGTCAATTAAGATAATTGTTCAGCGAAAGAAGAGGACATCAAAAGAAGGATTGGGCTCGTTCCTGTTGCTTTTCGGAGGATTAAGCAGGAGCTGGAAGGCAAAAGATCTTTTGGTTAAAAACAAAGGTAAGAGTTTGTGAGGCGATGGTTTTTGCCTGGATTATTATACAGAGCGGCGTGCTGGAACATGAGAAACGTTGACGAGCAAAAGATACCAACAGCAGAGATGAGTTGTGACATAAGAAAACTACTAGGCACTTGGTCTGAGCGTTAAACAAAGCTTTAATCAACTGTTTTACAACATGGAGGTCTAGTTGTGGCCGTAACTAGTTCCTGTTGAGAATGTCCTGAGCAAGCTGGGCCCATGCCCGAGTATTTATACTCTCCCTGGACAGCGCCACCAGCAGGCCGCCCAGTATTACTTCATAAGTTATTTCCACATGAATGACAAGATTCATGTCAAGTTGGTTGAGAGGAATACTGGGAGCATCCAAGGATGCAAAGAATCAAGAATGATATAATAAGAACATGACTTGGGCAAGAAGACTTGGGTACAGTATCATCGTGGTTATGTCGACTGGACTAGTAATCCAGATGACTCAGACTAATGATCCAGAGACGGGAGTTCAAATCCCACCACGGCAGCTGGAGAATTTAAATTCAGTTAATAAAATAAATCTGGAATAAAAAGCTCGTATTCAGTAATGGCGATTATCAGATTGTTGTTAAAAACCCATCTGGTTCACTAATGTCCTTTAGGGAAGGAAATCTGCTGTCCTTACCCGGTCTGGCCTATATGTGACTCCAGACCCACAGCAATGTGGTTGACTATAAACTGCCCTCTGAAATGGTCTAGCAAGACACTCAGTTGTATAAGGGGGCTCACCACCACCTTCTCTCCGGCAATTTAGGGATGGGCAATAAATTCTGGCCTTACCAGCCTACATCCTGTGAACAAATAAATAAAAAAAAGAAATAACGCTTATGCAGAAGGTCCAAGAAAGACCACTGTGATGGTTTGGACATGTTTCAAAGTGGAAAGAGTTAGAATATCTTTGATGGCCCGGCACACAGAGGAACATGGAGCAAGAGGCCCAGGAATACCAAGGAAGCACAGGATAGACAATGCCAAGAGAGACTTGTCACAAGGGTTGCCAAGTCTCCAGGATTGCCCAGGAGTCTCCAGGAATGAAAGATTCATCTCCTGGACACGATCTGCGAGCAAACGCGGGAGAAAAATCATTCAAAAAAATTGTGCTTTAAAAAAAAAAATTCTTTGAACACTTTTGTTTATTAGTTATAAAAATATGGGACAAAAGACTGACTGAGAGTCCAGAATCATCCAATCTGGTAACGAAGAGTCTGTTCGCTTCCCAATTGCCGTAGGAAGGCAGAGCACCGCAAGGATGGACATAGAATCATAGACATTTACGGCAAGGAGGCCATTCGGCCCATCGTGTCCGTGCCGGCCGACAAAGAGCTCTCCAGCCTAATCCCACTCTCCAGCCCTTGGTCCATGGCCCTGTAGGTTACGGCGCTTCAAGTGCATATCCAAGTACTTTTTAAATGTGATGAGGGTTCCTGCCTCTACCACCCTTTCAGGCAGTGAGTTCCAGACCCCCACCACCCTCTGGGTGAAAAAAGTTCTCCTCAACTCCCCTCTAAACCTTCTACCAATTACTTTAAATCTCTGCCCCCTGGTTATTGACCTCTCTGCTAAGGGAAATAGGTGCTTCCTATTCACTTTATCTAAGCCCCTGTTAATTTTATACACCTCAATCAAGTCTCCCCTCAGCCTCCTCTGTTCCAAAGAAAACAACCCCAGCTTATCTAATCTTTCTTCATTTCGGGCGACCAATGGCAGGAGTGTGGGGGCGGGGCAGTTGGCGGCAGGAGGTCATGTGATGACACCTCCAGGATTATGACCAACCAGAGTTGGCAACCCTACTTGTCACAGAAAGGGATACAAATGATTGAAGTGGCCAGGCTAGTTCAGAAGTGACAACAGTGGAGGGGATATATTCGAGCCCTTCGTCGCTGCTGAGCTGAAGGACGGCAACTCAGTTGCAGTAGTTCAGCAATGTCAGGGATGAGGGACTTCAGTGATGTGGAGAGATTGGAGAAGCTGGGATTGTTCTCCTTAGAGCAGAGAAGGTTAAGAGGAGATTGACCAGAATGGTACCAGGGATGAGGAACTTCAGTGATGTGGAGAGACTGGAGAAGCTGGGATTGATCTCCTTAGAGCAGAGAAGGTTAAGGGGAGATTGACCAGAATGGTACCACGGGATGAGGGACTTCAGTGATGTGGAGAGATTGGAGAAGCTGGGATTGTTCTCCTTAGAGCAGAGAAGGTTAAGGGGAGATTGACCAGAATGGTACCAGGGATGAGGGACTTCAGTGATGTGGAGAGACTGGAGAAGCTGGGATTGTTCTCCTTAGAGCAGAGAAGGTTAAGGGGAGATTTAATAGAGGTGTTCAAAATTATGAAGAGTTTTGATCGAGTAGATAAGGAGAAACTGTTTCCACTGGCTGGAGGGTCGGTAACCAGAGGACACAGATTTAAGATAATTGGCAAAAGAACCAGAGGGTAGATGAGGAGAAAAACTTTACGCAGCAGAGAGCTGGCACAGGCAAGATGGGCCGAATGACCTCCTTTTGTGCCACATCATTCCATGATTCTATGAAATGGGCAGAAGCATTACGGGCCATCCAATCGCTAACTCTGGGAAAGAGACAAAGCTATCAAGTAAGAGTTCTGGCTCTTTGGTAGGGGCGGGGGAAAACAAGGCAGCAAGTAAGCTCTGTCGTTTCAGTCCTATAGCTTGGCTCAGTTTGGAGACTCCTCGCTCAATCCGAAGGTTGTGGGTTTAATAGAGCGATTTCACGGCTGCAGCGGATGCTGGGATAGCCCTGCCTCCATAGAAACACACACGCAAACTCTTAGCCATCGCACATCAGGTGGGCTGTCAAGATAGTGAAAGGAGGAAGAGAAATAGAAAGAATGAGAAATGGAGAGGAAGAAAGGAAAGAAAGATGGGGAAAAGGATAAGGGACAATTTATTAACACCACTTGGTTGGCCCATGTGCTTCGCCACCTTTAACCATGTTTATGTGTTTAGCATGAGGTGTATGGATCTCAACTGAATATCTCATAACCTATGACCGTTCTGTGTGAGCAGCTCTGCCATCAGTGTGTCTTCACTCGAGGGACTTCGCCTAATTGGCCCAGAAATTCGGGTCGGAGGCTTCCCGCGGGTGCAAGCATAACGGGCGCACTTACCTAGCACGCCTGCCGTTGTGCTTCGGGCCCGCGTGGGATTCCGATCCTGGGCCTCCTGCAGCTGCCGGCGCGCAGTGCTTGCGTAGCCCAGGGGCGCAGTTAGTTCGCAGCGTCCCCTGGGATCACGTGGTCCATTGGGAGCCAATCAGAGCAGGGAATCTCCATTCATAGATTTGACAGGAAGACCTGTCAAATCTATGAATAGAGATCGGCCCCAAAACCGAAGTAAAACTTCAAATAAATGTTTTAAAAAACATCACATTTTTAAAATAACTATAAATTACATAAATTAACTACTTTAAACAAAAATTTTAATTTTTGAAAACATTTATTAAAGTTTTTAATAAACTTACCTTTCTTTAAGGTATTTAAAAAACCTGTGGAAAAAATATTTCAATTTTACTTAATTCACCTCTTACCTTGTTAAAAGCAGGCCTTGCGCCTGTTTTTCCACGCGCAGCTGCTATGGACTTACCCGCACGGAGAAACCTGTAAAAAAAGCCGAAGTTCGCTGCGTACGCGCTGCCTCTCCCGCGCACACGGTTGACCCGCGAACCCCTTCCTTCAAGAGACTGGAAGTTCCGGTTTCCCGTGCATGCGCAGTGCATGCGCGAAACCGGCACTTCCGGTGGCCCTACGGGTGAGTACACAGCGCGTACTCACCCTGGGGACCCGAATTTCTGGGCCATTGTAAAACATTAACACACTGTCTCCATCTAGTGACCACTGTGTGGCTTCACATCTAGGCAGCAGCATTTTGGTCCCTCAGAGACTTACCCCAGCCTACGTATGGGTTGAGTTTCTACTGGTAGTGCACTAGTTAACATGTTTGTGTAAGTCTCCTTTGTGTAATGCATTGAAACAGCATAACAAAGGAATTTAACAAAGTGCTTAACCATCGAATTGCACTGAATCTACAGCACAGAAGTGCATGTTTATACTCCGCAAAAGCTTCCTCCCGCACAAACTATCTGTTCCCACTCTGCCCCCATATCCCTCGATTCATTCTCCCTCAAGCCTCCCCTGAACTGCATCAGTGCTCTCTGCTTCAACAACAACAACTTGCATTTATCTAGCGCCTTTAACGTAGTAAAACGTCCCAAGGTGCTTCACAGGAGCGATTATCAGACAAAATTTGACACCGAGCCACATAAGGAGATATTAGGTCAGGTGACCAAAAGCTTGGTCAAAGAGGTCGGTTTTAAGGAGCATCTTAAAGGAGGAGAGAGGCGGAGAGATTTAGGGAGGTAATTCCAGAGCTTAGGGCCCCAGGCAGCTGAAGGCACGGCCGCCAATGGTGGAGCGATGGAAATCGGGGATGCGCAAGAGGCCAGAATTGGAGGAGTGCAGAGTTCAACCACGTTTTATGTCAAATTAAATTCTTTAAAGTTAGAAAATAACTACAGTGTCTCACTTGATTCTCAGCCTTTTTTAATTCTAAACAAGAGAGAAAAGTAATGTTACAACTTTTCAGGTAGTGACCCCTTCTGTTGATCATAGGTGCCAGTGGTTGCACCCTCACCTCGGAGTCAGAAGGTTGTGGGTTCAAGCCCCACTCCAGGGACTTGAACACAAAAATCTAGGCTGACACTCCAGTGCAGTGCTGAGGGAGTGCCGCACTGTCGGAGGTGCCGCCTTTCAGATGAGACATTAAACCGAGGCCCCGTCTGCTCTCTCAGGTGGACGCAAAAGATCCCATGGCACTATTTCGAAGAAGAGCAGGGGCATTCTCCCTGGTGTCCTGACCAATATTTATCCCTCAACCAACATCACTAAAACAAAAGCTAAATACTTTGGGTACTGGAAATCTGAAATAAGAACAGAAAATGCGGGAAACACTCAGCAGGTCAGGCAGCATCTTCGGAGAGAGAAACAGAGTCAACGGTTTAGATCAATGACCTTTCATCAGAACTCACTAAAAAAGAGATGATCTGGTCATTATCACATTGCAGTTTGTGTGCAAATGGCTGCTGTGTTTCCCACATTACGACAGTGACTCCACTTCAAAAGTACTTCAGTGGCTGTAATGCACTTTGGGACGTCCTGAGGTCGGGAAAGGCGCTATAGAAATGCAAGTTCTTTCTTTCTTGCTTTCTTTGAATCTACTGGTCTGTTTTGAAAGGAAAAGAAAAGAAAGAAAGACTTGAGGGCGCTAATGGGGCGCAAAGCAATTAGCACCCGGGCGCGGCGATGTTTGCGCCGCTCGCGAAATTGACCAGACATTTTGCAGTGGCGCTAAACACTACCGCCACGGTCTCCTGCGCCGGCAAATCGTGATGTCAGTCGAGCGTGTAGCGCCCCAGACCGGATATTGAGTGGCGCCCCCTGCCTTTCCGCCTGCCGCTAGCAACGACAGGTTGAGGGGAGCGTTTTGCAGTCGGGAAGGGACTGGGGGGAGCGCTATTTAAAGACGACCGCTTCCTGCCTTTTTTTGTCGGCGACATTTTTGCACCACGCATTCTGAGAGAGAGAGAGAGACTTCTGGAGAGATTCAACGCTGTGTGAAGGAGTTTTGGGTATTGAGCAGCACTTTGTTGGTTCATTTTGATTTGGCCTTCCTTGCATCGATTTAGAAGAGAATATGGGGGCTGCACTCTGAGCTCTTTCCTTGGTTCTCTCCATTGTTCTATCCAGCAGATTTGATGTGCAGGTCTCTCCAGGCCGAGATTCAAGGCAGCAATGAGCAGGGTGTGGATGGAGAGCAAGATCGACCCTCCCCTTTAAGAACTGGCCGGGGCCATTGTGTCTGTGTTCCATTGCTAACTGACATCACATGAGCTTCGCCAGCGCTCTGAGGTAGTGCCTCGCTCCTCGGCGTTAGCGCCTTAAGAGAGGTGTGTAGCGCCTGATTTAGCGCTCCAATCACCTCCAGGGGCGATAGAAGCCAAGTTTGCAGTCGGAGGTGATAATTAGCGGCAGGCGCTAAACTTTGCGCCCGGCCGATAATTGCGCCCCAAATGGGGCGAGACTGAATTTCTCTCCCTGTATGTTCAACAATTGGGACGACGGTCATGATGAGTTGTATGCAATGAGCCTCCATGGCTAGAATATGTCACTTTTAGGCCCTCGGAAAAAGCCTAATCAGAGACACAAAAGTTATTGGGACACAGATCAATGGTACTCGGACGAAAGTTTTACAGTGATCCAAGCTGCCATTGAAAGTTGGCATTGAGGTTTGTAGTACTAGTGAGTCAAGAGCAAAGCAGCGAAAAGCAATCATTACCCAGGAACCAATGTAATAGTTAGCAAGAAAGAAGGACTCCAGCTGTGAAGCCCATTAAATTCTGGAAAGCTTTTGAAATAGGCTGTATGTACCGTGAAGAATGCTGTGTCATCAACAACAACAACTTGTATTTATATAGCACCTTTAACGTAGTAAAACGTCCCAAGGTGCTTCACAGGAGCGATTATCAAATAAAATTTGACACCGAGCCACATGAGGAGATATTAGGACAGGCGACCAAAAGCTTGGTCAAAGAGGTAGGATTTAAGGAGCATCTTAAAGGAGGAGAGAGAGGTAGCGAGGCGGAGAGGTTTAGGCAGGGAATTCCAGAGCTTAGGGCCTCGGCAGCTGAAGGCACGGCAGCCAATGGTGGAGCGATTAAAATCGGGGCTGCGCAAGAGGCCAGATTTGGAGGAGTGCAGAGATCTCGGAGGGTTGTGGGGCTGGAGGAAGTGACAGAGACAGGGAGGGGCGAGGCCATGGAGGGATTTGAAAACAAGGATGAGAATTTTTTTTAAAGATAGAAGTCTGAAAGAAGGCGGAAATATTTCTCAGCCCAGTGATGAAACCAAAAAACAAAGGCAAACACTGGCGATGAACTGTACACTAGGGATGTCCAACCAGCTGGCCTTGGACCGCAGCAACCCACAAATACAGGCAACTTGGTCCTATCTGCATTCATCTGCTTAGTTGCTGGTTTGTCCTATTTGAATTTTGTGGATTTAGAGATTTGGGTTCATTCAAGCCGTATTGAAATCCAAGATTGTGTTCGGAGATCGACAGAAGTGATTTACAGACCGTACTACCTTTTCAGGGAGCCCTATTCTGTTGATCATTGGTTCAGTGGGTAGCACTCTCGCTTCTGAGTCAGAAGACTTGTGGGTTCAAAGAGCATTACTAAAAACAGATGAACTGGTCATTATCTCATTGCTGTTTGTGGGAGCTTGCTGTGCTCAAATTGGCTGCCGCGTTTCCTACATTACAACAGTGACCACACTTCAAAAAAGCACTTCATTGGCTGTAAAGCACTTTGGGACATCCTGAGGTCGTGAAAGGCGCTGTAGAAATTAAAGTTCTTTACTTTTCGTTCAGGAGTGGTGACATGAGTGCCAGCAATGCCGCTCCGGGTGGGTACTGCATGCCACCCGTTGAACTTGATGTGGGCAGGCAGATGGCAAAAGATGCAGCAGTGAGCTACATTCTGCCTGATCTGAGTCAACGGGTTCCAACAAAATGGATGAACGTCTTCTTTAAAACAGAGGACTGGCCTCAGGTCAGCAGGGCCAGTGGCCACATTGTGCGTCTGCTCAGCCCCGCACCTCGCTGCCGTGTGTCACCCTCAGAAAGATCTGTGGGCCTGAGCTGGCACCTTCTCCGAGTGGTGTGGGTAACGCACAGAGCTGTGCGATGGCTCCACGCGGCTGGCTTTCGGTGACAATAGAAGCCGACACAGGATGATCGTCACAAGAATTGCTCAAAGTGCTGCCGTTCCACGTGGACTTTATTACGTTTCACAGTGGAGTGCAGACACTGCTTTGAATCTGATGGCAATGAGAATCACTGCCACCGTGACTGTATGTAACTGGTGTCCCCGGTGTCCTGGGCCAATATTTATCCCTCAACCAACATCACTAGGAAACAGATGATCTGGTCATTATCACGTTGCGGTTGTGGGAGCTTGCTGTGCACAAATTGGCTGCCGCATTTGCCACATTACAACAGTGACTACACTTCAGAAGTACTTCATTGGCTGTGAAGTGCTTTGGGATGTCTTCAGGTCATGAAAGGCGCTATATCATAGAATCACAGAAAGTTACAGTACAGAAGGAGGCCATTCGGCCCATCTTGTCCATGCCGGCCGACAAAGAGCTAATCCAGCCTAATCCCACTTTCCAGCACTTGTTCCGTAGCCTTGTAGGTTACGGCATATCCAAGTACTTTTTAAATGTGATGAGGGTCTCTACCTCTACCACCCTTTCAGGCAGTGAGTTCCAGACCCCCACCACCCTCTGGGTGAAAACATTTCTCCTCAAATCCCCTCTAATCCTTTTACCAATTACTTTAAATCTGTGCCCCCTGGTTATCGACCCCTCTGCTAAGGGAAATAGGTCCTTCCTATACACTCTATCTAGGCCCTTCATAATTTTATACACCTCAATTAGGTCTCCCCTCAGCCTCCTCTGTTCCAAAGAAAACAACCCCAGCCTATCCTCCAATCTTTCCTCATAGCTAAAATTCCCCAGCCCAGGCAACATCCTCGTAAATCTCCTCTCCACCCTCTCTAAGTGCAATCACATCTTTCCTGTAATGTGGTGACCAGAACTGCACGCAGTATTCTAGCTGTGGCCTAACTAGTGTTTTATACAGTTGAAGCATAACCTCCCTGCTCTTATATTCTATGCCTCGGCTAATAAAGGCAAGTATCCCATGTGCCTTCTTAACCACCTTATCTACCTGGTCTGCTACCTTCAGGGATCTGTGGACATGCACTCCAAGGTCCCTCTGATCCGCTGCACTTCTCAGTGTCCTACCATTTATAGTACAGGAAACTTTTGTTTATCCGGCACCCAAATATCCGGAATTCTCCCTTAACCGGCAAAAATCATCCTCCGAAAACTCCTCTCAAATAACCGGCAATGTTGCCGATCCCGAGTCCGAGTCCGAGTCCGCGAACGGCGATTTAGTCAGTAGGGGTAGTTTTCAAAAGTGCCACTACTCGGCCTCCTGGCGCTGTCGGAAGTATACTGCACATTTCTTGATTTATTTATTTTTCTTTGTTAAAAATAGCCTCGGTAGATATAACTCTCCGTTATCCGGTACTTTCGATAAACCGGCACCACGCCGGTCCCGTCGGTGCCGGTTAATAAAGAGTTTCCTGTATATTCCCTTGCCTTGTTCGCCCTCCCCAAATACATTACCTCACACTTCTCCAGATTGAATTCCATTTGCCACTGTTCTGCCCACCTGACCAGTCCATTGATATCTTCCTGCCGTCTGCAGCTTTCTTTTTCAATATCAACCACACGGCCGATTTTTGTATCATCTGCAAACTTCTTAATCATACTTCCTACATTCAAGTCCAAATCATTGATATATACCACAAAAAGAAATACAAATCTTTCTATCTTTTTATGGCACAAACTAACAGCGTCCTCCTCTACACAAATCTCAGTTCATCCCTAACCCTAACACTTTACAGCCTCCCAGACTATGATCGCTAGGGTGGTCCTCTCATAGTGGGGAAGGAGGTTTTAGTTGCTTAGTGCTGTCAACACTCCCAGCACAGGAGCGCCTGTTAAAGCTGACCTTTTGCAGCAATGACAGGAACAGTGTGCAGTGCCACAGAGATCATTTTGCAGAGAGAGCGAGAGGTTAAGGTTGCACAACAGTGTACGTGTTGGCAGCTAAGGACGAAACAACTTGGTAGGGCAGACTTTAACTTTCGACAGACGCAGAACACGGGCGGTAGTGGGTCGGCCTCAATGGGAACGAAAGTCAAGGCGTGTGACGGGCAGGGTGTATGACGGGCGGGGTGTGTGACAGGCGCGGTGTGTGACTGGCGGGGTGTGTAACGGGCGGGGTGTGTGACGGGCGTGGTGAGTGACAGGCAGGGTGTGTGACGGGCAGGGTGTGTGACGGGCGTAGTGAGTGACGGGCGGGGTGTGTGACGGGCAGGGTGTGTGACGGGCAGGGTGTGTGACGGGCGTAGTGAGTGACGGGCGGGGTGTGTGACGGGCAGGGTGTGTGATGGGCAGGGTGTGTGACGGGCGTAGTGAGTGATGGGCGGGGTGTATGACGGGCAGGGTGTGTGATGGGCGCGGTGTGTGACGGGCGGGGTGAGTGACGGGCAGGGTGTGTGACTGGCGGGGTGTGTGACTGGCGGGGTGTGTGACGGGCGGGGTGTGTGACGGGCGTGGTGAGTGACGGGCAGGGTGTGTGACGGGTGGGGTGTGTGACGGGCGGGGTGTGTAACGGGCGGGGTGTGTGACGGGCGGGGTGTGTGACTGGCAGGGTGAGTGACGGGCGGGGTGTGTGACGGGCGGGGTGTGTGATGGGCGTGGTGTGTGATGGGCGGGGTGTGTGACGGGCGGGGTGAGTGACGGGCGGGGTGTGTGACGGGCGGGGTGTGTGACGGGCGGGGTGAGTGACGGGCGGGGTGTGTGATGGGCGGGGTGTGTGACGGGCGGGGTGAGTGACGGGCGGGGTGAGTGACGGGCGGGGTGAGTGACGGGCGGGGTGTGTGACGGGCGGGGTGAGTGACGGGCGGGGTGTGTGACGGGCGGGGTGAGTGACGGGCGGGGTGTGTGACGGGCGGGGTGTGTGACGGGCGGGGTGAGTGACGGGCGGGGTGTGTGACGGGCGGGGTGTGTGACGGGCGGAGTGAGTGACGGGCGGGGTGTGTGACGGGCGGGGTGTGTGACGGGCGGGGTGAGTGACGGGCGGGGGGTGTGACGGGCGGGGTGAGTGACGGGCGGGGTGTGTGATGGGCGGGGTGTGTGACGGGCAGGGTTTGTGACGGGCGGGGTGTGTGACGGGCAGGGTTTGTGACGGGCGGGGTGAGTGACGGGTGGGGTGTGTGACGGGCAGGGTTTGTGACGGGCGGGGTGAGTGACGGGCGGGGTGTGTGACGGGCGGGGTGTGTGACGGGCAGGGTTTGTGACGGGCGGGGTGAGTGACGGGTGGGGTGTGTGACGGGCAGGGTTTGTGACGGGCGGGGTGTGTGACGGGCGGGGTGTGTGACGGGCGGGGTGTGTGACGGGCGGGGTGTGTGACGGGCGGGGTGTGTGACGGGCAGGGTTTGTGACGGGCAGGGTTTGTGACGGGCGGGGTGAGTGACGGGTGGGGTGTGTGACGGGCAGGGTTTGTGACGGGTGGGGTGAGTGACGGGCGGGGTGTGTGACGGGCGGGGTGTGTGACGGGCGGGGTGTGTGACGGGCGGGGTGTGTGACGGGCAGGGTTTGTGACGGGCGGGGTGTGTGACGGGCGGGGTGTGTGACGGGCGGGGTGTGTGACGGGCAGGGTTTGTGACGGGCGGGGTGTGTGACGGGCAGGGTTTGTGACGGGCGGAGTGAGTGACGGGCGGGGTGTGTGACGGGCGGGGTGTGTGACGGGCGGGGTGAGTGACGGGCGGGGTGTGTGACGGGCGGGGTGAGTGACGGGCGGGGTGTGTGATGGGCGGGGTGTGTGACGGGCAGGGTTTGTGACGGGCGGGGTGTGTGACGGGCAGGGTTTGTGACGGGCGGGGTGAGTGACGGGTGGGGTGTGTGACGGGCAGGGTTTGTGACGGGCGGGGTGAGTGACGGGCGGGGTGTGTGACGGGCGGGGTGTGTGACGGGCAGGGTTTGTGACGGGCGGGGTGAGTGACGGGTGGGGTGTGTGACGGGCAGGGTTTGTGACGGGCGGGGTGTGTGACGGGCGGGGTGTGTGACGGGCGGGGTGTGTGACGGGCGGGGTGTGTGACGGGCGGGGTGTGTGACGGGCAGGGTTTGTGACGGGCAGGGTTTGTGACGGGCGGGGTGAGTGACGGGTGGGGTGTGTGACGGGCAGGGTTTGTGACGGGCGGGGTGAGTGACGGGCGGGGTGTGTGACGGGCGGGGTGTGTGACGGGCGGGGTGTGTGACGGGCGGGGTGTGTGACGGGCAGGGTTTGTGACGGGCGGGGTGTGTGACGGGCGGGGTGTGTGACGGGCGGGGTGTGTGACGGGCAGGGTTTGTGACGGGCGGGGTGTGTGACGGGCAGGGTTTGTGACGGGCGTGGTGAGTGACGGGCGGGGTGTGTGACGGGCAGGGTTTGTGACGGGCGGGGTGATTGACGGGCGACCAATCAGCTACCGCCCATTTTCTGCCCCTGCCGAAAGTTAAAGTCGGCCCTAGTGAGGACGTTTGTACAGTCAACTCTCTGAGCACAAGTGTGATTTGTACACAGTCTTGTTCAATTGCCCAGAAGCATGTCTGCTTTTTCTAGCCTGTTGTAATACTTAGAATCATAAAATCATAGAATGGTTACAGCACGGAAAAAGGCCATTCGACCTTAAAATCCTGATTACCTCCCTCTTCATTTCCGGCAAGTGGTTTCATTCAGATTAACAATTCCCTGCTGTTAACCCATTCCAGTAAACACGGCTGAGATTTGCAATCTACTTGGATAGTCCTTTCCACCAATGTAAGAAGGTTTTCATATCCACGATATTCAGACCTATATACAGGAGAGTAAGATACAGGAAACTTTCGTTTATCCGGCATCGACGGGACCGGCGTGGTGCCGGTTTATCGAAAGTACCGGATAACAGAGAGTTATATCTACCGAGGCTATTTTTAACAAAGAGACTCCAGGCAGCGCGGGAGAATCTATTCAAGCTACTGCAATGTTTCGGACTTGCGACAGCGCCAGGAGGCCGAGTAGTGGCACTTTTGAAAAGTACCCCTACTGACTAAATCGGCGTTCGCGGACTCGGGATCGGCAACATTGCCGGTTATTTGAGAGTATTTTTCGGAGCACTCGGCGTTCGCGGAGACTCGACTGTGACTCGGCAACATTGCCGGTTATTTGAGAGGAGTTTTCGGAGGATGATTTTTGCCGGTTAAGCGAGAATTCCGGATATTTGGGTGCCGGATAAACGAAAGTTTCCTGTAATTGGCACTCATAAAGCAGAGCACAACTGACTCAGCACAGACCAGCAATCCAACCTCAGAGCCCCCGGCCTGTGCGGCTATATATGGTAATCGCCATTTACCAGCTGAGCCACTGGGGGAGCTGTGGGATCTGGTTTGCTGACAGGAAAAGCTCCCTGCAAAGTCACCAGTTGTCTGACGTTTGTAACAGGGGCTGTAAGTAACTTGCTGCAACTCCCTGGACCGCACTCATCACTGTCAGCTTTGCTCGTCCAGCAGTTCGCTCGTAAAAATAGATCGGGAATCTTGAAGGCTTACTCAGCTGCCACAGGCATTGCAGAAACAGGATACTCAACTAACAAGTCACAGGAGTGAGCGGGTGAAGTGAAGTTAAGAACCAGGGCTTAATTTAGTAGGGAATTTGTAAATTCTCAAATCTGGCTCAAGGGTGTCCTCCTGTCCTGAAAGAAGACACGCAGATGAGGATTTGCCCCGTTTTTCTTCAGTATCATATTAAATGGCATTAATATTCTTGGGGAGAATTCGGAGCTCTCGTTGAAAACAGAGAATGGTCTCTTCTGCTTTACGCAACTTAAATTTCTATGGCACTCCTCGTGGGCAGTAAGAGATCCCAAAGTACTCTACATTAGAGAAAGAAAAAAGAATTTGCACGACTTCAGGATGTTCCAAAGTGCTTTGAAGTGTGGTCACTGTTGTAATGTGGGAAACGCGGCAGCCAATTTGCGCACAGCAAGCTCCCAGAAACAGCAATGTGATAATGGCCAGATAATCTGTTTTAGTGATGTTGGTTGAGGGACAAATATTGGCCAGGACACCGGGGAGAACTCCCCTGCTCTTCTTCGAAATAGTGCCATGGGATCTTTTACGTCCACCTGAGAGAGCAGACGGGGCCTCGGTTTAACGTCTCATCTGAAAGACGACACCTCCGGCAATGCAGCACTCTCTCTCAGTACAGCACTGGAGTGTCAGCCTAGATTATGGGGCTCAAGTCTCTGGAGTTTAAATTGGTTAGAGCCTGTAGAACCAAAGCACACACAAGAATATCATAAGAACATAAGAAATAGGAGCAGGAGGCCCTTCGAGCCTGCTCCGCCATTCAATAAGATCATGGCTGATCTTCTACCTCATCTCCACTTTCCTGCACTATCCCCATATCCCTTGATTCCCTTAATATTCAAAAATCTATCGCTCTCTGTCTTGAATATACTCAACGACTGAGCCTTCACAGCCCTCTGGGGTAGAGAATTCCAAAGATTCACCACCCTCTGAGTGAAGAAATTTCTCCTCATCTCAGTCCTAAATGGCCGACCCCTTATTCTGAGACTGTGACCCCTGGTTCTAGACTCTCCAGCCAGTGGAAACATCCTCCCTGCATCTACCCTGTCCAGCCCTGTAAGAATTTTGTATGTTTCAATGAGATCACCTCTCATTCGTCTAAACTCTAGAGAATATAGGCCTAGTCTACTTAATCTCTCTCCATAGGACAATCCCCCCATCCCAGGAATCAGTCTGGTGAACCTTTGTTGCACTCCCTCTATGGCAAATATATCCTTCCTTAGGTAAGGAGACCAAAACTGTGCACAATACTCCAGGTGTGGTCTCACCAGGGCCCTATATAATTGCAGTATGAGTGCATTAGATGTGAAATTTCTGAGTACCTTCTGACTCAGAGGCGAGAGTGCTATGAGTGCTAGAGTGCATGCCCGCATGCAACAAGACCTGGACGACGTTCAGGCTTGGGCTGATAGGTGGCAGGTAACATTCGCGCCACAGAAGTGCCAGACAATGACTATCTCCAACAAGCAAGAGTCTAACCACCTCCCCTTGACATTCAATGGCATTACCATCACCGAATCCCCCACCATCAACATCCTGGGGGTCACCATTGACCAGAAACTTAACTGGACCAACTATATAAATACTGTGGCAACAAGAGCAGGTCAGAGGCTAGGTATTCTGTGGTGAGTGTCTCACCTCCTGACTCCCCAAAGCCTTTCCACCATCTACAAGGCACAAGTAAGGAGTGTGATGGAATACTCTCCACTTGCCTGGATGAGTGCAGCTCCAACAACACTCAAGAAGCTCGACACCATCCAGGACAAAGCCGCCCGTTTGATCGGCACCCCATCCACCACCTTAAACATTCAATCCCTCCACCACTGGCGTACCGTGGCTGCAGTGTGTACCATCTACAAGATGCACTGCAGCAACTCGCCAAGGCTTCTTCGGCAGCACCTCCAAAACCCGCGACCTCTACCACCGAGAAGGACAAGGGCAGCAGGCGCATGGGAACACCACCACCTCCAAGTTCCCCTCCAAGTCACACACCATCCTGACTTAGAAGTATATCGCTGTTCCTTCATTGTCGCTGGGTCAAAATCCTGGAACTCCCTCCCGAACAGCACTGTGGGAGTACCTTCACCACACGGACTGCAGGGGTTCAAGAAGGCGGCTCACCACCACCTTCTCAAGGGGCAATTAGGGATGGGCAATAAATGCTGGCCTTGTCAGCGACGCCCACATCCCTTGAATGAATAAAAAAATAAGTTCAGTCACTATTGTTTTGTAGGCAAATACACCAGCCAATTTGTACACAGCAAGGTCCGCCCAGCAATAGGAGATAAACAGCCAGTTAATCTATTTTGGTGATGTTGGTTGATGGATGAATGTTGTCCTGGACACCAGGGATAACTCCTCTGCTCTTCTTCGAAATAGTGGCCATGGGACCTTTTACATCCATCTGAGAGTGCAGACGGGGACCTCGGTTTAACGTCTCATCCGAGAGACGGCACCTCCGACAGTGTAGCACTCCCTCAGCACTGCACTGGAAACGTCAGCCTAAATTATGGGCTCAAATCTCTGGAGTGGGTCGTGAACCCACAACCTCCTGACTCAGAGGGGTTAAAGTGTAATCAGTGAGCTAAGCTGATACATGAGCTGTGACAAATAGCTGGCAGCATTATTATAGATTGTGTTCTCCGGCTGTGTCCATGGGAGTCTTTTGAGCTGTGCAACACTGAGGGTGAAGTACTGGTGGGTACAGAACTGTCACTCGTTGTGGTTGTGGTGGGATCAATTTGAGGTGAAGAATTAAGAGGATTGGAACCAATATGTTAAATAAGCCTGGTGGCAGCACTGATATACCGGGTACAGTAGCATAGCAGTTATGTTACTGGACTAGTAATCCAGAGACCTGGACTAATGATTCTAGAGACGCAAGTTCAAATCCCACCATGGCAGCTGGGGAATTTAAATTCAGTTCATTAAATAAATCTGGAATAAAAAGTACTGGTAGTATCAGTACCAGATTGTCGTAAAAACCCATTTGGTTCACTAATGTCCTTTAGGGAAGGAAATCTACTGTCCTTACCCGGTCTGGCCGATATGTGACTCTAGACCCACAGCAATGTGGTTGACTCTGAACTGCCCCTCTGAAATGGCCTAGCCAGCCATAAAGAAGTACTCCCATTGTGACAGTACCTTCACCTCGTGGACTGCAGTGGTTCAAGAAGGCAGCTCACCACCACCTTCTCAAGGGCAACTAGGGATGGGCATTTATTGCCGGCCTTGTCAGTGATGCCAAGATCACGAGAATGAATTTTTAAAAAGGCAAGCCAGTAAGAGTTCACATATGATGTGTGTGTGCTATTGTTCTGCAGGCTCGAACCAATTTAAAGTAACTGGGTTAACAACACTTGCGCACACAGGACCATCATTCGTATATACTCTATGTTGATTGGATTTCTACCCCCCTGAACATTTATGGGGTGACCCAAAGTAGAGGGAACATTGACGGAGTATGTATCGGAAGGTTGGGTTGCAAGCAAATCGAAAGGTGGCATCATACGCCATGAAACATTTTAATCTTGCCATCAGAATCTTGAGAATGTGCAACTCTCTTCAACACCTGCGTTCTTATCTAGAATATATATCTAGACCAGTGGTATGATTTTCTGACTTGAAGGCTCTTGTGATAGGTAGGTGGCAGAAAATTCCTTTGCTTAACTGTGTCCATGCAGGAATAAGAAAACCCAAGGATTATTTGCCCCATCAAAGCTTAGCCCGCTAGCTCACCCAGCCCAGCATCCAATTGCATTTGAATTCTCTTAATACCTTGGCTCGACCAGCTCACCTGGCATTTTTTTTGTTATTTTGCTGGGCAACTGTACTCCATCACCCGGCAACTGTACTCCATCACCCGGCAACTGTACTCCATCACCCGGCAACTGTACTCCATCACCCGGCAACTGTACTCGATGGAGTATATACTAGCCAGCCACAAAGAAGTACTCCCATTGTGGCAGTACCTTCACCTCGTGGACTGCAGTGGTTCAAGAAGGCAGCTCACCACCACCTTCTCAAGGGCAACTAGGGATGGGCATTTATTGCCGGCCTTGTCAGTGATGCCAAGATCACGAGAATGAATATGTACTCCATCACCCGGCCACTGTACTCCATCACCCGGCCACTGTACTCCATCACCCGGCAACTGTACTCCATCACCCGGCAACTGTACTCCATCACCCGGCCACTGTACTCCATCACCCGGCCACTGTACTCCATCACCCGGCAACTGTACTCCATCACCCGGCAACTGTACTCCATCACCCGGCAACTGTACTCCATCACCCGGCAACTGTACTCCATCACCCGGCCACTGTACTCCATCACCCGGCAACTGTACTCCATCACCCGGCAACTGTACTCCATCACCCGGCAACTGTACTCCATCACCCGGCAACTGTACTCCATCACCCGGCAACTGTACTCCATCACCCGGCAACTGTACTCCATCACCCGGCAACTGTACTACATCACCCGGCAACTGTACTCCATCACCCGGCAACTGTACTCCATCACCCGGCAACTGTACTCCATCACCCGGCAACTGTACTCCATCACCCGGCAACTGTACTCCATCACCCGGCAACTGTACTACACCACCCGGCAACTGTACTCCATCACCCGGCAACTGTACTCCATCACCCGGCAACTGTACTCCATCACCCGGCAACTGTACTCCATCACCCGGCAACTGTACTCCATCACCCGGCAACTGTACTCCATCACCCGGCAACTGTACTCCATCACCCGGCAACTGTACTACATCACCCGGCAACTGTACTCCATCACCCGGCAACTGTACTCCATCTGATAATATCTCCAGCTCCACTGCATGTATATTTATAAGTAATGGGTTGCACATTGTCCCTTTTCCCTCCACAGTTAAATTGTCCACTTCCTTCAGGTTT
The DNA here is from genome assembly GCA_030390025.1 of Squalus acanthias. Lineage (NCBI taxonomy): Eukaryota > Metazoa > Chordata > Chondrichthyes > Squaliformes > Squalidae > Squalus > Squalus acanthias. Next base: position 476,875 of record JASTWF010000262.1, on the reverse strand, counting down.
GCTCCATCCGCTGAAGAGGCCATTACCACCTCCGAGGGCAATAATGAGACACAAAATAGCTAGGAATCTACTGGAGTCATCATCTGTAGCTACTAAGCAGTATCTGTCCAGTTAGGGGATTCCACATTATGCTGTTGAGTAGCAGGAATGGAGGAATCTGATGACACCAGTCTCATCATCAGCTCCTCCATATGACCTAACCCAGAAATACATCAATCCTTCAGAAGGTATGCACTGGCAGACAAGAGGACACAAAGACACTGCCCAATGGGAGCCTTGGTTCATGTCTACGTGTGTTCTCTCTCCCATGACATGGCCAGATCCCCTTACTCATTTATTTGCAGTTCGCAATGGAGTCTGGTATCTTGAGAGAAAATCAAAGGAAAAGGCAACAAAATGTCACTGCCCACAGCATTAGAGCAGGGCTCGCTCGGCTCAACTAAAGTCTCACCAATAGACCAGGCAAGTACTATGTACAGCTATATATTCTTACACTATTCTACAATTACCTACACAACAGTTCTACTACCTATGCTGCTAGAAAGGGAAAAAGATAGAGGAAGAGAGAAAGAAAGAGTCAGAGAGACTGGGTCACAAAGGGGACACAAAGAAGAGGTCCAGAGAGGGGCCTATCTAGTCCATTTCAACAAACATACCAGAAGGTTGTCAATCGAAAGAGAAAATGTCAGAAAGGCAGGTTCCTCAGTACCTGAAAACTGTTTCTGTTTTCGGGTGTCGACGTTTTGTTGGGCCCCTGGTTCTGATGGAGGGTCTACAACTGAAACGTTAACCTGTCTTTTCTCTTTTCAGATGCTGACGGACCTAGAATCAGAGAATGGTACAGCACAGAAGGAGGCCATTCGGCCCATCGTGCCAGTGCCGGCTCTTTGAAAGAGCTCTCCAATTAGTCCCGCTCCCCCGCTCTTTCTCCAGAGCCCCCTGCAAATTCTTCCTGCTGTGTATTTCCAGCATTTTCTGCACGTATTTGTCAATCAAATTATACTACCAGCATTTACCAGGTAACCAGTTCTCAAGAAACCCCTTCCCCACATTTTTGGATTGTGGCTTGTTGTTGTCCTGGACTCCGCCATTATAATGAGCCCTTACATCACTTATTATAATAGAAATAGAACTGTTTCCTACTTCCCAAGTGATGTAAGAAAACTACTAGGCACTTGGTCTGAGTATTGAACAAAGCTTTAATCAACTGTTTTTCAACATGGAGGTCTAGTTGTGTCCTTCACTAGTTCCTGTTAAAGAATGTCCTGAGCAAGCTGGGCCCATGCCCGAGTATTTATACTCTCCCTGGACAGCGCCACCAGCAGGCCGCCCAGTATTATTTCATAAGTCATTTCCACATGAATGACAAGATTCATGTCACCAAGTGTGAGCATTGCTGGCATTTATTGCCCATTCCTAATTGCCCCTAGAAGGTGGTGGTGGGCCTTCCTCTTGATCCACTGCAGTCTGTGTGGTGACAGTGTTCCCAAGGTGATGTGAGTGAGGTAGGGAGTTCCAGGATATTGCCTCAGTGACGATGGAGGAACAGAAATGCCCAGTTGTCCTTCAAAACCTCTTTCATACTTACTTTTACTTCCATGCCATTTTTCTCCCCTCCCTTCCGCAGGTTCTGAAAGATATTGGCATCAGGGTGCTATTCCACGATTCGAAGCGGTCATCCTTCATTTGTGAAGCTTGACAGCGAGAATTGAGGACATCACAGCCAAGCCCGATCATGCCCCCAGCTGATGACCAGAGATGTGCGCTTTCCACCACGGAATCACTGGACAGCGGACAGGAGCAGAGAGTGCTGAGGCTAACTGTAGCGCCTCTGTTGAATCCCAACTGACATCAGCTCACTCATCATAGATTGAGACAGAAGCTAAGTGGTGACTATCCTGTACATCTCCTCTGGAATTGCCTCTGGTCACATATTTTTACTTAAGAAAAAGATTGACATGTCCTCTTCACACCTGCTATCTTCTGAGTTATGGGTCTTTTGCAATTATGACCAGTTGTAATTCAACATGATTCATAAGGTGTCGGTTACATAGTAAACAGAAATTAAATTCCAGCGGTCAGCTCTTCAGAGCGTTGGATCATCTGAGCTACATAAAAGAAAGACTTGCATTTCTGCAGCACCTTTCACGACCACCGGACATCTCAAAGCGCTTTACAGCCAATGAAGTATTTTTGAAGTGTAGTCACTGTTGTATTGTGGGAAATGCAGCAGCCAATTTGCGCACAGCAAGCTCCCACAAACAGCAATGTGATAATGAGCAGATAATCTGTTTTTGTTATGTGGATTGAGGGATAAATATTGTCCAGGACACCGGGGAATAACTCCCCTGCTCTTCTTCGAAATAGTGCCATGGGATCTTTTACGTCCACCTGAGAGAGCAGACTGGGCCTCAGTTTAATGTCCCATGTGAAAGACTGCACCTCCGACAGTGCAGCACTCCACTCCCTCAGCACGGCTCTGGAGTGTCAGCCTGGATTTATGTGCTCAAATCCCTGGAGTGGGACTTGAACCCACAACCTTCTGACTCAGAGGCGAGCGTGCTACCCACTGAGCCACAGCTGACAAGAAGAGTAACAGTCTGGATTCTTTTTTCATTATTTTGACATTTTCTCTCCATCCTCTCTTGACATTGGTGACTCATGCTGGGCTGCTGGTATAGGCTTTAGGTCTTGCTGAAGCAGTTGTTAAAGCTTCTTGCTTACCTCATGCAAGTCCTCTGGTTCTATCATTACATAGAATTGCACAGAATGTACCGTACATTTGGCCTAACTGTCCCTAATCAACCCCACCATTCCTCTAACTATTCTTTTACTTTTTATATGTTTATCAAAGATTTTTGGGTTCCCTTTTACGTTACCTGCTAATCTTTTCTCATACCCTCTCTTTGCCCTTCTTCTATCCTTTTTCAATTTCCTCCTGCCCTCTCTGTATTCTGCCAGGTTTTCGATTGTATTCTGTACCTGACATTTGTCCCTAGATCTCTTTGCTCCTCTACCCCATTTAGACTCTTATTATCCAAGCAGTCTGTGGCCTGATTATTCTTTCTATTGCGGGAATAGGAGGAGGGTGGAATCATAGAATCATAGAAATTTACAGCACGGAAGGAGGCCATTTCGGCCCATCTTGTCCATGCCGGCCGACAAAGAGCTATCCAGCCTAATCCCACTTTCCAGCTCTTGGTCCGTAGCCCTGTAGGCTACGGCACTTCAAGCACTTTCTAAATGTGGTGAGGGTTTCTGCCTCTACCACCCTTTCAGGCAGTGAGTTCCAGACCCCCACCACCCTCTGGGTGAAGAAATTTCCCCTCAAATCCCCTCTAAACTTCACCAATTACTTTAAATCTGTGCCCCCTGGTTATTGACCCCTCTGCTAAGGGAAATAGGTCCTTCCTGTCCACTCTATCTAGGCCCCTCATAATTTTATACACCTCAAAAAGGTCTCCCCTCAGCTTCCTCTGTTCCAAAGAAAACAAACGCAGCCTATCCAATCTTTCCTTGTAGCTAAAATTCTCCAGTCCTGGCAACATCCTTGTAAATCTCCTCTGTACCCTCTCTAGTGCAATCACATCTTTCCTGTAATGTGGTGACCAGAACTGCACGCAGTACTCTAGCTGAGGCCTAACTAGTGTTTTATACAGTTCAAGCATAACCCCCTGCTCTTGTATTCTATGCCACGGCTAATAAAGGCAAGCATTCCGTATGCCTTCTTAACCACCTTATCTACCTGGCCTGCTACCTTCAGGATTGACTGCAATGCTTCTCTTTTGTATTCTAGGTGGCATGGAAGAGGTGTACTGTCAGGGAGGTGGTTGGGGAGGGGGGATTCCTACCCCTTGTTAGCAAAACAGATGTTTGTGGCTCAGGAGAGGGTCCGGGTGAATGACTTCAGCAGCTGTCAAAGGAGCTTGTGGTTGTTTTCACTCAACTGTCTCCAAGTAATTGCAAAAGGGCACAGTACTGAGCATGGCCTCTATCACTCAGTGTCCAGGAATAACAGCATTGTGCAACAGGTACAGAAATGGCATAAATACAAAAGCAAAATACTGCGGATGCTGGAAACCTGAAATAAAAACACAAAATGCTGGAAACACTCAGCCGGTCAGGCAACATCTGTGGAGAGAGAAACAGAGTTAACCTTTCAGGTCGATGACCCTTCGTCAGAACTGGAAAAAGTTAGAGATGTAACAGGTTTTAAGCAGGTACGGGGGCAGGGAAAGGGGGGAGGGGAGGAACGAACAAACGGGAAGGTCTGTGATAGGATGGAAGGCAGGAGAGATTAAATGACAAAAGGGATGATGGTACGAGGCAAAAAGGGATTTTTTTTGTATTCATTTATGGGATGTGGGCGTCGCTGGCAAGGCCAGCATTTATTGCCCATCCCTAGATGCCCTTGAGAAGGTGGTGGTGAGCCGCCTTCTTGAACCGCTGCAGTCCGTGTGGTGAAGGTACTCCCACAGTGCTGTTAGGGAGGGAGTTTCAGGATTTTGACCCAGCGACGATGAAGGATCAGCGATATACTTCTAAGTCAGGATGGTGTGTGACTTGGAGGGGAACTTGGAGGTGGTGGTGTTCCCATGTGCCTGCTGCCCTTGTCATAGAAACATAGAAACATAGAAACTAGGTGGAAGAGGTCGCGGGTTTGGGAGAAGTAATGGGACAAGTATAGAAACTAGAAGAGGTCTAGAAGAGGTGTAAATGGGAATGGCAGAAACATCAACAGCTGCTCTGTGAAAAAATAGGGGCCGAGGTTATGGTCTGAAATTGTTGAACTTGATGTTGAGTCCAGAAGGCTGTAAAGTGCCTAATCGAAAGATGAGGTGCTGTTCCTCGAGCTTACGTTGAGCTTTGTTGGAACAGTATAAGAGGTCGAGGACAGAGAGGTCAGAGTGGGAGTGGAGCGGAGAATTAAAGTGACAGGCGACCGGAAGCTCGGAGTTACCCTTACGGACTGAACGAAGGTGTTCCGCAAAGCGGTCACCCAATCTGTGTTTGGTCTCCCCAGTGTTCTTTCCTCCCCTCCCCCCTTTCTCTGCCCCCGTACTTGCTTAAAACCTGTTACATCGCTAACTTTTTCCAGTTCTGACGAAAGGTCATCGACCTGAACCGTTGACGCTGTTTCTCTCTCCACAGATGCCGCCTGACCTGCTGAGTATTTCCAGCATTCTCTGTTGTTATTTCAAAAGTGGCATAAACCGTTTTCTGGGCCACAATTAATGACCTTTCTTTGCAGCCTGTTCCCCTACGACAGGTCGGGCTGAAACACCAGCCCTGGGATCAGTAGCTGGTTATTCTGGGAACGGTTTGCTCTTGAACGACACAATTACAGGAAATCTGAGTGCAGAGGTCTGTGACATTCATTTGCACGAAATTCACATTGCCGATGCAGACGCGAGAAAAGCCGGAGAGGAAATTTGTGTGCAGTGCAACACAGGAGCAAAATGGGAGTAAATAATTAGCGCCCATGTTCCTTCGCCATTGCACCCATTTTTTGGGGTGCGATTCGGGAGCAGCATTGAGGAAAACTGGCGCTAATAACTCATTGCTCAAGTGCATACAACGACTACAATAATACCAGTTGATTTCGATGTGCCCTTGTCTGTAAATACTTATGTAGAATGACCTCACCATAAATGTACAGGCAGATGGGTGCTCACAGCTAGGCTGCTGGAACACTTATAAAATGTCAGAGTCGATGCCAGGGTTATAAGGGAAAGGCATGTCGCTCGATCCTCACCAGCACAAGAACAGTTTATCACTTACATGGTGTGTGACAGGGAAACTGAAATTTCATCCCCCATCTCCACAAGTTGCTTTGTACAATACTGTAGATTGATTTTCTTTGGCAAGATCCCACATTGTAAAAGACTAAGATGTCATTGCAAAATCATGTCAAGCTATAAATATGATTCTAAGGTGGCAAGTTTATGTGTGATAACTTATGTAGCATCCAGGTGCAAGACATATTGAAGATCTTATGTAAGCTGGAATTTTGCTTGCAAGCAACAAGTTCTCATCCTGCTCGTAAGTAATCATTCCAACGTACTAAAGATAGCAGTAGAAGGCAGCTGGATGGTGCAAGGCACTAACGGACCAAAGCGCTACAATTAGCCTTTCTGACCCTGAAATAACCAGAGGAAAAATCAATCAGGCTTCCTACTCCTGCTCAAGGTCCGGCGACCCCGCTGGTAAATGCATGCATGTGCATGTTGGTTGAAGACTAGATATGATGCGGAGATGCCGGTGTTGGACTGGGGTGGACAAAAGTGAGAAGTCGCACAACACCAGGTTATAGTCCAACAGTTTTATTTGAAATCACAAGCTTTCGGAGCGCTGCTCCTTCGTCAGGTGAAGACTAGATAGGGTGCAGCTGTTGCCCCCATCACCATCTTCAAGGATGCCTGCTGGCACTTTACTGTTTAGGACTTCACACTCTGGTCATTGCTCCTCTGAACTTTATTGCCTCGTTGCTCCTAAGCCTCAACTAAATGGTCTTCCACGCTCCCTGCATCCTCACCATGTTGATATCGTAGGATTACATAGGATATACGGCACAGAAACAGGCCATTCGGCCCAACCAGTCCATGCCGGCGTTTATGCTCCACTCGCGCCTCCTCCCGTCTTTCCTTATCTAAATCTATTCCCTTCTCCCTCATATGCTTATCTAATCGCCCCTTAAATGCATCTATACCATTCGCTTCAACCATTCCCTGTGGTAGCGAGTTCCACATTCTCACCACTCCCTGGGTAAAGAAGTTTCCTCTGAATTCCCTATTGGATTTCTTGGTGACTATCTTATATTGATGGCCTCTAGTTTTGCTCTTCCCCACAAGTGGAAACACTCTCTCTGTATCCACTCTATCAAAACCTTTCATAATTTTAAAGACCTCTATTAGGTCACCCCTCGGCCTTCTCTTTTCAAGAGAAAAGAGACCCAGCCTGTTCGTTCTTTCTTGATAGGTATAACCTCGCATTTCTGGTATCATCTTTATACATCTTCTCTGCACCCTCTCCAGTGCCTCTATATACTTTTTATAATATGGCGAACAGAACTGTACGCAGTACTCTTGTGGTCTAACCAAGGTTTGATACAGGTTTAGCATAACTTCTCTACTTTTCAATTCTATACCTCTAGAAATAAACCCTAGTGCATGGTTTGCTTTTTTCATGGCCTTGCTAACCTGTGTCACTACTTTTAGTGATTTGTGTATTTGTACTCCGAGATCCCTTTGCTCCTCCACCCCACCTAGACTCGCACCCTCCAAGTAATAAGTGACCTCCCTATTATTCCTACCAAAATGTAATACCTCACATTTATCTGTGCTGAATTTCATTTGCCAATTATATTCCCATTCTTCAAGTTTATTAATGTCTTCTTGTAATTTGTTGCAGTCCTCCTCAGTATTGACTATCCCCCCCACCCCCCTCACAATTTGGTGTCATCTGCAAATTTAGAAATTGTGTTTTTGATTCCAAAGTCTAAATGGTTAATATAAATTGTGAACAACAGTGGTCCTGGCACTGATCCTTGTGGAACACTACTACCCACCTTCTACCACTCTGAATAACTACCCTTTACTCCTACTCTCTGCTTTCTGTCTTGAAGCCAGCTAGTTATCCATTCTGCTACTTGTCCCCTGACTCCGCATTCTCTGACCTTATTCATTAATCTATTCTGTGGTACCTTATCGAAGGCCTTTTGAAAATCTAGATAAATTACATCTACTGCATTACCCTTGTCTACTCTCTCTGTTACCTCTTCAAAAAATTCAATGAGGTTGGTTAAGCAAGACTTTCCCTTTTGAAATCCATGCTGACTATTCATTATTATATTTTTGGTTTCTAGATGTTCTTCTATTTTCTCCTTTAGTAGATATCAAGGCGGGACACTGCCTCCTACTTGAATTCATTCTTTCCCAGGAGCCCGAAAGTGTGGGACTCCTTAACTCCCTTAGTCTCCCCTTCCTCATGCAATCTGCAGGTATTTAAAAACCTGGGGTGTTGTCCTGACACCAACTCATATATATGTACCACTCTCTCAGCTGCTCGACCATTTACTTCACTGACCATTTAATACTGTACCACTGGCGCCTATCCTAGATACTATCAAGACCTATGAAATCCACAGAAATGAAAATTGGGCAGTTTCTATAACCGGCAGCCGATTTGCAATGCCAGTTTTACGGCAAGGTGGCAGCTAAAAATCAACCCGACATTCTCTCTCAAACACCATGCCCTACTCAAAGAAGAGACACATCATCATTCTGGACTTTACACAGAGGGTTAGCAACAGGCAGAACAGGTTACCAAGGGCAGATGGTTAAAACCAAGACAGTGGACTTATTTCGGAAACAGCTGAATGCTGTAATGGGAAGATGGTCGGGTAGGCATTCTGGAAGTCCAAAGAGCCTTCTTCATCCCAACTGATCTTGTAATGTGGACAGCATTATTTATCACTGTACCAACAAACTAAATGAAGCTGCTTTTCTCTATCCCACCACCAGTGTGCAGTATGTCACTGCAGTTCCTCACACTGTAACCCACATGCCAACTCTAAGCCCTGCTACTGGTTTGTTAGCAGATGTAAATGAGACAAGGAAACAGGTCAACCAAAGCCAGGCCATTAATATCCTGACACAGGTTAATAAGGCCATAACAAAAGCAAACCAAGCACTAGGGTTTATTTCTAGAGGGATAAAATTGAAAAGTAGAGAGGTTTTGCTAAACTTGTATCGAACTTTGGTTAGACCACACTTAGAGTACTGCGTACAGTTCTGGTTGCCATATTATAAAAATGATATAAAGGCACTGGACAGGGTGAAAAAAAATGAACAAGGATGATACCAGAACTGCGAGGTTATATCCAGCAGGAAAAGATGAACAGGCTGGGTCTCTTTTCTCTTGAAAAGAGAAGGCTGAGGGGTGACCTAATAGAGGTCTTTAAAATTATGAAAGGTTTTGATAGAGTAGATAGAGAGAGAATGTTTCCACTTGTGGGGAAGAGCATAACTAGAGGCCATCAACATAAGACAGTCCCCAAGAAATCAAATAGGGAATTCAGGAGAAACTACTTTACCCAGAGAGTGATGAGAATGTGGAACTCGCTACCACAGGGAGTGGTTGAGGCAAATAGTATAGATGGATTTAAGAGGAGGCCAGACAAGCATGTGAGGGAGAAGGGAATAGAGGGTCATGCTGATAGGGTTAGATGAGGAAAGACGGGAGGAGGCTCGAGTGGAGCATAAACACCGGCATGGACTGGTTGGGCCGAATGGCCTGTTTCTGTGCTGTATATCCTGTGTAATTATATGTAATATAATTTCTCTTTAAATCAAACATTATTACAAATTCAGAGATGTGTCCTCTTGATCTTTGAGGATTGGAGTAATATTTCCACATCAGGTTTTTAATTTAACAAATGTATAAGGTGAGATGAAATTCAACCAAATTTTAAAAAACAATGAATTTTAATAGTTTGGTCAGGAACTAAATTCTGTGTCACGTGTTCTAGGCCATGTCCTCTGTGCTGTACAAAATTGGCTTGGGACAGTGATAGGAGTTGACCTAATTCACCCTGTCCCCTTAACGAATAAACAGTGAGCATTTCCAGTTTTGCTGGATATGGTATCCAGAGATATTCTTTATTGTTTTTAATTTTATGTTCAGTCTGACATGCTGGGGAGGCTCTTCTACGAGATCTCTTATACTTTTTTTGTTACGAAGGTGAAGGTAGAGGCTCACAAGGTAGGACATCACCAAGTTTGAAAGAGTAAAATCCAACATAAGTCAAAAGGTAATAATGCAAGAAAAAGCTTGTAATCTGATAGATGGTCCTTCTTTAATCTCAAACCATCACCCTTCTCTAGTCTCCAACCCCTATCTCTCCATCACGCCTTCTCTAGTCTCTAACCCTATCTCTCCATCGCGCCTTCTCTAGTCTCTTACCCTATCTCTCCATTGTCCTTCTCTAGTCTCTAACCCTATCTCTCCATTGTCCTTCTCTAGTCTCTAACCCTATCTCCCCATTGTCCTTCTCTAGTCTCTAACCCTATCTCCCATTGTCCTTCTCTAGTCTCTAACCCTATCTCTCCATTGTCCTTCTCTAGTCTCTAACCCTATCTCCCCATTGTCCTTCTCTAGTCTCTATCCCTATCTCTCCATTGTCCTTCTCTAGTCTCTAACCCTATCTCCCCATTGTCCTTCTCTAGTCTCTAACCCTATCTCTCCATTGTCCTTCTCTAGTCTCTAACCCTATCTCCCCATTGTCCTTCTCTAGTCTCTAACCCTATCTCTCCATCGCGCCTTCTCTAGTCTCTAACCCTATCTCCCCATTGTCCTTCTCTAGTCTCTAACCCTATCTCTCCATTGTCCTTCTCTAGTCTCTAACCCTATCTCCCCATTGTCCTTCTCTAGTCTCTAACCCTATCTCTCCATCATCCTTCTCTAGTCTCTAACCCTATCTCTCCATTGTCCTTCTCTAGTCTCTAACCCTATCTCTCCATTGTCTTTCTCTAGTCTCTAACCCTATCTCCCCATTGTCCTTCTCTAGTCTCTAACCCTATCTCTCCATTGTCCTTCTCTAGTCTCTAACCCTATCTCTCCATTGTCCTTCTCTAGTCTCTAACCTCTATCCTTTCATCATCATTCTCTAGCCTCCAAATCCTAGCCCTCCATTGTAACCTTTCTTGCCTCTCTCTTGTTGCTACTATAGTCAGTCCTCCTCTAGCTTGTCTCTCTTGTTCCTCCAAAGCGCCAAACAAGCCATTTACCGCACCGTATTGAAATCAAAACTAATCGCACTCTCTCCTACTCCAAAGATGCAGCTAGCATCAGCCCCAGGTTTCGTCACTGAGGATCGAAATTCCTATTCCTTCTTGGAGCTATCAGTCACTTAGTAACTCAGTAGCAGCTGAGTCCCTGTGATACAGCAGTGGAAATGTGAGAACGAGTTGCTCTGAACTGCTGCACTTGTAACTTCAGATGGAGCAATTATGCCCCTTTTGAGAAATATTCCTTCCATACAGGTACATGGTTTTACTTAGTTCCATTTTGCTCCCTTCTGTGTCAGCTGTGGCTCAGTTCACCTCTGAGTCAGAAGGTCGTGGGTTCAAGTCCCACTCCAGGGACCTGAGCACATCAATCTAGGCTGACACTCCAGTGCAGTGCTGAGGGAGTGCTGCACTGTAGGAGGTGCCGTCTTTCGGATGAGACGTTAAACCGAGGCCCCGTCTGCTCTCTCAGGTGGACGTAAAAGATCCCATGGCACTATTTCGAAGAAGGGCAGGGGAGTTCTCCCCAGTGTCCTGGGGTCAATATTTATCCCTCAACCAACATAACAGAAACAGATTATCTGGTCATTATCACATTGCTGTTTGTGGGAGCTTGCTGTGCGCAAATTGGCTGCCGCGTTTCCCACATTACAACAGTGACTACATTCCAAAAAGTACTTCATTGGCTGTAAAGCGCTTTGAGACGTCCGGTGGTCGTGACAGGCGCTATAGAAATGCAAGTCTGTCTTTCTTTCTTTCCAGTTGTCTCTCCTCCTTTCATGACTTTTACTGGACAGTTCCACTGACAATGTCAGCTCTCTAGTTATCTCATCCAACTGGCTATTATCTACATGTGAGTCCTGACAGTGAGTGTTGGTAAGCTATCTACCGTGATGGACAACATAGCCAAATCTGATCTTCGCCTTACCGAATGATAACACACGGTCATTTTTCAGCAGGTGTCAGGATCAAGAACCCTGGTTCATTTCCCCCTCCCTAGTGTGGGAGCAGTGAATTCATTCGTAGCTGCCTGTAATCATCCCCCTCTCGCCCCATTGAGATCTGCTCAGTCAGCATAGGCCAGGGCTCAAGCCTGGGACTTTCCTGGTCTGTGTGGCTCAGTATGTGTCAGCAGTATATTTACCAACTCAGGGGGAGCTGTACTCAAGATCTACCTTCCCTTCCACTTCCATTATTCTAACCACACCAGTTGCTTTCCACAGATGGCATTTCCACAACCCCAACAGTACAGGAACCACCCGAGGTCTGGAGAATATTTGACCACCTCCATCTGTATTTATACTTGAACCTCAGAAAGAATCTATATCATTGTTTAACCCCTAGACTGCTGATAGATCCAGCTAAATGACTGTCTCCCTGGGCTGGCCAGTTTTGTGACGATCAAATAAACACTAATATTACAGTAATAAAAATAACGGAGTGACTGCTGCCGACGAACGGGAAGCTGCGCAGAAGCGTTCTGCGCATAAATCTGTGGTGGTTTAAGGATGGGTGTGTCATAATACAGTCATATCGCATGCCTAAATATAATATAGTCAAACCACATACCAGTGTCAGCTGTGGCTCAGTGGGTAGCACTCTTGCCTCTGAGTCAGAAGGTTGTGGGTTTATAGTCCCACTCCAGGGACTTGCACATGTAATCTAGGCTGACACTCCAGTGCAGTACTGAGGGAGTGTTGGAGGTGCTGTCTTTTGGATGAGACTGTGGTCCTATCTGCTCTCTCAGGTGGTGGACATAAAAGATCCCATGGCACTATTTCAAAGAAGAGCAGAGGAGTTATCCCTGGTGTCCTGGCCAATATTTATCCTTCAACCAACATAACAAAAACAGATGATCTGGTCATTATCACATTGCTGTGTGTGGGAGCTTGCTGTGAGCAAATTGGCTGCTGTGTTTCCCACATTACAACAGTGACTACACTTCAAAAGTACTTTATTGGTTGTAAAGCGCTTTGAGACGTCCGGTGGTCGTGAAAGGTGCTTTAGAAATGCAAGTCTTTCTTTCAGAATCTATGGAGCTATGAGTTGGTTTAATAATGTATAATAATAGCGCGGGTTGGCTTAAGTACGAATGTATGATATTTTCGCGCAGGAGGGTTGCGGAGATTTATTTGTTCGGTGAGCAAGCTCCGTGTGAAGGGAAAGGAGAAGAAAATGAATAAAAATGGACGCTTACTGTGTTTTGCTGGGGCAGATTTTCTTTTCCTGATGCGGCTCTGTTCGGCAGTAGCGATCTCGTTTCACCACCCCCGGGCTCTCCGTTCTCTCTGGAAGTGTTTCCTTTGTGATGGCGACAATATTTTCTTTTCAGTTAGTTCAGTCACATCCTAAAAAAAAATGTATCTGTCGGGAAAACCTTCATTACTGTAATATTACCCTTGAATTTAAAAAAAAACTTACTTCAATTGAAAAAGTAACAATTTTAATCTCCAAGTGTTCCTCTGAGTCAGAAGGTTGTGGGTTCAAGTCCTCCTATGGACGAGAGCACCTAATCCAGGCTGACACTTCAGGGCAGTACTGAGGGAGTGCCGCACTGTCAGAGGTGCTGTCTTTTGGATCAGATGTTCAACTGAGATCCTGACTGCTGGTCAGGGGGGGGTGCGGGAGTAAAAGATTCCACGGCACTATTTGAAGAAGAGCAGGGGAGATGTCCAGGCCAACATTTCTCCCTCAATCAAAAACAGTTTAGCTGGTCATTCATTTCATTTGCTGTTTATGGGACCTCACTGTCAGCAATTTGACTGTTACTGTGTTTGCCTAATAGTAACATTGGCTGTGAAGTGCTTTGGGGTGCCATAATGATGTGGTAAAGTGATATATAAATCCAAGCTCTTTCTTTCAATTTCCTTTTTGCCATCTAACCTACCATTTTTATACCTTAGTTCTCTAAGAAGCTAATGTTAAAGACTATTTCTTAGCTTATTGCTTTTTCTTTAAAAAAAAAGAGGTTTTGAGTGGCTCAGCTCTGAAAATAAGTGCAACCTCTGGGGGAGGGTGGGGGATGAGGAGGATGGATGTGGTGTCCAGGACTAGGGGGCACAAGCTAAAAATTAGAGCCAGGCCTTTCAGGAGTGAAGTTAGGAAACACCTCTACACACAAAGAGCGGCAGAAGTTTGGAACTCTCTTCCGCAAACAGCAATTGATGCCAGATCAACTGTTAATTTTAACTCTGAGATTGATAGCTTTTTGTTAACCAATGGTATTCAGGGACATGGGCCAAAGGCAGGTATATGGAGTCAGGTCACAGATCAGCCATGATCTCATTGAATGACGGAGCAGGCTCGAGGGGCTGAATGGCCTCCTCCTGTTCCTGTGTAACAGGCTCGAGGGGCTGAATGGCCTCCTCCTGTTCCTAATGTAACAGGCTCGAGGGGCTGAATGGCCTCCTCCTGTTCCTGTGTAACAGGCTCGAGGGGCTGAATGGCCTCCTCCTGTTCCTAATGTAACAGGCTCGAGCGGCTGAATGGCCTCCTCCTGTTCCTAATGTAACAGGCTCGAGGGGCTGAATGGCCTCCTCCTGTTCCTGTGTAACAGGCTCGAGGGGCTGAATGGCCTCCTCCTGTTCCTAATGTAACAGGCTCGAGGGGCTGAATGGCCTCCTCCTGTTCCTGTGTAACAGGCTCGAGGGGCTGAATGGCCTCCTCCTGTTCCTAATGTAACAGGCTCGAGGGGCTGAATGGCCTCCTCCTGTTCCTGTGTAACAGGCTCGAGGGGCTGAATGGCCTCCTCCTGTTCCTAATGTAACAGGCTCGAGGGGCTGAATGGCCTCCTCCTGTTCCTGTGTAAAAGGCTCGAGGGGCTAAATGGCCTCCTCCTGTTCCTGTGTAACAGGCTCCAGGGGGCTGAATGGCCTCCTCCTGTTCCTGTGTAACAGGCTCGAGGGGCTGAATGGCCTCCTCCTGTTCCTGTGTAACAGGCTCGAGGGGCTGAATGGCCTCCTCCTTTTCCTGTGTAACAGGCTCGAGGGGCTGAATGGCCTCCTCCTGTTCCTGTGTAACAGGCTCGAGGGGCTGAATGGCCTCCTCCTGTTCCTAATGTAACAGGCTCGAGGGGGGCTGAATGGCCTCCTCCTGTTCCTGTGTAACAGGCTCGAGGGGCTCAATGGCCTCCTCCTGTTCCTAATGTAACAGGCTCGAGAGGGGCTGAATGGCCTCCTCCTGTTCCTGTGTAACAGGCTCGAGGGGCTGAATGGCCTCCTCCTGTTCCTAATGTAACAGGCTCGAGGGGGCTGAATGGCCTCCTCCTGTTCCTAATGTAACAGGCTCGAGGGGGCTGAATGGCCTCCTCCTGTTCCTAATGTAAAAGGTTCGAGGGGGGCTGAATGGCCTCCTCCTGTTCCTAAAGTAACAGGCTCGAGGGGCTGAATGGCCTCCTCCTGTTCCTAATGTAACAGGCTCGAGGGGGGCTGAATGGCCTCCTCCTGTTCCTAATGTAACAGGCTCGAGGGGGCTGAATGGCCTCCTCCTGTTCCTAATGTAACAGGCTCGAGGGGCTGAATGGCCTCCTCCTGTTCCTAATGTAACAGGCTCAAGGGGGCTGAATGGCCTCCTCCTGTTCCTAATGTAACAGGCTCGAGGGGGCTGAATGGCCTCCTCCTGTTCGTAATGTAACAAGCTCGAGGGGCTGAATGGCCTCCTCCTGTTCCTAATGTAACAGGCTCGAGGTGCTGAATGGCCTCCTCCTGTTCCTAATGTAACAGGCTCGAGGGGCTGAATGGCCTCCTCCTGTTCCTAATGTAACAGTCTCGAGGGGCTGAATGGCCTCCTCCTGTTCCTAATGTAACAGGCTCGAGGGGTACTGAATGGCCTCCTCCTGTTCCTGTGTAACAGACTCGAGGGGGCTGAATGGCCTCCTCCTGTTCCTAATGTAACAGGCTCGAGGGGACTGAATGGCCTCCTCCTGTTCCTAATGTAACAGGCTCGAGGGGCAGAAAGCCTCCTCCTGTTCCTAATGTAACAGGCTCGAGGGGCTGAATGGCCTCCTCCTGTTCCTAATGTAACAGGCTCGAGGGGGCTGTATTGCCTCCTCCTGTTCCTAATGTAACAGGCTCGAGGGGCTGAATGACCTCTCCTGTTCCTAATGTAACAGGCTCGAGGGGCTGAATGACCTCCTCCTGTTCCTAATGTAACAGGCTCGAGGGGGCTGAATGGCCTCCTCCTGTTCCTAATGTAACAGGCTCGAGGGGCTGAATGGCCTCCTCCTGTTCCTAATGTAACAGGCTCGAGGGGCTGAATGGCCTCCTCCTGTTCCTAATGTAACAGGCTCGAGGGGCTGAATGGCCTCCTCCTGTTCCTGTGTAACAGGCTCGAGGGGGCTGAATGGCCTCCTCCTGTTCCTAATGTAACAGGCTCAAGGGGCTGAATGGCCTCCTCCTGTTCCTAATGTAACAGGCTCGAGGGGGCTGAATGGCCTCCTCCTGTTCCTAATGTAACAGGCTCGAGGGGGCTGAATGGCCTCCTCCTGTTCCTAATGTAACAGGCTCGAGGGGCTGAATGGCCTCCTCCTGTTCCTGTGTTCCTACGGATGAAAGTGTTGTGTTCCCCCCCACAAAAAAATGTGTTTGGCATGGGTTATGTCCCCATCTTCCCTCTCCCTGCTCCAAATCCCAGAATTGCCTCGACCTCTTCCCCTCCCTCACCCCCGCACCTCACAGCAATGCTTTGTCCCTGCCCCTCTGGCTCCAAAGGCTTTGCTGTTTTTGGCCTATTTAAAGGCAGAAGAGTCAAATCTAAGATAGTCTCAGTGACCAGTCGACCGCAGACGCACCCTTACACGTCCAAACAACTGTTAAGAGCAAAGCAAACATATTCAGCAACTGCTAGCGAAGAAAGGGCAACCATTTCTGCAGCTTGTAAAAGGAAGAGCGAACTAGCGCCTTTCACCACCTCAGGACGTCCCTAAGCGCTTTAAAGCCTTTTGGAAGTGTCGTCGCTGTTGTAGTGCAGGAAAGGGTTAAATCACAATTATTTTGTGGCGGGCCAAGTACAGAAGATTTATAATTGCTGATTGTTCGTCCAACGTGCGAGGAGGAATCAAACTTGTTTCAGATGTGATTTACAGCACATATGTTTTACACATTCAAAAAATGCAAGAAATAGGATGGGTGGCTTAGTTCAGTCAGAACTAACACCCAATTACTGCTTTAATTGGTAGTGTAGTCACCATGTGATATACCATTGCGGCTGGATTTAATTCATTGTTCGGACATGTGGACTGGCAGTAATTATGGTAAAAGAAGCTTTACCTCCAAAGACAGTGTACATTAAGTCGGACTAAACGTCAACATTGCTGCATGCAGGACAATTTCAACCTTTTCTGTGCATCCCTCCCCCTAACTTTCTCCTCTGCGCTCCCGAAAGGTGCTACATTTTTGGTGGGGCGCAGCTCCTCACCCGAAACCAGTGACTCATTCCAGGGGAATGGTTCCACAGGACCATCTCGTACACCAGCTCTACAGCAAACGCCACAACCTCGAAACCAAGATAGAGTCCATGCTCTCAGCCTGTGCTCAGGACACAGCAGACCAGTTACGAGACACCACCAAACAGACGAGGCAACGGAACTACGCTGCCTACATGCGCATCAAGAACAGGAAGCTTGAGAAACTCGGCATCACCACCAGCAGCAACCAAGCCTCCCCCGGTACCACGGCTGCAACCACAGGGAAGTCCATCGTCAACTTGTCCGACCATACCCTTCAACCAGACGAAATCGAAGCGTCGTTAGCTTGTTCACAGATGTGATTCCCAGTAAAAAAGTAAAAATTTTCCCAGTAAAAAAGTAAAATTTTTTTTTAAAGCTTTTCGTTTTACATACAGACGGCAGCTTTTGACACGTTAGAACCCCTGCGACTTCACCTCATTGTCTCAGTTGTATCTTGCTATGTCTTTTGATGTGGTACCTTCCTGGCTGACTTAATTAACTTTATCACACCTCGGCAGATAGTCAGGATGATTTAATTTATTGGTCTGCAATTGTAAAGTACACATGCTTTTTTTTCCATCTATATATGCTCTGACGATTCTGTATCCAATTTACTTCACCTGAGGAAGGAGCGATAGTTCCGAAAGCTTGTGATTTCAAATAAAACTGTTGGACTATAACCTGGTGTTGTGCGACCTCTCAATTTTGTCCACAGGAGCTGCCAGTCCTTTGCTACCATGCCCAAGTGGTCATTCTTCATCGATGAACCTAGAGAGTAGGTGTCGAAAGACGGTTTGACCATGGGGGGAGTGGTGTGGTGGCCAAACCCGATCCTGCCCCCACCTGTCATCTGCATGCATGCGAATAGTTTTCAGGAGGAGTCACTGGATAGCGGCCACGCGCGGTAACCCTGGCTGATTTTTTCCCCCTCCTCTACTTATTGAGGTATTGGAGGAGCCATCATTCATCTTGATGTTGTGATCACTGATGGCTGATTTTATTGATCTTTGCCACATTCAATGATAGATTGGTTGCTTTCAGTTAATGTAAATCGACAGTCAATATCTAACTATAAAAAGGTGGAAAACTGTAAAGTGTAGAATGGCTCTAGTTGGATTATGCTCAAAAAGATAGGTTACTTATAGAATAAGGGATCCGAGGAAGTGAATTGCAAGGCTAGAGCTAATCAAGGGCTTCAGATAATGTCTGTGACAAAGGTGAGCTATGCCCACTACCCTGCCCTCATGAAGTTGCCACCTTTTGCCAAGTCCAAAACTAGATAGGAGGCAGGATAGAGGTAGGGCACTGGGTGAGGTCATGCACAGCTTGAATTCTGGTGCCTGCTTTGCTGTTGATAAAAATTCTTTGCATTTTAAATGTTTCTGATAAGGTGCCACATTGGAGACCTGTTACGGTAAATTAAGGCGCACTGGTATTAAAAGGATTGAGAGATGGCTAAGAGGCAGAAAGCAAAGAGTAGGGCGAATGGTTGCTTTTTTGGATTGGTGGAGTGCACGTAATTATGGACCCCAGGGATCTGTGTTGGAACGCCATTGGCTTTTAACCACGTTTATAGTTATGGCATAGTTATGGTTATGGCAACACCTCGGGTGAATAGCTCAGGATTGAAAATGTTACAACTGTCTGATGCTGGTGGCTCAGTGGTAGGATTCTTCTCTGCTATGCAGGTGGCCTGGGTTTGATTCCTGGCTGATGCATTTTTTTTAACCTTATTACATTTGATTTATATTTATTACCCATCTCTTTATTTAATTTATATATTATATTGACTGTAATATTTAGGAAATACAGGGACGGAAGATATAATTAAATATTAAAACATCAGCTATTTAGTTTTCATTTAAAATACAGGCTCTGGGTCGGATTTATTCTCAAATTGTTTCAAATGTAGAAACTCCAGGAAAGTGACTTACAGGAGAGTTTAATTCACAGACCGGGCAGGATTGGAACTTCGTACAAATTTGGAGTCAAATTCTGTCCATTAAAATGAATTTTTTTCCATTTTCTTTAGTTTATTCATTGTTTAAAGATGGGGGAGGGGGGGGAAGGCTATTTGACTGGGTGAGGCAGTTGGAGGTGGGAGGTGATTGGATGAAACATCCCAGGATGGATGGCAAGTACACAAATTCCAGGTATGTGCTGCCAGGGCCCCAAGCATAAAACATTGGCCCGTAATTTCCAATAGGAGGCTTCCTGCGTGCCGAGGCCTCCTATCGGGAAAAAATCTACGCCCTTACCTGAGGGCTCCCGAGATGCAGCCATTTCCGATCCTGGGCCTCTCCACAATCGAAATGCGCAGGGCCCACGTATCCCAGGGGCACAGGCAGTTCGCAAGCGTCCCTGGGATCACGTGGGCCAGGCGAGCCAATGGGAGAAGGGAATCCCACTTCATACTTTTGACAGATAGACCTGTCAAATATATGAATGGAGATCACTAAAAAAAGACATCAAAACATTAAATAAATCTTTAAAAAGCCATCAGGTTTTTAAAATGAGTTAAAATTACATTAATTTAAATATTTTAAACAAAAATGTAATTTTTTGAAAAAAACAATTCAAGTTTTTTACGGGGCTAAAAATAAACTTGCCTTTTTTAAAGTATTTTAAAATTATAAATGAGTGAATTTTTTATACTTTTTTAAACTCTTATGCTGGTAAAAGCAGGCCTTACGCCAGCTTTTACCAGGCGTGAGATTTCTAAGGGTTTTCAGCGGGCGGAGGTTCTGCAGAAAGCGGAACACTCCCCCCGCAGAGGCCCTTCTCCAGGGCAGGCGGATAATCTGTCAAGAGCATTCTTGACAGATCGGAAATGCCGGTTTTCAGCACACACCCGTAGGCATCGGAAAATACGGGCTGAATGTTTAAAGGAGCTGTCAATTTGTGTCACTTTGCTGATCATAACTATCGCTTCTAACATGTCCCAAACATGACTGTTCTCAACTTCTAAAGTTTAAAAAAATCTATGCTTTGGAATGTCGATCAGTATGTGTATTGTAAGGGAGGGAACCTAATCACAGTGAAGAATAATGTGATTGCATTACAACTGCTGCTTGAATTTACATAGCTCCTTTAACGTAAAGAAAGAAAGACTTGCATTTCTATAGCGCCTTTCACAACCACCGGACGTCTCAAAGCGCTTTACAGCCAATGAAGTGTAGTCACTGTTGTAATGTAGGAAACGCGGCAGCCAATTTGCACACAGCAAGCTCCCACAAACAGCAATGTGATAATGACCAGATCATCTCTTTTAGTGATGTTGGTTGAGGGATAAATATTGGCCCAGGACACGGGGAATAACTCTCCTGCTCTTCTTCAAAATAGTGCCGTGGGATCTTTTACGTCTGCCTGAGAGAGCAGACGGGGCCTCGGTTTAACGTCTCATCCAAAAGGCGGCACCTCCGACAGTGCAGCACTTGCGGCCTAGATTTTTATACCTTGTGTGGGACTTACACCCACAAACTTCAGACTCAGAGGCAAGGGTGCTACCGAACTGAGCCATGGCTGCCACTAGCAAACAAAAGAAAACGTCACAGAACCTTAATCAGACAAAAAATGACACCAAGGCAAAGAAGGTAATATTAGATGGGGTGTTTAAAAATTTGGTCAAACCAGTAGGTTTAAAGGAGGGCCTTAAAGGAGGAGAGAGAGGTGGAGAGACGGAGAGGTTTAGGGAGGGAATTCCAGAGCTTAGGGCCTCAGCAACAGAAGGCACGGCCGCCAATGGTGGGGCGAAGGATGAGGGGTGATGCACAAGAGGCCAGAGTAGGATCACCAACCCTTCAGGATTGTCTTGGAGTCTCCAGGAATTATAGATTCATCTCCTGGACACTGCTGCGAGCAACTCAGGAGAAAATCCTAGAAACATTAAAAAAAATGTGGGTTTCTTTCTCCATTTTCTTCAGTTTATTCATTATTTAAAGATTGGAGATGGGGAGGTGGTGGGGGAAGGCTATTTGACTGGGTGAGGCAGTTGGAGGTGGGAGGTGATTGGATGAAACCTCCAGGAATACATCCAACAAGAGTTGGCAACCCTAGGCCAACGATGGAGGAGCACAGGGATCTCGGAGGGATGTGGGGCTGGAGGAGGTTCCAGAGATAGGGAGGGGCGAGGCCCTGGAGGGATTTGAAACCGAGGATGAGAATTTTAAAACTGAGCCATTGGTGGACCGGGAGCCAGTGTAGGTCAGCGAGCACAGGGGGTGATGGGTGAACGGGACTTGGTGCGAGTTAGGACACGGGCAGCCGAGTTTTGGATGAGCTGAAGTTTCTGGAGGATAGGAGGCCAGCCAGGAGAGTATTGGAATAGTCAAGTCTGGAAGTGCCTTCAGCAGAATAATCACATTTGCATAACAACAGAAAGTGCTGGAAACACTCAGCAGGTCAGGCAGCATCGAAGAGAGGAGAAACAGAGTCAACGTTTCAGGTCGAACCCTTCGTCAGAACTGAGAAGCTGAGTGTTTCCAGCACTTTCTGTTGTTATTTCAGATTTCCAGCATCCGCAGTATTTTGCTATTATTTGTATGTTTGCTACTCCTTATGTTTAAGTGAGTTGTTAATCTGTGCTGTAGAAAGTATATACAGACCCTTAATTTTAATATTTCTTGAAATGCTTTGCCAGGCAAAAAGGTTTTTTCAAAGTGAAATAAAATTGGTGAATGTAACAAGCAGTCTTTCACTGATAAGGCAGGAAACATGGTTGTGACTGCAGGGGGTAGTGTTAAGTCTCTGGTGACCTTTCTGAGGGGAGAAGTCAAACCTTTGAAGTTTTGAAATGCAGAATACGACGTAACTCATGAACTGAACCAAGTGGTTTTCTGCCACCTTTGTAAACTTTAGGAGTGAATGAACAATTTTGGGCTGTGATAAGGACAAACTGAATAATAGCCACACAGGATGTGTGAGTGTTAACGTTTGACAGCTCAAACAGCTCAGACCAACATTAAAGAAACATTTCACTATCTCTGAATGAATGATTTACTGCAAAAGACAAGGAAAGCTGTATAAAGCACAGTGGCTAAAGAAAATCAGTACTGCAGTCAGAAGAAGGTGGCTTGGCCAGTCATCTCACCTACGAGGATCGAGCTGCAGTCAGAGGAAGGAGGGGCCTGGCCAGTCTTTTCACTTATGAGGACCTACAATCAACGCTGGACTGATCATCGGCGGGTGGGTGTATGGATGATTTCCTGTAATATTATTGGTGGACTGCTCGAGTAGTGGTTGGGGTTTTGAATCTGTCTTAGGAACAATAAAAGGTTAAAGGCAGAACCCGTGTGTCTGGTGTCATTTCTCATAAGTCTCAAGTCCGCACTCTAGAACCTGTTGGACGGGGCGAGGGGTAATTCTGCACGTCTTACAGTGCCACTTTGCTGATCATAAATATCACTTCTAACATGACTGTTCTCAAAACGTTGTTTTGTGATTTAGGCCAGTGTATTGTCGACACAGTAACTAGCATGTTAATGGTACATTGGAACATGCTGGCTTATAGAAAGTATTGTGTGTGGCACAAGACTAATTTACGAGGGTCGTAGGCACGGGTGAATGACATCAGCTGCATCATAGCAATTTATTTTCTGTACGCCAGTGTTCTGATGCATTCTGCTCACGCTGCGTGGCGGCATTGAAAAATGTGCTTTTTAAACGAATTCTTGCTGTTCAGATTGTTACGTAATGATTTCAAACCAGTGGGTCTTTTTTTTTCTCTCTGCAGAGGTCAGATGGTGAGTGGCTTATTAAATCTTGTGATGTGGTCCCTTGGATCTGCATGGACCATTAGACGCTCTCAGTGTGCGCTCGGAAGGGCCAATGAGCTCTGCAGCGTGAAAACACGGGAGCTCAGATAGTGAGTGTCAACAGGCTAATCGACCATGGGGGGAAACACTACAACCCAGCCCAATCCCGTTCGCCCACGCCCATTTTCCGATGGTTTACGTTGCATAGTAATTAGAAGCAGGGACCCTTGGCTCAATTTCCCTCCCTCCTCCAGGGCCCCATTGCTAATTTGCTCGTTCAAACCTGAGATTATCGGGTGGGGAGTGGGGAGAGGGAAGCGAGGGTAGAGGCCAGAATCTTCAGAATGCAAATTAACTGCAGATTGTACTCATTTTGACCAAGAAGACAACTCTCAATTTGGAGATAATTCACAGGAACAGGAGGCCATTCAGCCCCTCGAGCCTGTTCCACCATTTAATGAGATCATGACTGATCTGCATCTGACCATATGCTTTTAAAGCAAGAAAATAAAATGAACATTAAAGGAAAAGAAAGGTTCATGGGCATGAGTAAATAAATAAGGCTACTAATACCTAATGTGAAGCTATAGAATCTAATTTTCATCCACAAGTACATGAAAAAAGTGACTCACAAGTGAATCAAGAAACATTGGCAATATAAGCTGTCCCACCCCACAGAGTGCATCTCCTGTTGGTTGCTGTGGAGCATCACCGATGAAAGCAGTGGACAAGTCTCCAGCCCAGACCACTCAGGAAGGCTGTTGTATTTCAAGCCTTGATCCAAGTTGCTCGAAAACGCAGCCATTACAGATGTATCTCTATTTGCTTTAAGTGGGATATTTCTGAAGCAAATTAATACGTGGCACACAGAGGATACCATCGATGCATAGAGGGGGCTTCCTTGTTGCATGTCCTGTCAATGTGTGAGGCCAAATGTGTTGATGCCCTGATATCCAACAGCAGTCACCTCCAAGTTCCCTCCAAGTCCCACACCATCCTGACTTAGAGGTATATCGCCGATCCTTCATCGTCGCTGGGTCAAAATCCTGGAACTCCCTCCCTAACAGCACTGTGGGAGCACCTTCACCGCACGGACTGCAGCGGTTCAAGAAGGCGGCTCACCACCACCTTCTCAAGGGGCAACTAGGAATGGGCAATAAATGCTGGCCTTGCCAGTGACGATCACATCCCAGGAACGAATAAAAAAAAAAGCATCCCATTGCCGATGACTAGTTGATTCTTGGGAGAAAATGCATGTGGTTAAACTGTACTTCTGGAGATATTGGATATCCCTTCAGACGGCTGTGGTTGACCCAGAGTGGCCACACATCCACCCCACCACACCCTGCCCAAACAGGCTGAAGTTCTAGCCTGCAATTTCCCACTGAAACGGGCCACAACACAGCTTACCATGCTCTTTCCAAGTAGGCCTTAACATAGCCCAACATGTCCCAGCCACACAGGCCGTACCAACGTCCACACAGACTTGCAGCTTTCCATCTTGCTTCTGTGCTCTTGCCTTTGTGTTGTCGACAGGAGACACTGGAGATCATTTTGAATGTCGCCACCTGGGCAAAAACCTGACAGAGCAGATTGCCTGCTCCTTGTAGAACCTAACTGCTTTTCATTCCATCAAAATCAATTGAATGAAAATCTATTGAACTTTCCTCTTTTTGTTCTTCCAAAGTTCCAAACGTACCATACTACATGAGAACATAAGAACTAGGAGCAGGAGTCAGCCATTCTGCCCATCGAGCCTGCTCCACCATTCAATAAGATCATGGCTGATCTTCTACCTCAACTCCACTTTCCCGCACTATCCCCATATCCCTTGATTCCCTTAATATCCAAAAGTCTATCGATCTCTGTCTTGAATATACTCAACGACTGAGCCTCCGCAGCCCTCTGGGGTAGAGAATTCCAAAGATAAACACAGATCCTCCTCCTCACTTCTTTGTGTTAAACTCAAGACTCATCTCACCATCTCCCACTCTTAATTCATTCTATCCCAGAACCTCAACCTTAGCTCCTTCAATTTCCCCTTCCTCCTACAATCTACAACCTTTTGAAACCAAAGTTTAGTGTGTTGGCTAACCATTATTTCTTCGTTTTCCGTCTTTTCCCTGCAGAACTGGAATCAAAACCAGTTGTGCTGGTTTTCTCTGCACCATTTGATGTCCAAGCCTATATGGTTTTACCATCCATTTGGAAGCATATTTTGTCAAAGTCACAGCAGTTCTGGTTCTGAAGGTCCATTATGACCAGCATCTTAGTATGACAATGACCTCCAAAGTACCTTCTTCCCACATTATTGATCCTCAAAGGAAGCTTGGTAGGTGATTGCACAAGTGAAGAGGAAGTTAATGAAGAGCAATGGATGTGGTATGAAAGAACAATGAACTTTTCTGTTGTAACACCAGCTGATTTCCTGTAACATTGCTCACAAGTTAGTCTGGAGCATATTTGTGATGTTCAGCTACTAAGATGGAGCTGCATTTAACCTGGCTGGTCCCTTTAAGGGCATTGCTTAATATTCTCTGTGGTTAAACGCTCTAAATAGGCACATCCTGAGGTCAATTAGAGGCTAGTTACTGTTGCTAAGGACGTTTGTCTGTAGATTGCTTGCTGCTTGTAAATCCCCAGCTCCTCCTCTAGGGAGAGGCTAGCTTAGCATGTTCAAGGCAACCTAGCAGAAAATGAGTGGCTTTCTTTCCCTCTTTGATATTTGCTTTTTGCCAAGATTGTCAGTCGTGATGTGTTCCCGTTTTATGGATGTTTGAGCCAATCAGGTACAAGTGGAACGTACTTTGCATGTAGCAGACCTCCCAGGGCCTTGCTCAAGGTGAGTCAGAGGTCCCACTGTGGAGGGCTAGAGAAAGGGGCAAATGAAAGTGAGAGAGTGGTGCGTGCTTCCAATGAAAAACAAATTGGTAAGAAGTTTGTAAGAGTTTATTTGACCCTGAGATGAGCTTCCGACCACATACCTGCACCATCACTAAGACCGCCTATTTCCACCTCCGTAACATCGCTCGTCTCCGCCCCTGCCTCAGCTCATCTGCTGCTGAAACCCTCATCCATGCCTTTGTTACCTCTAGACTTGACTATTCCAACACACTCCTAGCTGGCCTCCCACATTCTACCCTCCATAAACTTGAAGTCATCCAAAACTCGGCTGCCCGTGTCCTAACTCGCACCAAGTTCCGTTCACCCATCACCCCTGTGCTCGCTGACCTACATTAGCTCCCGGTTAAGCAACGCCTCGATTTCAAAATTCTCCACCTTGTTTTCAAATCCCTCCGTGGCCTCACCCCTCACTAGCTCTGTAATCTTCTGCAGCCCCAAAACCCTCCGAGATATCTGCACTCAGTGTCAGCTGTGGCTCAGTGGGTAGCACTCTCACCTCTGAGTCAGAAGGATTCTGGGTTTCGAGTCCCACTCCAGAGACTTGAGCACAAAAATCTAGGCTGACACTCCAGTGCGGTACTGAGGGAGTGCTGCACTGTCAGAGGTGCCACCTTTCAGGTGAGACGTTAAACCAAGACCCCGTCTGCTCTCTCAAGTGGACGTGAAAAGATCTCATGGCACTATTTCGAAGAAGAGCAGGGGAGTTATCCCTGATGTCCTGGGCCAATATTTATCCCTCAATCAACATCACAAAAACAGATTATCTGATCATTATCACATTGCTGTTTGTGGGAGCTTGCTGTGTGCAAATTGGCTGCCACATTACAATAGTGACTACTCTTCAAAAGTACTTCATTGGCTGTAAAGCGCTTTGAGACGTCCGGTGGTTGTGAAAGGCGCTATAGAAATGCAGGTCTTTCTTTCTTCTCCAATTCTGCCCTCTTGAGCATCCCCAATTTCCATCGCTCCACCATTGGTGGCCGTGCCTTCTGTTGCCTGGGCCCTTAGCTCTGGAATTCCCTGCCTAAACCTCTCCGCCTCTCTACCTCTCTCTCCTCCTTTAAGACGCTCCTTAAAACCTACCTCTTTGACCAAGCTTGTGGTCACCTGTCTTAATATCTCCTTATGTGGCTCGGTGTCAATTTTTTTTGTCTTATAACGTTCCTGTGAAGCGCCTTGGGACGTTTTACTACGCTAAAGGCGCTATATAAATACAAGTTGTTGTTGTTGAGTTCTGCCCAAAGACATTGAAGCACAGTAAGGAAAAATACTGATGCGTGCTGGGAGATTCACCACGGTGCGCTTGCTCAAACTGTGGCATGCTGGGAATTGCAGGCACAGTGTCGTCGTTAACTGGCTTCAGCTGATAGCTCTGCCAAGAATATCAACTCAAACCTTAGTTTTACAGAGAGGTGAGGATTCGGAATAAAGATTTTGATGAAGGTACTCAAAATCACAAGACTTCTTTCGTTTCTTTAACAACTTTTTTTTTATTGGAATCTCAAGAATATACATCCACATTTTTTGAAGCTATTATACATGCGGATGCACATTCACATATGACGTCATTGTACAATTAAGGATACATAGTATTTACAGCACAGAAACAGGCCATTCGGCCCAACTGGTCCGTGCCAGTGTTTATGCTCCACACGAGCCTCCTCCTACCCCTCTTCATCTCACCCCATCAACATATCCTTCTATTCCTTTCTCCCTCATGTGTTTATCTAGCTTCCCCTTAAATCCATCTATACTATTTGCCTCAACCACTCCCCGTGGTAGCGAGTTCCACATTCTAAGCATTCTCTAAAAGTTAAGCGCAAATTGAGGGATTCAAACCCAGGACCTCTCACATCTTTCAGATGACAATCACAAACCAAGAATCATACCCTAGACCAACAAGTCTGCTTACAGCTACGGAGATATTTTATGGGATCATTGTATAGTTAAGTGTACAATCCCACACATTTTATAAGGGTACATTCCCATACATTTAAAAAAAATTTTTTATTTGTTTATTCGTTCAGGGCGTCGCTGGCAAGGCCAGCATTTATTGCCCATCCCTAGTTGCCCTTGAGAAGGTGGTGGTGAGCCGCCTTCTTGAACCGCTGCAGTCCATGTGGTGAAGGTACTCCCACAGTGCTGTTAGGGAGGGAGTTCCAGGATTTTGATCTAGCAACGATGAAGGATCGGCGATATACTTCTAAGTCAGGATGGTGTGTGACTTGGAGGGGAACTTGGAGGTGGTGGTGTTCCCATGCGCCTGCTGCCCTTGTCCTTCTAGGTGGAAGAGGTCGCGGGTTTGGGAGGTGCTGCCGAAGAAGCCTTGGCGAGTTGCTGCAGTGCATCTTGTAGATGGTACACACTGCAGCCACGGTATGCCGGTGGTGGAGGGAGTGAATGTTTAAGGTGGTGGATGGGGTGCCAATCAAGCGGGCTGCTTTGTCCTGGATGGTGTCAAGCTTCTTGAGTGTTGTTGGAGCTGCACTCATCCAGGCAAGTGGAGAGTATTCCATCACACTCCTTACTTGTGCCTTGTAGATGGTGGAAAGGCTTTGGGGAGTCAGGAGGTGAGACACTCGCCGCAGAATACCCAGCCTCTGACCTGCTCTTGTTGCCACAGTATTTATGTGGCTGGTCCAGTTAAGTTTCTGTTAGTTTATGAAGTCCACTCTTATCCACCCCGCCCATCCATAGGAACATAGGAACAGGAGGAGGCCATTCAGCCCCTCGAGTCTGTTCCACCATTCAATGAGATCATGGTTGATCTGCCACCTACCTCCAAAGCCCCCATGCCCAATTTTCCCACCAGATTAATGTAAAGGCCCCATCCAAGCTTCTAGTTGCCAGTGCTGTGAAATTGGCAAAGAAGGGGCTCATTGGGGGACCAAGGACAGGGTTTGGGCAGGCATAGAACAGAGAGGAAGGGCATGAGGTCAAGGGCTGCGGGCAACAGAGCAATACAATGAAGAGGCCACAAAGCAGCCAAGTAAATGAGATGCCAACAAGCCAGAGAGACTGCAGGCAGCCAGGGATGAAAGCAGGACAGAGCGTATGCCCATTTACCCCAGAGCAGGGTGGCATAGACAAGCAAAGAGCAGGGCAGCAGACCAGAAGGAAGCTACTTTGAGAAAAGACTGAGTAGCTGAGTGATGCCATAGTGAGGTGCAGCAGTGCCGCCTAGTGTTGGGAAGCCTGTTATTACAGCAAATGTTGACATAGGATTTTTCCATTATAAATTTTGACATAAAAGTGTCACTCAAAAATTATGACTCAAAAAGGGTAATGTGAACAGTAGGACTTTTAGTATATTATAGTTGTATTACAGCTGTGGCTCAGTCTTGCCTCTGAGTCAGAAGGTTGTGGGTTCAAGTCCCACTCCAGAGACTTGAGCACAAAAATCTAGGCTGACACTCCAGTGCCGTACTGAGGGAGTGCTGCACTGTCGGAGGTGCCGTCTTTCAGATGAGACATTAAACCGAGGCCCCGTCTGCTCTCTCAGGTGGATATAAAAGATTCCATGGCACTATTTTGATTTCAAATAAAGCTGTTGGACTATAACCTGGTGTAGTGCGACTTCTCACTATTTTGAAGAAGAGCAGGGGAGTTCTCCCCAGTGTCCTGGACCAATATTTATCCCTCAAGCAACATAACAAAAACAGATTATCTGGTCATCATCATATTGCTGTTTGTGGGAGCTTGCTGTGCGCAAATTGGCTGCTGTGTTTCCCACATTACAACAGTGACTCCACTTCAAAAGTACTTCATTGGCTGTAAAGTGCTTTAGGACGTCCTGAGGTCGTGAAAGGCGCTATAGAAATGCAAGTCTCTCCCTTTTATTTCTTTTAGATTAAGTGGCTTATTAACAGACAAATGTAACAAAACCAGAGATACACAAATTTGCTAAATTAATCTTGGTGATGTAGTAGAAGGTAAAGTCTGTGATAGAGAAGGTTATCCTCATTAAACCCACTTGTCTGCATGGCTTTTCACTGTACTGAGTCCAGGAGCATGAGATGTGGGTTCTCTGCTAAAGAGCTGAATGTTTGGAACTGAAGAGAGTGTGCAACCCATAAGCTGGCTGGACACCTGCTTATCTTCCGCAGTGATCCCTTCCTCCTGCACTTCAGGTTGTCATCTCTGGACGGATGTATTCTGGCAGGTTTCGTCACGTGACCTCCTGCCTCCAACCGCCCCGCCCCCGCACTCCTGCCATTGGTCGCCCGACAGGCATTGCCTTCCCACACCAATCGGAAAGCGAACAGATTCTTCGTTAGCCCAGTGGATGATTCTTGACTGTCAGTCAAACAGCCTTTCCCCATCTCCAACATTTTTAGAACTAGTAAATGACAGTGCTCAGAGAAAATGAAACAAACACAATTTTTTTTTTACTTCCCCCTATGATTTTTCTTCTGGGTTGCTCATCGCAGTGTCCTGGCAATCAATCTTTAATTCCTGGAGACACCCGGCCAATCCTGGAGGGTTGGCCACCCTACTTGTACTTCAAGTTCATTGTATGATGTTTCTCAGAGAAGTGATCAGGTGCTAAGTGCGGGTTATCTTCTCTCCTACTCTTTTCAACCTTGGTGGTGTCTTGCACTCTGAGCCTTGCACCTTCAGCTTGGCTTCTTAATAACAAAGTCAGCCTGCTCAACAGAATTATTGACTTAAGATTCTCCACAATGAAGGCAAAGCAGATTTGCTTATCTACAGTCATTGGAGATGCAAAGTAGAGATGAATAATCTGCACATCTACTCTATGTATGAATTCATTAGCCAATAAATAGACATGCAGGTAAGGAGGTGCTCAGCCATCTCTATAAGTGTTGCAAACTCTATGGGGGGGTTTTAACTGTGAGTTGCTTTCGGGTGGACAAGGGGTGGAGTGAGCATCAACCCGCCCCCTACCTCCATCCCCCCCCCCGGACATCATTAAGTTGAGGCCCAGGCTATTTTAACTCTCGGGCCTCAGTTACACCCCACCGGCCAGCTGCCTGTCCAAAACTGCCGTAAAGAGCCCGGCAGGTAGGCAGCCCAGAGGTCGCCCGCTGGCACTTGGGTTAGTCGCAGGGAGGGTGTTGTTCGGCAGGGTCTTGCGGGTGGGAACGGTGGAGCTCGGGGCAGCGGAGGCCCAGACTTTCATTGCAGGGCCCAGAGAAGCATTCCTGCCCCTCCTGGGCCCACAAAGATAAGTTTAAAAGTTACCTTTTAGGGCTCCACTTCTTGCCTGTCAGGCTATACTGAGCGTGGCGGGCACCATATCAGTCAGCAATTAAGATGTCATTCAGGGTACTAATGACATCATAGAACCCCATTTGCATATATTAATGGCAGAAAAATGGCAAAAAACAAAAGCAATAAACACAAACTGGCAGTCAGCTGTGGCTCAGTGGGTAGCACTCTCACCTCTGCATAGCAGAAGGTTGTGGGTTCAAGTCCCACTCCAGAGACTTGAGCACAAAAATCTGGGCTGACACTCCCAGTGCAGTACTGAGGGAGTGCTGCATTGTTGGAGGTGCCGTCTTTCAGATGAGACATTAAACCCAGGCCCTATCTACCCTCTCAGGTGGATGTAAAAGATCCCATGGCACTATTTTGAGTTATCCCCGGTGTCCTTGGCCAATATTTATCCCTCAATCAACATAACAAAAACAGATTATCAGATCATTATCACATTGCTGCCTGTGTGAGTTGGGCACCTCGGCAGCCTAAAAAAAGGGCCCAAATGATGGGAATGGGGCGGAGAGTTCTTGTTGTCCGGTTCCCGTTTGACGGTGTGGGCTAAAATAACTTCCATGAACATTCAACTACTTGGCTTACTAATCACACCTGGCCAATGGTGGGTCAAACAAGGGCTAAAAAGAACTTGCATTTCTATAGCGCCTTTCACGACCTCAGGACGTCCCAAAGCACTTTACAGCCAATGAGGTGCTTTTGAAATGTAGTCACTGTTGTAATGTAGGAAACGCAGCAGCCAATTTGTGCACAGCAAGCTCCCAGAAACAGCAATGTGATAACGACCAGATAATCTGTTTTAGTGACAACAACAGAAAACGCTGGAAAAACTCAGCAGGCCAGGCAACATCCGTGGAGAGAGAAAGAGAGTTAACGTTTCAGGTCGAAACCCTTCGTCGGAAGGGTTCCGACGAAGGGTTTCGACCTGAAACGTTAACTCTCTTTCTCTCTCCACGGATGTTGCCTGGCCTGCTGAGTTTTTCCAGCGTTTTCTGTTGTTATTTCTGATTTCCAGCATCCGCAGTATTTTGCTATCATATCTGTTTTAGTGATGTTGATTGAGGGATAAATATTGGCCAGGACATCGGGGAGAACTCCCCTGCTCTTCTTCGAAATAGTGCCATGGGGTCTTTTACACCCACCTGAGAGGGCAGACGGGGCCTCGGTTTAACGTCTCATCCGAAAGACGGCACCTCCGACAGTGCAGCACGCTCTCAGCACTGCACTGGGAGTGTCAGCCCTGGATTGTTGTGCTCTTGACTCTGGAGTGGGACTTGAAGCCTCGCCCTTCTGACTCAGAGGCGAGAGTGCAACCCACTGAGCCACGGCTGGTAGGAAAGCTGGTCGGAGAGAGGGAATCCTCAAGCAACCTCGCACCTGCGCTTCACTCTGCTCTTGGTATGCAGTTGGCAGAATCAGCCCTGTAGTGTTATAGCCCTATCGCAAACTCACGCTCCAGTCTAGCAAGGCTCCGCGCCAGAAGCTTTGCCTCACAAAATGACCCTTTTAAAAATACGAACCAGCACAGAGACACAATGCAGAATAACAACAACATTCTGGTACTCAATCCTAATAATAGTTATGCAGATGGGTAAAAAAGTTACCTTAGTATCCATTACCCAGACCATGTACAATTCCAGATTATTTTAAGGGTGAATTCTTTTGAGGATTCTATTTTTATTGGAATGACGCAAGCAGTGGGAATTCCATCGACGTCAATGGAAGCCTGAATTGACGTCCTTCTGAGCAGGGTTTGACCGCACAAAGATGCATTTTTTGGCAGGAACACAAAGAAAGTGTAGTATTACTGCACAATGAAGTGTAGTATTACAATCCAGTCCAACAGCATTCAGCTAGCTATGGCCTGGTACTGCATAGCTTGTTGGTTGCTCAAACAGAGGGACTACTGTGGCATGAAGAAAAGAAGGAAGCCTAGATTTAATTACGCTGCAGATTTCATTGTGCTGTGTCGCAAGCTATTTTTTTCCCCCTCAGTTCTGGCAATCAAGCTATAATGGAAAATCAAAATTGTAAGTACAAGTCCCACCCAAGTTGTTCTACTGTAAGTTTTGTTTTAGACTGGAGGGATTATGCATTTTAATATAGCCAATGCAGTGTCTATATTTGCAATGTTCTCCAGCAGTTTTGATTGTTCCCATATATGGAGACAGTTCCTGTTTTATTAGCCCACTTAAAGGTACATTGTCTTGAAGGGTTGTGGGGGGGGGAGGGTGAAAAAAATGTTTGGCCAAGCCCTTTTTTTCCTTATCATTAAATGGCATAAATCACGTTGAAAAGTATCATCACGCCACTTGCACTCCCTGAACCCTTCCCTCCAAATGAAAAGTGGGTTTGCCAAAAACGTTTTCATGAAGACAGTGCCTCTTTAATTGCATGAAAGAATGTGAGGTAATTAGGCTTGTTAAACTGTTGGAGGAATGTGGGTTGGAGTATTGCGAAATTTAGCACAGTCATGAGAAACTGTTCTGGGGAATGATCTCCAAGCAAATAGCTTGGAAAGACCCTAAATGCTGGGCAACATTTTATATAGATGCATATGTAAAATTAGTGCGCATTTTGTTCTGGTTCTATGGGGATGATTGGTGGTTGTTCCTCTATATTCTGCTGCCAATTATATTTATTTATTCACTTTGCAATCTCTTTACGTTAGCTGTGTCCAAAATCCCCCAGTGATTGAGCAGATAAATGCATTACATTGTGTGGAACTGAGCCCCTACAAGGCAGATAGCCGCAGGCTGATATACTGGCCTGTGCTCAGTTACCCGATCTCAGCCAAGCTATCGGTAGGGATGGCTCCACATTCCGGGCCGAGGCAGCTGAAAAGTCGGCCAGGTTTCCCACTTCTGATCGTTATCCGGTGACCCCTGCTGGAAGTGTGTGTGCGTGCGTGAATGTGTACACGTGTCGGATAAGGACAGGCTCAGGCTGGGCTGTGATGCCCTATCAGGACTGACCTTCTGGGCTCACACATACAAAACGCCCGCTTGGGGTGAGGTAATGTAAGGCTGTCGGCGCCCTTTAGAAAAGAAAAGCCCAGCAAGAGGCAACCCCTTCAGGAGAAAAGGGCAGAAAAATGGCCAAAAAGCAAAAGCAACAAACACAATATGGGAGTCAGCCGTGGCTCAGTGGGTAGCACTCTTGCCTCTGAGTCAGAAGGTTGTGGGTTCAAGTCCCACTCCAGAGACTTGAGCACAAAAATCCAGGCTGACACTCCAGTACAGTACTGAGGGAGTGCTGCACTGTCAGAGGTGCCGTCTTTTGGATGAGACGTTAAACCGAGGCCCCGTCTGCTCTCTCAGGTGGATGTAAAAGATCCCATGGCACTACTTCAAAGAAGAGCAGGGGAGTTATCCCCGGTGTCCTCGGCCAATATTTATCTCTCAATCAATGCAACAAAAAAGATTATCTGGTCATTATCACATTGCTGTTTGTGGGAGCTTGCTGTGCGCAAATTGGCTGCCGCGTTTCCCACATTACAACAGTAACTGCACTTCAAAAGTACTTCATTGGCTGTAAAGCGCTTTGGGATGTCCTGAGGTGGTGAAAGGCGCGATAGAAATGCAAGTCTTTCTAGACACAAGGGGCATCAAGGGGTACGGGGAGAGAGCGGGAATATGGTATCGAGATAGAGGATCAGCCATGATCATATTGAATGGCGGAGCAGGGCCGAATGGCCTACTCCTGCTCCTATTTTTCTATGTTTCTATATTTTCGTTATAAGGCACCAAACTCCAGCCTGTAACTTGTTTAGTTTCAAAGGGCAAGTTTAGACAATCGCTCTGCTGGCAAAATACAGCTCCAACATATATATAATAGCGTGTTATCTGCGACTGTATTCATGTCCCTTGAAAATGTAAAGGCGGGAGGCGCTCTTCAAAGTGAAATGGCGGCAGATATTTTACGTCAAAAAATTACAAGTCAAAAACTAAATCACCAGTGCTCTGGGAGATTGTTGGAGCATCGCATTATTTATCAGTTCTGCTCCGTGTGTTGTATACAGTGGAAGGAGATTATTTCTGCAGTTCAGTTCTGCTAAACATTTGTGTGTCATGCAGTGGAATTTTGAAATGAACCCTTTAAGATGGTGTTACAAAAACAAATCCTCTTGGGCGGGTTGAAGGCACGGCCGCTAATGGCGGAGCGATTAAAATCGGGGATGCGCAAGAGGGCAAAATTGGAGGAACGCAGAGATCTCGGAGGGTTGCAGGGCTGGAGGAGGTTACAGAGCTAGGGAGGGGCGAGGCCATGGAGGGATTTGAACTCAAGGATGAGAAAAGCCAATGATGGCCAAAGCAGCAGCAGCAGGTTGGGGGGAGCAGCAGGTCAATCAGGAAGTGTTTGGATCACTGAGTGCGGGGAGTTGCATTGGATGGCTCACGCGAGACCTTGTGGCATTTTTCAAGCCTGTCTTCAAGTGGAGCACCTGGCCAAGGCACCCAAAGAAGGGAGCTGGGCATCGCAAAGGAGACAGAAAAGAAGGGCCCGCAATTTCAATGAGACGGACGGTCCGACGGTCCTGCGTGAAATGCACCAAAGGAGAAAAAGACTGCTAGCTGCCCATGGGAGGAAACCTCAGAAGAGTCTCTTGTTGTGCCATGTGGAGGGAGGTGGCAGTGGCACTGAGTGCCACCTCCCTCACTCCCAGGACTGCAGACCTGGGCCAGAAAACGATGAATGGCCTGGCAAGGGCAGGCAAGGCAACAGACCAGCTGGTTGTCTCTTTCCTTCCTTGGGCACCAACCCACTGTTCGCCCCCTAAAATGAATAGCTGAACAAGTAGTCCTTCGCACCTCTGTGTTGTTAAGGGTGGGTGTCACTAACTCCAGATCTTACTCCAGATCATATCTCCCCTAATAGCAATTACTTGCCTGCAGAACTTTAAAGCCCCTTCTTCCACTTTAACAGGATGAAACCAGCAGATCTATTACTTCAGCTGTCTGATGCCACCCAGGAGACATCCCTCAAATGCCAGCCAAATCCTAATGACTCGGTCTTGTTACAGAAGAAACCGATGAACCATGCCGGTGAAAGGCAGACAGTCAGAGCGGGCATTCCAGGCGTAAGAGAGCTGAGTCCTTATGAGGAGCTGGCCACGAGGAGCTGGCCACGTGGAGCTGCTGGAGAGGCACTCCACTTTAAACATGGGAGATGGCGAGATCGGTGGCACAGTGTGGGCAGTGGGTTAGTAGGGGCACACCTAAACAATCGTCTTTGGCTGCACTGTGAGTCAGCAGACAGCCGAAAGCTTCCACACCCTCCTCTCTCTCCTTAATTCCAAGGGAGGTAGTCTCACCTATTCTTGGCTTATATCCTCCCGTCCTGTAATTCGACCACAGCTAGGGGTGGGGAGCGGGGGAGCAGAGAATCATGGTGATGAGGCGGAGGCGGAGGACGAGCAGGAGTGCAGAAAATTCTTTTGGGTGGGCTATGATAATGACACAGATGATGATGATGTTGAGGAAGAGGCCATTGAGGACAAGGCGATACAGGAGAACCTGCCCCATGTTCCTCTGCCCCAACCTCCTCCATATCGCCCCCCCGTGTCACCTGCTTTCTCACCCCCCATGTACCGGCCCAGCTACTTTCACCTGGGGGGTGGGGGGGTGGGGAAATTCAATACTCACTTTCAGACAGAAACTCAGTTAATT
This sequence comes from Squalus acanthias, assembly GCA_030390025.1. Classification (NCBI taxonomy): domain Eukaryota; kingdom Metazoa; phylum Chordata; class Chondrichthyes; order Squaliformes; family Squalidae; genus Squalus; species Squalus acanthias. The sequence continues at coordinate 440,082 of JASTWF010000262.1, read as the reverse complement.
CAGGCACAATACCTCTTTAAGGTGAAGTTTATCACAAATCTCCCGAAATTTTGATGAAATAATAACAAGAACTTGTACCTTTAATGTGGACAAATATCGTAAGGTGCTTCACGGAGGTGCGAAGTAAATCAGACACCGAACCAAAGAAGGAGATATTAGGAGGGGGGCTCCAAAGGCTTGGTCAAAGAGGTGGGTTTTAAGGAGGATCTTCAAGGAGGAGAGGGAGGTGGAGAGACAAATGGATTTAGGGAGGGAATCCCAGAGAGCACGACCTACGCGGCTGAAGGCACGGCTGCCAATGGTACGGTGAAGGGATGTGGGGATGCACAAGAGGCCAGAGTTAGAAGGATTGGGGGGGGAGGTAGAATTTGTAGGGCTGAAGGAGATTAAAGAGATAAGGAGGAGAAAAGCCATGGAGAGATTTACACACAAGAATAAGGGGGAGAAATTGGGTGTCGCCCCTTTTGGGGCACTAACGTCGCCGGGGTGCTAATTTTAGCGCCCCGAAAAGGTTAGCACCCCTCCGCCGGAAATTCAGTAGTAGCGCCCCAAGCAGGAGGCAGGGCGCTACTGGAAGCGCTCCACCTCCTTCTTGGGGAGCTACTACTGAAGATCACGGCGCTACGTGCAGCAGCGCCACGCCCGTCGGCACGTAGCGCTGCGTCATTGCAGGCCTCCCTCTCCTGATTAAAGGGGAGGGGCCTAGCGCTACGCACACCGGGGCCCTGCTGGACCACCGGGGAGCGGGGTGCCGGGAAAACAGCCTGGCACTCAAGAGGAGTGCCGGGCTGAGCGATCGCGGCCGGCACCCCAACGAAAAAAGGGGAAGGGGGCAGGTTCTGGCAGGCGGCCAAAATAAAAATGGCCGCCGAACACCTGCCCCTTTAAGTAGCGCTGCCACTGCTGCAAAAACGCTGCAAAGGAAGTTCGCGGCCGGGGCGCTGCGCACAGCGGTGACATCATCGGCGGAGGCGCAGCGCCGCGGGGCACAACCGGCTACCACCGCCGCTAACCTCCCGCTGAAGTTCGCGGGAGGCATTAGTGGCGCCGCACCTGGGCACTTGGGGATTTGCGCCCCGTTAGTGCCCCCAGGTGCAAAGCAACCCAATTTTTCCCCCCAAGACTTTTAAATTTGAAGCACTGGGTGACTGGGAGCCAATGTAGATCAGTCTCGAATGGAGGTGATGGGCAAGTAGGACTTGGCGTGGGATAGGCTACGGGATTTGAATGAGCTTAAGTTTATGGAGGGTATTGGATGCAAGAACAGCCAGAAATAAAGAGATATTTTATTCCACAATAAAGACGCCTTCCAGAATATAAGAACATAAGAACATAAGAAATAGGAGCAGGAGGAGGCCATTCGGTCCCTCGAGCCTGCTCCGCCATTTAATGAGATCATGGCTGATCCGATTTTGGCCTCAACTCCACTTTTCTGCCCGCTCCCCATAACCCTTGGCTTCCCTGTTGCTCAAAAATCTATCTATCTCCGCTTTGAATATATCCAATGACCCAGCTTCCACAGCTCTCTGGGGTAAAGAATTCCAATGATTCACGACCCTCTGAGAGAAGAAAATCCTCCTCATCTCCGTCTTAAATGGGCAACCCCTTATTCTGAAACTATGCCCCCTAGTTCTAGATTCCCCCACGAGAGGAAACATCCTCTCAGCATCCACCCTGTCAATCCCCCTCTGAATCTTACATGTTTCAGTAAGATCACCTCTCATTCTTCTAAACTCCAATGAGTATAGGCCCAACCTGCTCAACCTTTCCTCATAAGACAACTCCTTCATCCCAGAAATCAACCTAGTGAACCTAGTGAACCTAGTGAGTCCAAAAATGTGCGGGTTAGGTTGATTTGGCTATGATAAATTGACCTTTAGTGTTAGGGGGGGATTAAATATGTGGGGTTACGGGGATAGGATAGGAAGGGATATGTTAGGGGGAATTAAATACGTGGGGTTACGGGGATAGGGTGGGATATGTGTCGGTGCAGGCTCGATGGGGATTCTGTGTGAGAAAGCAGGGACAGGGTACTGGATTTGGATGATCAGCCATGATCGTATTGAATGGTGGAGCAGGCTCGACGGGCCGAATGGCCTACTCCTGCTCCTAGTTTCTATGTTTCTATGTTTCTCTGAACTGCCTCCAATGCAAGTATATCCTTCCTTAAATAAGGTGACCAAAACTGTACACCACTGTGGTCTAGGTGTGGTCTTCATTGTTCCTTATTCTTACAACCAGGAGACAGAAGGCCACTACTATTTGTGAGGAAAAGATGTTATTTGATTTGAGGATCAGACCTTGAATAGTAGACACCAGGAACATAGGAAAGCCTGGATCAAGAAAAAGCCACTTGGTTCTTCAAGCCTATTCTTTCCACTGACCATGTCAAATCTGCTCCATCATGGACTCTGCTCAACCCATTTAATCTGCCGAGGAAGGGGTCTGCAGAGTTTCTTCCTGCCCCGCCTCCCCCATCCACCCCACAAGTGGGTATGGTAGCATAGTGGTTATGTTACTGGACTAATAATCTGGTAGGCCTAGACTAATGATCTGGAGATGTGAGTTCAAATCCCACCACAGCAGCTGGGGAATTTAAATTCAATTAAATAAATTTAGAATTAAAAAAAAAAACTTGCATCAGTAATGGTGACCATGAAACTGCTGGATTGTTGTGAAAACCCATATGGTTCACTAATGTCCTTTAGGAAAGGAAATCTGCTGCCCTTACCTGGTCTGGCCTATATGTGACTCCAGACCCACAGCAATGTGGTTGACTCTTAACTGCCCGCTGAAATGGTCTAGCAAGACACTCAATTGTATTCAAGGCGGCTCACCACCACCTTCTCGAGGGCAATTAAGGATGGGCAATAAGTGCTGGCCTTGCCAGTGATGCCCACATCCCAGGAATGAAAAAAAAAAGTGACTCATGCAAGCCTCCAGATTACTGACCTATCCAGCTTCACATATTATACATATTTGGCTGTTCCTTCAAATGTCATTTTCAAAGTTCAATTCATGGAAGAATCCTCATATTCTTCGCAACATCTGATACCTCCCTCTGCATATGGTAGGGGATATTCTCCAGCGAGAGCTTAATTTAAATATTTGAATCAACTTAAATCTATGGAAATAAGGCCTGCACATCTGGAGTGAGCATTAAGTGAAGTTCTGTGCATGGCGGAGCTCTTAAAGGGGCAGACTTTTTAATGTTTGTTTTTATTTTAATTTTTCCATGACCATTTTTTGCGGCGATTTTGTCCTTTGGTGCTTTTAAAAAAAATTATTCTCTAGCTCTTTCTTTGCACAGGTTTAATTTTATACTTTATTGCGTGATTTTGTTTTTTGTGTAGCTGATCGCGCAGCCAATGTTTAGGTTGAAAGAAAAGGCGCCAAATATTGTCTGCAAAATCACCAGAAAGCTGACTTTAACCGAAGCGTTTGCAAGAACTTCAGGTGAAAGGTTAAAAAAAAAGGGGACACAACAAAAGGGGGTCTTACAATACAAACTTTCACAGGAGGTCAAGAAGTGACGGTTTCTGTGTCTGAAAATGTTCGAGGAGAAAAAAGCAGCTCCCAAGAAGGGCGCCAAGAAAACTGTGAATAAAGCTCCAACAAAGGGCAGCAAGAAGTGAAGAAGGTGGAGGAAGGAGATTTACTCCATCTACATCTACAGAGTGATGAAGCAGGTTCACCCCCGACGCTGACATCTCCTCCGAGGCTGTGAGCGTCACAAACTCCTTTGCGAACGATATTTTCGAGCGCATCGCGGGTGAGGCTTCCCGCCTGGCCCGTTACAGCAAGCGCCGCACCATCGGCTCCCGGGAGATCCAGACCGCCGTGCGCCCGCTGCTGCCCGGGGAGCTGGCCAAGCACGCACCATGTCTAAAGGGTCAAAGGCCGTGGCAAGTGCGCCAGCTCCAAGTAAAACTCCACAACGTCCTGAAAACACAAAACATCTAAGTGTAAGCTACAGTCCTATGGTGGTCACCAAGTCAGGTCAAAATGAATGATGGGGTTGGTTTTAAAGTGCCCCAAATACACGGTTTGATGGTCGGAGTGGTACAAGGTGAAAGAAGGCATGCCATTGAGATCAGCAGGCACCAGAGCTGGGCTGTCTGCATCTGCCATTATGCCCACCACCATCCTTGTCTGCTGACCTGGGCACACCGACCAAGCAATGACTGAGGGCAACTGCCTCCACAGACTCTGATCCGCAGGGAGCCAACTACCGGGCTGTGCCATTTGCTGCAAGGAGGCCTCTAGCCATCCTGCACCATAGTGGTGGTCAACCTGCCCTCAACCTTTCTGCCTCCATGTCCTTCCAGGTGAGCATAGGGATCATCTGCAGTATCAGCCAATCTGCTACCCACATATGTATCAACCAGGTGACTGTTGCATAGGTCAGCGTGGACAACAATTTCATTTCTTTCAGACTGAATAGCAACAGGAGCATGACATGACTCTCCAATGTCACCTCACTGCAAGATTTCCCAACTGTTTTGCTGCTGTTAATGGCGGGAGATCAGCAGTACCTGTGTGGAAGTTCCTGGCGCACGATTTAATAGCCCAGTTACTTGTGCAACTCTTAAGATTACTGTAAATAAAAAATATAGTAAAATATGCACTCCATGGAGCCAGTGCTTTTTGGTTAACATCAGATTGGTTCAGTGGGTAGCACACTCACCTCTGATTCAGAAGGCAATGGGTTCAAGGTCCACTCCAGGATTTGAGCATGTAATCTAGGCTAACACTTCAGTCAGGAAGTGCTCTGTTGTTGGAGGCGGCATCTTTTGAATGAGACATTAAACCAAGGCTCCACCTGCGTGTCAGATGGATGTAAAAGATCTCATGTGTTCTCTTGTGTTCCTGGCAATTGTGGATGGCCAGTATCCCTCATCAGAGAGCCCAAAAGCCAATCCATCATTCCCCTGAAAAGGGAAAGATGCCAATGAGACTGGACCAACCTGCTGACAATGCAAATCCTAACACAAAGCTGGCAAAGACAGGGCGAACCAACGGGTTCGGCAAAACTTAGACTAGTATGGAACAATGCATTTTGTGTTCATCAAGTTGAGACATGTTAGTGCTGGGGAGTGGAGCCCTTCCCATTTCAGGTCACCCATGTGAGCATCAAGCACTCGCAGGTCAGGTAGATGTTGGACATCTTGGGGAGTTAAGGGTTAACAGTCGAACTTCTTTGTACCTTAAAGCAACAGGCTTTCCAGGCTTTCCAATATAAATAGGGTGACTTTGAAATGTAAAAGGAATGCATTGCTTGTCTTCTGATATGTAAAGTGCTTGTGTAAGGAAATAAGTATAGGTAATAAAATGTAGCTTTAGTTTTAGGGTAATAAAACAGGGGTAGCAAATCCATTTGAGAAAGTCTTGTTTAAGGGAAGTTATTCTGAAGTAAACAAACTACAATTGTTTACATGAATAGTCTATTTTCAAAGGGTTTGGGAATAGATACGTCATGCAGTCTTATCTATGACATTTTCCTTTGATGTCGTCAAAATATGGTGTATAAAGGATCATGGTTTTCAACATTATCTGAGTGTGCTCCAAAGATACGGAAACCAGGAAAAGGCCACTTTCTGTATACAGTTCAAGGCCCATCACCTTTTACTGTGTATCAATAAAGTCTGTTCCGTATACTCCAGAACAAAGTCTCGTGCTTACTCGAAACGTGTTGTTGTGAACCAGAGGAGAAAGGAGGTTGACTGCTAACAGTAGAAAGCAGCCAGATGTACAGTAAAGATCTCTCTACTCTGCCCCAACAACAGGCCTCAACCCCAACCTCAAAAGAGCATCGCCTCCCCAATCTGACCACCTTTCTGTTTCCCAGAGTGAGATTGCCTATTAGCGTCGTAGGCCCATGTACATTAGCAATTGGATTGAGACGACCTGAACTGATCTTCCATAGGACCCTTATAGCCAGCAGACAGAAGAGACTGTTACCCTATTAGTCTGGGCTGGATGTTGAACCCAGTTCCCAGGGGTGAAATACCAATATCTAACCCATTTCACCACCAATCTCGGACATTATTTTGCTAATTTTACAGGGGTAGCATGGATACTGGATTAACAATCATTCGCTTTTCTAAAAGACAGTCTTCCTATGTCGAGCTTAACCCTCACAAAGCCTAGAAATTACCTTAGAATGCTTAATGCATTCATTTGAAATGACTTTGTTCACTATTTCAATGGAGGCATTAACCTGGGTTAACAACACCAATAAAAATAGCAGAGAAAGTAGTCTCAGATGAATGCATTCAGTGTAATATTGCACAGTGTCATTTCTGCTTCCAAGCGGAGGAGATAAAGATAAATGCCTCTCTTTAACTGCAAATGATCTAAATTATTTAATGTTAGAAACACTCGAGAGATAAGACAGCACTAAAGGCAACATTAATTATGCGCCAACGGTGTTTACAAATGGAAATATGGCAGCCAGCCACTGGTGAAAAATAAACTTTGTCAGCAAAGTGTGGGACTAGAGCCAGACTACAGTAAGGTCCATGTGGTGTTACTGTGACCTCACGCATTGTCTGAGGCAACAGTTGTATTAGTACCAAGTTTACAATCTGCCCACAAAGTATTTAAATAGTATACCTTCATTTTTTTTGCCCTAATCCTCATAGCAGACGTGACTCAAATGTAACAGCTTGTCTGCTGAAGTAACTAAGAATAAGAAAGACTTGCATTTATATAGCGCCTTTCACGACCACCAGACGTCCCAAAGCGCTTTACAGCCAATGAAGTACTTTTTGAAGTGTAGTCACTGTTGTAATGTAGGAAACGCAGCAGCCAATTTACACACAGTAAGCTCCCACAAACAGCAATGTGATAGTGACCAGATAATCTGTTTTTTAGTGATGTTGATTGAGGGATAAATACTGGCCAGGGCACCGGGAGAACTCCCCTGCTCTTCGAAATAATGCCATAGGATCATTGAAACAGACAAAATTCTTACAGGGCTTATGTTTCCCCTGGCTGGGGAGTCCAGAACCAGGTGTCACAGTCTCAGAATAAGGGGTTGGCCATTTAGGACTGTGATGAGGAGAAATTTCTTCACTCAGAGGGTGGTGAATCTTTGGCATTCTCTACCCCAGAAGGCTGTGGAGGCTCAGTCATTGAGTATATTCAAGACAGAGATTGATAGATTTTTGAATATTAAGGGAATCAAGGATAGTGCAGATGAGGTAGAAGATCAGCCATGATCTTATTGAATGGCAAAGCTGGCTCAAAGGGCCAAATGGCCCACTTCTGCTCCTAACGTTCTTGCACATCCACCTGAGAGGGCAGACAGGGCCTCGGTTTAACATCTCATCCGAAAGACAGCACCTCCCCCTCAGTACTGCACTGGAGTGTCAGCCTGGATTTTTGTGCTCAAGTCTCTGGAGTGGGACTTGAACCCACAACCTTCTGACTCAGAGGCAAGGGTGCTACCCACTGAGCCACAGCTGACACAAATGTACAGTCCGCACTTGTTAATTCAAAGTTAAAAGGAATTGACAGGAGCAGACAGTATCTCCGTTTGAAATGTAACCTTGCCTTTCTTTTACATCCGTATCGTTATTTGTGGGGAGGGGTGATTATTTTGTGTTGGATGTCAGTACTGAAAACAGGAAACACTGCAAATACATGGCAGGTATTAACAGCTGTAAAGAGAAAAAACAGGTTGACATGTTTTGGGTGGAGATCATTCATCAGTCTGTCTCTGAAGAACTCTGACACGGTGGTGTTACAAGAGACATGATGCTAGAAAAAGGAAAGAAATTGCATTTCTATCGCGCCTTTCACATCCTCAGGACATCCCAAAGCGCTTTACAGCCAATGAAGTACTTTTGAAGTGTGATCACTGTTGTAATGTGGGAAACGCGGCAGCCAATTTGCGCACAGCAAGCTCCCACAAACAGCAATGTGATCATGACCAGATCATCTGTTTTAGTGATGTTGGTTGAGGAATAAATATTGGCCCAGGACACCGGGGAGAACTCCCCTGCTCTTCTTTGAATAGTGCCGTGGGATCTTTTACATCCACCCGAGAGAGCAGACGGGGTCTCGGTTTAACGTCTCCTCCGAGAGACGGCATCTCCAACAGTGCAGCACTCCCGCAGCACTGCACTGGAGTGTCAGCCTAGCTTTATGCCCCAGTCTCTGGAGTGTGGCCTTAAATCATTTATATCATCATTTGTATCATTACCCATGTGTTTGTAAACAAGTGAGAAAAGGTTTGGGAAGAAAACCTCTTCGTGATGGCAGCTTTGCCTGCTTAACAATTGGATCATTGTCTTAATTTATTTTAGCAGCTTTAGTGTATCCTATTCATGTCCATAAAGGTTGTTAAATTATGACATATTTGTGAAAATGAGAGTGAACTCTTAGTATAATGCGCTACTTGGCGGTTAGCCAGTGTGGTATAATAAAGGAAGACACTGTGTATAAAACTGAAAAGCAAAAGTGTGTCTGTCTCCTAGGTTGTAAATATTCCACATTCAAAATGATGAGAGGTTCTGATGAGAGTAAATACGGAGAAACTCTTTCCACTGGCAGGAGGGTCAGTAACCAGAGGACACAGATTTAAAGTCATTGGCACAAGAACCAGAGGGGAGAGGACTCAATGTTCCCTTTAAGCAGCATGGCCATGCCGCACGGCGCTCTGCAGATCCCGCGCAGCTGGTGAGCCGGCTTTTCAATCGAAAAAACCACGCACGCGCGGATTTTTGAATGGCCCGCGCAACCCGTTAAAGGGGCCCAAACAAAAAATGAGGGCGAACATTGGAGAGGACGAGAATTCTTTTGACGCACCGAGTTGTGGTGATCTGGAACGCGCTGCCTGAAAGGGCGGTGGAAGCAGATTCAAGAGTAACTTTCAAAAGGGGAATTGGGTAAATACTTGAAAAGGCAAAATTTGCAGGGCTGCGGGGAAGGGGCAGGGGAGAGTGGGACTAACTGGAGAGCTCGTTCAAAGAGCCGGCACAGGCACGATGGGCCAAATGGCCTCCTTCTGTGCTGTAGGATTCTATGATTCTATGAAAGGGGTTGCTTATACTGAGCCCTGCAGACCAGTGGGTTCCAGGTTCAGTCCCTGGTCTGTGTTGTATTAGCTGATCATGGCTGGGGCAACAGTTGGGGCTTTACAATAGCCCTCGGTACTCCTGGGATCCTGCGCTTGATCGCTCTCCAGTGACCCCTGCTGAGTCACACAGGCCAGGGAGGTCAGGGGTTGAATCAAAGGTGGCGCAGGGCTTAGAGTACATTACTGACACTCTTCCTGAATAGGACTTTCACAGCTCACCCTTAACGACTAGATTTCCTTCTCCACCTTTTTTGTTCAATTAAACGTTTCGGCATCCTTTAAGTCTTTTCATGCTACCCACCCGTATTGGGTTGGAGAGTGCCAGCGTGTAAACTGAGCCCATTCCTTCACTGCTTAGCAACCAGTTGCTAGCAGGTCCGTGAGAGTAGCTGTGTGTTAAGTTGCCCTTTTAATTTCCCCCTCCCCCCTCCCTGTTACAAAGCATTTCGAACTCTGCCGGGCCCCACCGCTGTGACAGATAGTAACAGGAATTCCTGTGTAAGTGAACGAGCGCAGTTGTACTGCTGCACCAGCTAGCTCGCTGCTGTGCTAATCTGGGTGAATCAGTTGCAAGGACAACAGTGCCGCCCTATCATGGGTGACAGGCTATTTAAAAACCAAAGTGACGTCAGGCCTCATCAGTAACAAGTTTTACAAGCAAGGGTAGATTCTAAGTCCCCAGATCACGTGTCGTTTTATTTTAAGTATCAAATCTGGTTCAGTTCTCAAGGTGACTGCATGTTACACGTTTACTGTGTCTGTTATTAGAGCTGGGGTATAGAGTTCAGCGATATCACAGCCAAGCGGTAAAACAGGTGCTTTCATCGGACCTTGACTACTATTGTTTAATAGGAAAAACATACTTTAATCACCCGATATGACCCAATTCAAGCAAAGTTGTAAAAGGCTGAGGGGTGACCTGATACTAGGTCTTTAAAATGATGAAGAGGTTCGATAGGGTGGATGTCACAGAGTCACAGAGTCATAACGGCACAGAAAGAGGCCATTCGGCCCATCGAGTCCGTGCCGGCTCTCTGTAGAGCACTCCAGTCAGTCCCATTCCTCCGCTCTATCCCCGTAGCCCTGCAAGTTTATTTCCCTCAAGTGCCTATCCAGTCTCCCCTTGAAAACATTGAGTGTCTCCGTTTCCACCACTTCCGTCGGCAGCGAGTTCCAGGTCATCACCACTCGCTGCGTAAAAAAGTTTTTCCTCACATCCCCCCTGTATCTCTTGCCCAAAACCTTAAATCTGTGTCCCCTAGTCCTTGTACCATCAACGAGTGGAACAGCCTTTCCCCGTCTAGCCTATCCAAACCCGTCATAATCTTGTACACCTCTATCAAATCACCCCTCAACCTCCTTTGCTCTAATGAAAACAAATCCAGCTTCTCCAACCTGTCCTTGTAGCTAAGATCCCCCATCCCCGGAACCATTCTGGTAAATCTACTCTGCACCCTCTCAAGGGTGTAGAGAAGATGTTTCCACTTGTGGGAGAGACCAAAACTAGGGGTGATAAATATTAGATAGTCACTAATAAATCCAATAGGGAATTTTAGGAGAAATTTTACCCAGAGAGTGGTGAGAATGTGGAACTCGCTACCACATGGAATACTTGAGGCAAATAGCAGAGATGCATTTAAGGGGAAGCTAGATAAACACACAAGGGAGAAAGGAATAGAAGGATATGATGATAGGGTGGGAAGAGGCTCGTGTGGAGCATAAACACCAGCATGGACCAGTTGGGCCGAATGGCCTGTTTCTGTGCTGTACATTCGATGTAACTCAATGTAATACATTTGCCATTGATTGGCTATCCGGTTGTGCTTCACTGGAAATTGTGATGGCAGTGGGTCATTTCATTGACCTTTCCTCACGAGGATTGGGGACTGTGTCAACATTTGATGACAAATTCTGAAAAGGCGTTGATAAACCGCTTTGTTTGCTTGGTATAGAATCTGCGGCAGTCGTCCAAACTATAGCCAGCAGTCAACACGTGAGCTGGAGTGTAGCAGCAACACAGGCAAGTGTTTGCTTCCTAAAGATTTATTGTGCAACAAATATGGGGCGCTGTAAGTTTAAAGGATCCCATTGTGGACTGCACCGTTATCTACGGACCATAATGTGAAAATTACAAAGGCTAATCTTGCAGGGTCCAACATTGATTGCAAACCTATCTTCCTCATCATCTCAGCTGCGGCTCAGCTGGTAGCATACTTGGTATCTAAGTCAAAAGGTTGCGTGGTTCAAGTCCCTCTCCAAGAACTTCTAGCACAAAATCTAGGCTGGCGCGCCAGTGCAGTACATGAGAGAGTGCCGCACGGTCAGAGCTGCTGTCTTTCAGATGAGATGTTAAACTAAGGCCCTGTCTGCCCTGGAATTAAAAGATCTCGCAGCACTAATTGAAGAGGAGCATGGGGAATTCTCCTGGCCAACATTTATCCCTCAGCCAACATCACTAAAAAAAGATTGCCTGGTCATTATCACATTGCTGTTTGTGGGAGCTTGCTGTGCGCAATTTGGCTGCTGCGTTTCCTACATTACAACAGTGACTACACTTCGAAAAAGTGTAAAGTGCTTTGGGACATCCTGAGGTCATGAAAGGCAATACATAAGTACAAGTTTTTTCTTTTATGTCGCCTTTTCAGCTCTGAATACTAATTATTATTAATAAAGGCACCCTCCTCTCCCCCCCCCAGTGGTGTTTGCATAACTTTCAGTGTCAGCTGTGGCTCAGTGGGTAGCACCCTTGCCTCTGAGTCAGAAGGTTGTGGGTTCAAGTCCCACTCCAGGGACTTGCGCACATAAAGCTAGGCTGACACTCCAGTGCAGTGCTGAGGGAGTGCGGCACTGTCAGAAGTGCCGTCTTTCAGATGAAACGTTAAACCGCGGCCCCGTCTGCCCGCTCAGGTGGATGTAAAAGATCCCATGGCCACTATTTCGAAGAAGAGTAGGGGAGTTCTCCAGAGTGTCCTGGCCAAGATTTATCCCTCAACCAAATCACTTAAAAAAAATGATCTGGTCATTTTCACATTGCTGTTTGTGGGAGCTTGCTGTGTGCAAATTGGCTGCTGCGTTTCCCACATTACAACAGTGACTACACTCCAAAAGTACTTCATTGGCTGTAAAACACTTTGAGACGTCCGGTGGTCGTGACAGGCGCTATAGAAATGTAAGTCTTTCTTTTACGTAAGACTAATAGAAGGTCTTAATAAAGGCACCTCCACCTCCCCAGTGGTGTGTACATAACTTTCCACCACTGCAGATAAGCTATACAAACGTCACGGTGATGCCTGATCTAAGTATAGCTTCTTGCCGGGCCTGGGTGTGTGCAGTTGGGGGACATCCTTCTCTCCCCCGGATTCCAGCAGCTCACCTGGGTGGCTATCTTTAGAAACCTCCTGTGCGTCAGTGGAGCTCCGCGCACGTCACCGCGCCGGCCCGCATTCCGTCGCCAGCCATTGGCTCAGCTCCCCGACGGGCCCCGCCCGCGGGCCGGGCGGCTGACCAATCGCAGCGGGACCGGCCCCCTCTCCCAGACGCGATGGATGGTTCATTACAGTGAAATTGACAGGAGTGATTCCCAGAAGCTGGGAGCTTGTCAGTCAGTGTGCGAGGCTGGCAACCCTCAAAAAAAAAAGTGCCTCTGATCTGCGGCAGCTTCAGCAGGTGGTCCCAACCTGATACTACTCTTGCATAGCTGTGCAACTGAAAACATCCACTGGGATTTAAAAAAAAATCTATTTCTATACATCATTTTGATCTGGATTCTTGTAAAAAAACAAACACAAGACAAATATACATATCACAATCAGGTATGTATTGCCAATATAACTTCTTCTCTGCTTGCTTTGAAAAATTGCATCTAGGGGTACATAAATCATTTTTTTTTCAATGATTCACCCCGAGGGGACAAGAAAGTAAAGCAATGTTAAATATATCTTTTGCACATGTTTTTTGTGTTCTTTTCTGTTTTGCTTTTTCTTTTGTTTAAAATCAAAGGTAACAAAACAAACATGTATTTAGGGCATATTTTAAGCGGGGTTATGTGTACTGCACAGAAGTTTAATTTGCTAATGTTTTATAAATGTATCTGCGTTTTTGTGTAGAGTTCTATTCAACTGTAGATGCAATTATAGGCAATAAGAAAGTGTGTTGCTTCAGAAGCGAATGTGGGTTAAGCCTAGCAACTGTAAAGCTCCTGATTTAGGTTCAGAAGGTTGTGCAGACCCGCTCCCTATCAGCAGGTGGGGGTAGGGTTTGCAAAACAATGTTAGTGAAAGAAGGATTGACCTGTACAAGAGACGAGAGCACTGACAGTTACTAAGGGATAGGATCTGCAGATGCTGCAGCCTGGTTTCAGGAGTAGCAGAACTGTCAAATTCTGAAAATGAATTGCATTCAAATGTTGGGGCATGGTGGGGCAATCCCTGTGCCCACTCTTTCTGGCTTTAATTAGGTAGGAGCAACTGTTCATTTTTATACACTTAAAAGTTATGGAAAATGCATTGTTACAATGGCAGGCTTTTTACTCCAAAGCCCCCAAATAGTGCATAAATCATAACTTTGAAAAGAATGAGATAGATATCTTCAGCAAGGTGGTCTCCAGAACAGCTGTGGGACTGGTCAGAAATCAGTGAGATGTGCCAGAGGTGCAGCAGTGGTCTTATTTTTAGACTCGGTCTTTTGCAAAAGATGAGCAGCATTTCTTTCTTCCTGCAACTCTCCTCTCTTTCTCCTGAAGGCAGTGGCTCACGCTGCGTTACCTTTCCTCGGACACTGGTTGAACGCCAGTATCTCGCCCAAGTAGCCATTTGTGAGCCCAGGTAGTGAGAGTTGGCCAGCCATTCAAGCATATCACACCGTAAGCCCGATCCTGTCCTGACCCGGTATCCACCCATGCATACTTTCCAGCAGGGATCACAGGAGTGGGAACCCTGGCTGGTCTCCCTCCCTCAGGAATGTTCTAACATCTCCACTTCCACTCCAACTCAGATCAGCTAACTCAGTGCAGACTGGGGGTTTAGCCTGCGACCTCCTTGGTCTGTACAGCTTAATATCATTAAATTGCCTTGGGCAGCATTTCCAATTCTGGTACGGAAAAGAAAGTCGAGAAAGAGAGAGAGAGAGAAAGAATAATGCAATAATTATATTTGCAACATTGCAATAAACCGGCTAATAAAATTAGACAGCAGTTAAAAGAACAGAAGGTGACCATTGAATATTTTGTTTAGAATTGGGACCACTCCTGTGGTGGAATGGAATTTTGTTATTCCAACAGATATAAATGATTCAAAATAAAAAATTCAAAAGGACATGTGTCTAACCTTGATATATAAAACATATTTCAAAATACAAATATGCACAAGCCAAGCTATGAGAGGAAATATTTATTAATTATGAAATCCAGGGTATGTGATGTGCAGAATGCCTGTTGGTCAGAGGGGAAAAGGCTGCTGACAAGTGTAAATCTAAAGCAGATTAACAGGTGCCTTTATAGCTAATAATATGATACCCATTGCCACTTTGATCGTGTGTCTGGTATAGCAATGACATTTATTTTTAAAACGTTTTATTGACTACAAAGACGTAACTTGATTTAAAAGTGTTGAGTCATTGGAAAAGAAAGCCACTGGCAAAGTGTTGCGGCCCAGAATTTGCTGCCCACGCAACGCCGGGTTTAATGGCACTCGCCGTTGTTAATGTGGTGAGGAAGGGTTGTGGCGTGAGTTGCGAATCGCCACAGGTTGCTGCCGCCGCCAGTTCGCACGCCCAGCGATTTGCGACACAAACGTTTTCCGAGCTGAAGGGCGGGGGATAAAGTCTAACGAATGGGGCACGCCGCGAGATGCCTCGCTCCAGCAAATTCTGGGCCATTGCGTTCGTTTGCGATGTTTGTTGCAGCATGCACCATTGTGGGGTGTATGGAGGCTCACCTCATTCCTGTAGCTATGCCCCCATACTAGTAGGCAGAGTGGCCTGGGGGATCACGGCGGGGAAGCGGCAGTGCCCATGTGGGGACGCTGCAGACGCAAACCCGCTCGCCCTGGCATGCTGGCACATTTGCTCGGCGCTCCAGCGCCCCATGCCGCCTCCACAGTGCCATCTTCAACAGTTGCAAAGAGATTTTATACTGCAGCTCCTGCTTTCTCGTTTCACTGGGCTCGATTTATTGGGTCTCGCGGAAAAGAAACAAAACAATTTGTCGCAAATTTTGGAAATCGGAAATAAAACTCGAAAATGCTGGAAATGCACATCCAATCTGTTGGCATCTGAATGTGAATGTTTTGGATAGAAATCCTTCGTCAGAAAAAAATCTCAACCCAAAATGTTAACCGATCTCATTGGGTACAATTGGTTCTATTTTTTTTCCATAGCCTGTAACCTTGCAACAAAACAGCTTGCACCCCTCCCATTGGGAAATGCCTTCGAGCATTTTAGAAGGGTGTGGGGGGGGAGAGGAAGATGCAAAGATGGCTGGTGAGAATGATTAAAGTGGAGGGGAGGGAGGAACTGATAAAGGGTTACGTTTGAATTTGAAGGAGACAAGACACTTTTTAAAAAACCTATACGTCTCCATCATGGTAGGGACAGAAAATATAAATGGACCTTAAACGAGGAGGATTCTTATTTAAAGCACTGAATGTGAGGCTGTCGTAGCCCTAGGCTGAGAGACGGGCTGAAACTCCCTTACAAATCCCCCCACTCCCCAATTCTGATTGTAAATCTGTTGTGGGGAACTCATTGCAAGAATGGCAGAGGAGTAATAAGACTTGAGACATATTCCTGCAACCTGTCAGGTGGTGACAGGGGAATGGTGCGGGACGTGAGAATTGTAGTCAATTGCTCGAAGGGATTTAAACCATCGTGCAGTTTAAACGTGGTGGGGGTGAAATTGGACACGGGCAGCGCGGGGGGAGGGGTTGCAAAACGGACGGAATCGCACTTTGCCGACTGTTATACAACACGCCCGATATCCAGCTTGACGTATAACGGGCGATCGCCGCGATGCCGGTCTGTTTTTGCGTCCTCCGGCCATGTCCAATTTCGCCCCCGCGCGGCTTCTTTGGCAGGTCAGGGCAGGAGCACCGTGAGTCCCTGAGAAAACTCTCCGTCAAGGCACATCCCTTTTTATTTTTAGCAGCCGCGTTGGTTTCTTGCGGAACCAACGGGTTTTTATTCATTGACTGAACTGGAACTGCAAGCCTGGATTAAGCAAGCTTTTGCTGAGGTGAGGTGGCAACAGCCAGAAGTAAATAATGGAAGGTGTGCAGCGTCAGTGTATGTTAATAGAGCTGTCCTCATGACCACCCATCTAGAGAAGGGAGCCTCAGCAGCAGAATCCCTTTTAACATGATACGGTCGATCAGCTCGACTTTTAACACCCTTCATCAGTATCCACTAGTTAGATGAAAATGAACAGAAATAGACTGATTTTTATCACTCCACCATTGGTGGCCGTACTGAGGCCCTAAGCTCTGGAATTCCCTCCCTAAACCTCTCCGCCTCTCTACCTCTCTCTCCTCCTTTAAGACGCTCCTTAAAACCTACCTCTTCGACCAAGCTTTTGGTCACCTGCCCTAATTTCTTATGTGGCTCGGTGTCAAATTTTGTGTGATAACACTCCTGTGAAGCGCCTTGGGACGTTTTACTGCGTCAAAGGCGCTATGTAAATGCAAGTTGTTATTGTTGTTGCGCTAGCCGTGGTTTATAAAGGGAGCCCGATGGTGAGATTTGCCCTTTTTTAAATGTCAGCTTCACTTTGGCTTGATCAGTGAAACATATATAAAGCTATATGGTGTATTGCATCAGTATTATATTGTGTTGCACCAGCACGTCAAATTCCTCTGTTGTATTTTCTTCCTCGTAGTCCATGTATTTCACTGTTGTATGGAGCACTTTACCCTGAATGTAGTTCAGCAGGTTTGCTGGCTGAATTGCTTGGAGTGGGAGGGTCCCCGCTTCGGGTCCCCATTTTTAGGTGACCCAGGAGTGCCTTGTTGACGATGGCACTGGGAGCTGAAAGTGGGAAAGTGTTTTAATAATATCTCACTCGGACAAAACAGCGATACTTTTTTCTTCAGCACACTGGCAGTGGGTGTCAAGTGTGTCATTGATAATGCCCGGGTTGCCGTCGACCACAATTAACCACAATGATCTCATTACCCCAGTTTAGTGAGAGATGGTGGTGCCTTTCCTAAATAAACCAACAA
Organism: Squalus acanthias; assembly: GCA_030390025.1. Classification (NCBI taxonomy): domain Eukaryota; kingdom Metazoa; phylum Chordata; class Chondrichthyes; order Squaliformes; family Squalidae; genus Squalus; species Squalus acanthias. The sequence continues at coordinate 422,787 of JASTWF010000262.1, read as the reverse complement.
GGAGACATTGGGTTGCCCCAGCGTCATCAGACAAAAAACCACGCAAAATGCCCCCGTTTTTGAGGGGCAGAACTAATAAGGAACGACGCCATAAAACAAAACAAAGGAAACTCATAAAATTAAATAATAATATTATTTCCAGTGTCCAGTATAGACTCAAGCGTACCGGCAGACACCGCATGCAATGTGACTATACGTCTGGTTTAGACAAAATCATCGTGTACTGTGCACTGTTCTGGTCTCCATACTATAAAAAAGGATATAGAGGCACTGGAGAAGGTGCAAGAAAGATTTACAAGGATGATACCAGAACTGAGAGGTTATAACTATCAGGAAAGATTGAACAGGCTGGGACTCTTAGCTCAAGAAAAGAGAAGGTGACCTGATCGAGGTCTTTAAGATTATGAAAGGGTTCGATAGGGTGGACGTAGAAAAGATGTTTCCACTTGTGGGGGAGACCAGAACTAGGGGTCATCAATATAAGAAAGTCACTAATAAATCCAATCAGGAATTCAGGAGAAACTTCTTTACCCAGAGAGTGGTGAGAATGTGGAACTCGCTACCACAGGGAGTGGTTGAGGCGAATAGCACAGATGCATTTAAGGGGAATCTAGATAAACACATGAGGGAGAAAGGAATAGAAGGATATGTGGATAGGGTGAGATCAAGTCGGCACTTGTGAAGCATAAACACCGGTATGGACCAGTTGGGCCGAATGGCCTGTTTCTGTGCTGTATGTAATTCTGTTCGAGCACAGATGGGGACTATTCAGCCCATTACGCCCACACCTGCTCCTCGTTGGTGCTGTCGACATTAACACCATTTCTCGCTTGTTTCCTCTTCAAGTTCTCGTTTGATTCTCTGTTAAATGTTGTGATTGGCTCAGCCTCACCTGTGGGAATATAGTCACAGTTTAACAAAAACCTTTGCATGAAAAGGTTGCCCTTTAACGTCAGCCATGCCTCAGTGGGTAGCAGTGATCTCCTACTGAGTCAGAGGTTTGTGGGTTCAAGCCCTGCTCCAGAGACTCCAGCTCGTGATCTAGGCTGACACTCTGGTGCGGTACTGAGGGAGTGCACCCTTGCTTTTTAAAGTATCATTTTTTGCCAATTTTCTCCTCCGCAACCCCTGCCCCCCCCCCCCCCCCATCTAAATCATTGACCCTTGCTGGAGTATGGTTCCCTGGGTGCCAGCAGTCCTCCTGTACCTAACCCGAGTGGCCCTTCTTCATGTGTGTGAGGCGGTGAGTGTCGGTGGGCCATTCCACCACGGGGGCCATCACACCTGACATCACTCACACGCATGCATTTTCCGGAAGAGGTTGCTGGATAATAATCAGGAGTGACACTCCCGGCTTGTGCTTTATCCCCTACACGCCCCTCCGCCCCCGGCACCCCCTTGCCTACTCTAGGGGCCTTGGGACCAACGATAGTGCACCTCGACTTCCACCAGTGCAGCCCCTGGGCTGAGGTTGGCTGACTCAGCATAGACTGAGGGTCGGACTTGGGACCTTCCCAGTGCGGCTTAGCACTGGGCCAGATGGTTACCTTTGCCCAGCAAGCTCGTGGAGCGGCTTTGCTCAGTCCAGTCTTAAGATGCCGGTCGATGACCCGCCTGGGTGAGTTGGAGGATAAGGACGGGAGCGATAGACCACGTGGCATGCAACCTGGTGCCCTGCTGCTAAAACGCCGCCATGTCCCTTTAAAGGCACATGCTGGACTCGGCACATTTTGAGGGGAATTAAAGGTAATTGTTTCTCTGTAGACTGCCAGCTGGTTGTGACGCGAAGGCTCCTCCCCAAGGGCAGATACACCAGCAGGAATGATTCGCCTCCTTTTTAATGCCTTCTTTAAAAGAGCGTTTGGCACCTGGAATAAAATCTGACACGTTGCGCACGGTGCCTCGAAGCTTGGATATTTCATTTCTTATTACATGATCTTGTTGCACAGGAGGTGTTTTTGCATTTCTTATTTTGCATTTTGTGCCCGTTTCCTTCACAGACTCTCTCAGCACCAAACCCGCTCGCCACCACCCCCATGCCCCCAGCTCAGAGGGCAGGCTAGAAACCTCGCCAAGCTCTTCACCAGTGCAGCCATGAGGAGGACTGTGAGAGCAGCTCAGGGATAACTTGGCTTTTCCCTTCCTCCTTGGGTGGGAAATGCCCGGAATTCACTCAGCACCTCTGCTTATACCTCTGTCCTCTCTCTCTGTAGAACCCTCACTGGGGCTTCACAACTCTGCTGCCTCCAGCTCACAATTTATGGAATCTGTAATTATCACAATATGCTGATGTGTCTTACACAACAACAAACAATTTGCATTTAGACAGCGCCTTTAACGTAGTAAAACGTCCCAAGGCGCTTCACAGGAGCATTTATCAAACTAAATTTGACACTGAGATATTAGGACAGGTGACCAAAAGCTTGGTCAAAGAGGTAGGTTTTAAGGAGCGTCTTAAAGGAGGAAAGAGAAGTAGAGAGGCGGAGAGGTTTAGGCAGGGAATTCCAGAGCTCAGGGCCCAGGCAACAGAAGGCACGGCCACCAATGGTGGAGCGATTATAATCAGGGATGCTGAAGAGGCCGGAATTGGAGGAGCGCAGAGATCTCGGGGCGTGGCGGGCGGGGGGGGGGGGGAACTTTAGGGCTGGTGGAGGTTACAGAGATAGGGAGAGGACGAGGCCATGGAGGGATTTGAAAACATGGATGAGAATTTTGAAGGCGTTGCTGGACCGGGAGCCAATGTAGGTCAGCGAGCAGGAGTTAGGATATGGGCAGCAGAACGAGACCGAGCTTTTCAACGCATGTATTTTTAAATGAGTGAAACACTAACCAGCATTTTCATGATGGCTTTAGCAGACAGCCAGAAGAGAAACTGTTTCACATTTGAACTGACCTACATAACTCACTGATAACTCGATCACTCATAGGTTACCAGATCAGGTCAAGTCAAGGGTGACGTGCTTTCGTCAACCCCATGGTACCGTCCTATTTTGTGTATGAGGTGTGCACAGTGCTGTGTTCCGAAGCACTATGTGTTTGAATGATTGGTGTCATAAACTCTGGTGTAGAAGTTGCATCAATGTATAAGTCATCTCCCTGCATTAAGATAGGAGATTCTGCGTGAACTTGTATCTAGCTGAAGGTAAGCATGCAGGTGCAGCAGGCGGTGAAGAAGGCAAATGGTATGTTGGCCTTCATAGCGAGAGGGTTTGAGTACAGGAGCAAGGATGTCTTGCTGCAGTTGTACAGGGCCTTGGTGAGACCACACCTTGAGTATTGTGTGCAGTTTTGGTCGCCTTATCTGAGGAAGGATGTTCTTGCCATGGAAGGAGTTCAGCGAAGATTCACAAGGCTGATACCTGGGATGGCAGGAATGACGTATGAAGAGAGATTGGGTCGATTGGGCTTATACTCGCTGGAGTTTAGAAGAATGAGAGGGGATCTCATTAAAACTTATAAAATTCTAACAGGACAGGACAAACTAGATGCAGGAAGGATGTTCCCGATGGTCGGGGAGTCCAGAACCAGGGGTCACAGTCTAAGGATAAGGGGTAAGCCATTTAGGACAGAAATGAGGAGGAATTTCTTCACCCAGAGAGTGGTGAACCTGTGGAATTCTCTACCACAGAAGGCAGTAGAGGCCAATTCATTAAATAGATTCAAGAAGGAGTTGGATATATTTCTTAAGGCTAAAGGTATCATAGAGACATAGACATAGAAACATAGAGCAGGAGTAGGCCATTCGGCCCGTCGAGCCTGCTCCACCATTCAATACGATCATGGCTGATCATCCAAATCCAGTACCCTGTCCCTGCTTTCTCACACAGAATCCCCATCGAGCCTGCACCGACACATATCCCACCCTATCCCCGTAACCCCACGTATTTAATTCCCCCTAATATATCCCATCCTATCCCCGTAACCCCACATATTTAATCCCCCCCTAACACTAAGGGTCAATTTATCATAGCCAAATCAACCTAACCCGCACATTTTTGGACTGTGGGAGGAAACCGGAGCACCCGGAGGAAACCCACGCAGACACGGGGAGAATGTGCAAACTCCACACAGACAGTCACCCGAGGCCAGATTCGAACCCGGGTCACTGGCGCTGTGAGGCACCAGTGCTAACCACTATGCCACCGTGTTGCCCTGCTTCAAGGCATATCAAGGGATATGGGGAGAAAGCAGGGACAGGGTACTGAATTTGGATGATCAGCCATGATCTCATTGAATGGCGGAGCAGGCTCGAGGGGCTGAATGGCCTACTCCTGTTCCTATCTTCTATGATTCTATGATTCTATAAAAGAGAACCTCATCCAAGGTGGGTCAGTGCAGAATATCTAAAATACTTTAACCCTTTTCATTTCTCTGGCTCAACTTACATTGTTTTCCAACCTCCTTGACTGGCATGCTACCAGCCAGTCTCGGTCCAGGTTATTAACCCTTTCGGCTTCTCGTTGGCATGGCAAGGAGTGACATAGTGAAGGTCACCATGGTGATGTCCAGTGGCAGGCTTGCCATTGGTCTGCATTCAAAGCAGGATGCAACGGTGATACGGCTTCACAAATTCAACCCTGGCAGGCGGTTCCTGGGAACACTGAAAGATTTTGAGGAACGATAGTTGGGGTGTTGGTGGGCAGGTTGGAGCTTTGATGTGGTCTGCATACATACGATGATGGCTCATTTTTATTTTCTCCCCTCCCGTGAGGTGCTGACTCTTGCTGGCCAACTGTTCCGCTAGCGTTGGGTGTCCGCCAGTGTTACACCCAAGCGGCCAATCCTCACGGTGTGACTAGACAGTGAATGTTGGCAGGAGATGCGACTGTGAGGGCCATTGTGGCCAAGGACAGTCCTGTCTTCATCCAAAGTCCACACACGTGCAACGATCCAGGAGGAGAGAAGGGAAGAAAATTGGCGGGGTGTGGCAGGAGGGTGGGTGGGGGTGGGTGCGTTGAGGTTGAGGAAGGAACAGAAATCCCACTCGGTGCAGGTTAACTTGCTTTTTAAGTCCTACGCTTCAGGGCATTCTCAAGGTGTGCTAGAAATACCAGGCAGGACTAGAAACACTTACCCAGTGAGGGGCGTGCCACAGATCTGATGCACAGCGAGTTACAAGCCACACAATTCCGAAATATTCTTTGGGATTTGTTTGGAGACTTACGTGCAGCTCCCCATCTGTAATTTTCCTTGATAGCCCCTAGATTTGGTTTTTTTTCTGAATTAAGAAACCCTGATAAAGGGTCAAGGCCATGATGCCGGAGACTGCGAATGTTGAACATAGTAGGAGATGAGGCGAATGGAGAAGTAGTGATTAACTATTACTAGGCAGTAGATTGCAGAAGGAAGGGACGTCTAAGGAAAGTAAGGAGTCCCACAGTTTTGAGGTTTTGGGAAAGAATGAAACTGCAGATTATGGTACAATGAGCTTTCATTTCAACCCAGCGAGGAGGCGGAGTGTTTCAAAATGGTGTATTAGGAATACGTGTAAACAGTTCCATACTGAAATCTGCAGAGCTCCCTAATGGCAATGGAAGAAGTTCTGTCAATCATCATTAGACATGAGTCAGTGTGACATGTTCCAAGAAACCACAGTAAAAGCCACTCACAGCTAATGGCTCACCGCTGTTTCTCTGTTTATCTCGTAACTTGTTCGATAATGAATGTTGCACTAGGCAAGAAGTCCTTGCAATCTGATTTTTTTTTTAGATAGGAGAGAGTTATTAGTCCTTGCCAGTTCAGGATATCAAGTGTATCGTGCCCTTTTTTTTAGAGGGCATAGTACATGCCTTTCACATCACTTTGTATACATCTAAGGTGATATTTTGGCTGTTCATGCAGTAACCCATCCACTGTTTACTTTTGCTATTGCCAAGGGAGCCTCTTCCTCCATTTTTGGAGATGGTTTCGATAACTAGGCACCATCTTAAAGGGGACTCGGACTGACACAGACAGCACATTAAGTTCCGTGCCTTTAATTTTTTAAAAGCTGCGTTTGCTCACTTTATCATTTAACAAAAAATCTTTGTTGCCCTATGAGGAGAGATTGAGTAGATTAGGCCTATATTCTCTAGAGTTTAGAAGAATGAGAGGTGATCTCATTGAAACGTGAGAGGCTTCTTCGGCAGCACCTCCCAAACCCGCGACCTCTTCCACCTAGAAGGACAAGGGCAGCAGGCGCATGGGAACACCACCACCTCCAAGTTCCCCTCCAAGTCACACACCATCCTGACTTAGAAGTATATCGCCGATCCTTCATCGTCACTGGGTCACAATCCTGGAACTCCCTCCCTAACAGCACTGTGGGAGCACCTTCACCACACGGACTGCAGCGGTTCAAGAAGGCGGCTCACCACCACCTTCTCAAGAACAATTAGGGATGGGCAATAAATGCTGGCCTTGCCAGCGACGCCCACATCCCAGGAACGAATAAAAAAAAAGTATAAAATTCTTAGAGTGCTTAACAGGGTAGATGCAGGGAGGATGTTTCCCCTGGCTGGGGAGTCTAGAACCAGGGGTCACAGTCTCAGAATAAGGGGTTGGCCATTTAGGACTGAGATGAGGAGAAATTTCTTCACTCAGAGGGAGGTGAATCTTTGGAATTCTCTACCCCAGAGGGCTGTGAAGGCTCAGTCGTTGAGTATATTCAAGACCGAGATCGATAGATTTTTGGATATTAAGGGACTCAAGGGATATGGGGATAGTGCAGGAAAGTGGAGATGAGGTCGAAGATCAGCCATGATCTTATTGAATGGTGGAGCAGGCTCGAGGGGCCAAATGGCCGACTCCTGCTCCTATTTCTTATGTTCTTATGGCTTTGCAGTTGTGTAATGAGATGAAAAACTGTTAAAAAAAAAGAAATTGCAAGGGAAACAAACTGAACTTTGAGATCACAAAGTTCCTGGGGATTTCTTTTAATCAGATGGTGGGACGCACGCTTCTGGGTAAGTAGTGGCCATTGTCGCAGGGGTGGGTTCTACACAAGCTTGTCGGCTCCCAGAGTATTTACAACCAGCAGTTTTAGAGTTAAGCAGATGCTGACCGAGCCACATGTGGTAAGTATATAGAGAGCTCCCAGCGTAACACTTAGAATTGTGTTTCACTATTAATCGTGGGTCAATGGTTCCCTTTATGCAGTTACTTCTGTTTACAAACACTGCATTAATGTTGTAGCAAATATCCCCATGAAACAGATATGGCCAGTAATAGGTGCCTTTCAGTTGCTGGGTAGCACGGTACGAATAGGGAAATTCCCTTTCATACCATGCTGCAAGAGCTCAGAGATACCAGCAGGTGGCCCCCCAGTCAGAAACCAGAACAAAAGGTTCTGCTTTCTGATGCCGATAAATCTAATCCCACTTTATATTTCCAATGTACCCTTGTGCAGAATAACAGGCGTGGTTGAACCACAAAAAAGTTTTACGACTATCTGTTCTTTAATGCTTTGCTAAATATAGCCCAGCCACTGTTCAATCTCACCTGCAGCGCATTGAGAAAGAGAAGCACATCGGAGTGAAATAGCTGTTTTGGTTCAAAGCTGAGTTCAGTTATGATCTTCAAGTTGCCTATTTTTAGTCCGTTTATCCTTTATTGAAACCCTCGTACAAACAGAGCATTTTATAACGGATAGTTGCGGCTTTTTCAGTCCGTGCTGAAATTAATGTCAAGCACACAGCGTCAAGGCTTGGCCAGGAGTGGCTTACTGCAAGGGATGGAGTCCACGCTTGACTATTGTGCAGTAAGAGATTCTGGGCTTAGTGCGAAAACTCCGTTTTTATTTCCGTAAAATCTGGCTCTCCAGTCCTTTCCTTCTCCAGTTTTGCTGAGCTTCCTCCGCTTGCCACCCTCCCCCACGCTGGCACAGTAGGAGTTGGAAGCATGCCCTCGGGGAGTAAACCCATTGGCACACCAGTGCCCCTCCCTTTGTAGATTCTTATGATGAACTGGGGCGGACAGGGCGGGGGGGGGTGGTGAGTGGGTATCAGAACATCAGATCATTTTTTTTAAAACAAACTGCCTCGATATTTAATATTTGCCTTTATATAGTGCCTTAGCACATCATAAATGTACCGTAAAGTAATTAAGTTGAAGTGCAGTGACTTCTTATATAGGGGAAGGCGGCAGCCATTTTCTTTGCACAGCAAGCTCCCAGAAACAGCAATGAGATGAATAATCTGTTTGTGGTGTCGATTGAGGGATGAGTGTTGGTCAGGAAACTAGACGCGCTCCCCTGATCTTCTTCCAACACTGTCGGTGGGGGGGGGGGGTGGTTGGGGGCGGGGGCCGGGGATTAACACCCACCTGAACAAGCAAACGAGGCCTCATTCCGAAGGACATCTCCTCTGACAACGCAGCGTGGCACTGGAGTGCCGGCCGAGGGATGAGGGCCTGCTACCGGGCTCGAACCCACAGCATCCTGTTAGCAACTGAGCCACACAGGGGCAGTTTGGTCGAAAGATAACAGAAATGGCTTTGATCAGTGAGACAAAGAGGACACCATCCCCATTTGCAACATTTAACCACTCCTGCCTTCCACCCTATCACAGACCGTCCCTTTTGTTCTTTCCTCCCCTCCCACCCCCCTCTCCCTGCCCCCGTACCCGCTTGAAACCTGTTCCATCTCTAACTTTTTCCAGTTCTGACGAAGGGTCACAGACCTGAACCGTTGACTCTGTTTCTCCCTCCACGGATGCTGCCTGACCTGCCGAGTGTTTCCAGCATTTTCAGTTGTTATTGGAGAAGGACACCCTGCTTGACATGGGCAGGCTGATGAGACAGTCTCACTCCCAGGTGGCTCATATTGTTCTCGTTTTGGTCTGAATAACTGTCTGATGGTGATGGACGTGTTTATCTCCGTTATTGCCCGAGGGAATGGGGAAGGGAACATGAGTGGTTGCTGGAGCATAAGCTCATCTTTTGGCAGCCAGTACAGCTCCAGAAAGTCCAAGCACAGCAGAAATAGACATACTAATGAAGTATCCCCGCCATTCTATTTTTTTCAATTCGTTCCTGGGATGTGGGCGTCGCCGGCATTTATTGCCCATCCCTAATTGCCCTAGAGAAGGTGGTGGTGAGCCGCCTTCTTGAATACAACTGAGTGGCTTGCTGGGCCGTTTCAGAGGGCAGTTAAGAGTCAACCACACATTGCTGTGGGTCTGGAGTCACAAATAGGCCAGACCGGGTAAGGACGGCAGATTTCCTTCCCTAAAGGACATTAGTGAAACAGATGGGTTCTTAATCAATACTGAAGGGGAATCAAGACCCAGATGAAGGTGCTGTGGGAATGATCTGCAAGTTTGCGGATAATACGAAGATTTGTGCGAGTGTTGGGTTGGGGAGGACCAGGGCTCAGAGTCATTGAGCTGGAGTGCGAGTCGGAGACACTCCGACACATAATGTTAGGGGGGGATTAAATATGTGGGGTTATGGGGATAGGATGGGTTATGTTAGGGGGAATTAAATACGTGGGGTTACGGGGGTAGGGTGGGATATGTGTACTGTGGGGATTAAAGCAGGGACAGGGTACTGGATTTGGATGATCAGCCATGATCGTATTGAATGGTGGAGCAGGCTCGACGGGCCGAATGGCCTACTCCTGCTCCTAGATTCTATGTTTCTATGTTTCTATAAGGGAGGGGGAGGAATTTCTGGGCAGTTTCATCCAGAATGCAGTCACACCCCAGAGGAAAGCTCCGGTTCAGGAAGGGGAGGGTGTGACTGTCAGGGAGCCAGGTAGCGGGGATTTAGGAGAGGTTGAGAAGGAGCTCCCGCAGATACTGGTCCTGTCCAACAGGTACGAAGTACTCGCCACCTGTGAGGACGAGGAGAAAGACTGCAGGGAGGACAGCCACAATGCAGACCAAGGCACCATGGCTCAGAAGGCTGTCCAAGCGGGGGAAGAGCAGAATAGAAATGTGGCAGTGATAGGGGACTCTATAATTAGGGGGATAGATAGCGTCCTCTGCAGCCAAGAACGAGAATCCCGAAGGGTGTGTTGCCTACCCGGTGCCAGGGTAAGGGATATCTCATGGTGGCTGGAGAGGAACTTGGAAAGGGAGGGGGTAAATCCAGTTGTCGTGGTCCATGTTGGAACAAACGATATAGGTAGGAACAGGGAGGAGGTCCTGCTGAAAGAGTATCAGGAGTTAGGCTCTAAATTAAAAAGCAGGACCTCGAGGGTAATAATCTCTGGATTATTGCCCGAGCCACGTGCAAATTGGCATAGAAGCAGACAAATCAGGAGAATTAACACGTGGCTAAAGGGCTGGTGTGGGAAAGAGGGGTTCCTTTTCATGGGACACTGGCACCAGTTCTGGGACAGGAAGGAGCTGGACCGATGGGACGGGCTCCACCTGAACCAGGATAAGACCCGTGTCCTAGCTGAAAGGGTGAATAGGGAGGTGGCAAAGGCTTTAAACTAGTAAGATGGGGGGAGGGATCTACAAGAAATGTAACCAAAAAATATAAACAAAACAGGAAAAGAGCGCATAGGAAAGAATAAAGGGAGGACATTGATGGCAAGGGAATAAATAGAGTTATAGAACAGGAGTCTAAAAAGATGGTTAAACATAAAGTGAGAGGAAATCCTATTAAAAATGAGCTAAACTGTCTGTACAGCAATGCACACAGTGTCCGAAATAAAACAGGGGAGCTGGAGGTAATCATGCGTTGTGAGGAACCAGACATAGTAGGGATTACTGAGACATGGCTACAGAAAGATCAGGACTGGGAATTAAACATGCAGGGTATAACATATTTAGAAAAGATAGAGGGGGAAAAAGGGGAGGTGGAGCAGCTGTAGTTATTAGGGATAACAATGGCAGTAGAAAAAAGTGACGCAGCTATCAGCAAGACAGAAATAGAATCCATATGGATAGAGATAAAACATAATAACGGATCAATCACACTAATAGGTGTAGTCTACAGACCACCTAATAATGGAAGAGAGGTGGAGGAAGAAATATGCAAACAAATTAGGGAAATTAGTAAAAAATATAGAATAATAATCATGGGGGATTTCAACTACCCCGATATTAATTGGACAGAAGAGGTAGGTAAAGGGGATAAGGGAATGGAGTTCCTACAATGTGTACAGGACTCCTTTCTAACCCAACATGTAAAAAGCCCAACAAGGGAGGATTCGATATTGGATCTAGTAATGGGGAATGAACCAGAGCAGATAAGAGAAGTAAAGGTGGGGGAACATATAGGCAATAGTGACCATAATATAATACGCTTTAAGATGACGATTGAGAAGGACATAAGTATGTCGAAAACCAGGGTAATAGATTGGAGAAAAGCTGATTTTGAGGGGCTGAGAATAGAACTTGGGAAAATAAAATGGGCAACAATATTGGCAAACAACGATGTAGAACAGCAATGGGACACATTTAAAATGGTGTTCAACAGAGTGCAGGAACAATATATTCTGTTAAAAGGAAAGAAAAAATGAAACACTAAGGAGAATCCATGGATGAATAAAGCCATAAGGGAACAATTGAGGGTAAGGAAAGAGGCATACATTAAGTACATAGACAGCAGGGGAGTGCATGATAAGGGAGAATATGAAGAGATTAGGAGAGAAGTCAAAAAACAATTAGGAGAGCAAAGAGGAACTATGAAATTAAATTATCAAGGAACATAAAATAAAATAGTAAAATCTTTTACAGGCACATGAATAAAAAAAGGAAGGTTGGGATGGGAATAGGGCCATTAAGGGATAGTCAGGATAATACCACAGGTAACGATAGAGAGATGGCAGAAATATTAAATAATTATTTTGCTTCAGTATTTACCAGGGAGATAGAACAGGTGGACATGACATTGGATGATGAGATTAGTAATGAGATAAGTGCATTTAAAATAAAAAGAGGGGATATATTAAATAAACTAATCAAACTCAAAGAGGATAAAACCCCTGGTCCGGATGGATTGCATCCACGCATTTTAAAAGAATCTAGGGAAGAGATAGCAGAGGCATTACTACACATATTTAATAATTTGTTAGAAAAAGGTGTAGTGCCAGAGGACTGGTGGATAGCTAACATAATACCTATATTTAAGAAGGGGTATAGAACATTATAGACCAGTCAGCTTAACATTGGTTGTAGGAAAAATAATGGAATCCCTACTAAAGGATAAAATAGAAGAACATCTAGAAACCAAAAACATAGTAATGAATAGTCAGCATAGATTCTAAAAGGGAAAGTCTTGCTTGACCAACCTCATTGAATTTTTTGAAGAGGTAACAGAGAGAGTAGACAATGGTAATGTAGTAGATGTAATTTATCTAGATTTTGAAAAGGCCTTTGATCATGTACCCCATAATAGACTGATGAACAAGGTCAGAGAATGCGAAGTCGCAGAATGGCTGGCTTCAGGACAGAAAGCAGAGAGTAGGAGTAAAGGGTAGCTATTCACAGTGGCAGAAGGTGGGTAGTAGTGTTCCACAAGGATCAGTGCTGGGACCACTGCTGTTCACAATTGACATTAACGATTTAGACTTTGGAATCAAAAACTCAATTTCTAAATTTGCGGCTGACACCAAATTGGGGGGGGATAGTCAATACTGAGGAGGACTGCAACAAATTACAGGAGGACATTAATAAACTTACAGAATGGGCATATAATTGGCAAATGAAGTTCAACACAGATAAATATGGTATTACATTTTGTTAGGAAGAATAGGGAGGTCACTTATCACTTGGAGGGTGCGAGTCTAGGTGGGGTAGAGGAACAAAGGGATCTCGGAGTACACAAATCACTAAAAGTTGCGACACAGGTTAGCAAAGCCATAAAAAAAGGCAAACCAAGCACTAGGGTTTATTTCTAGAGGTATAGAATTGAAAAGTAGGGAAGTTATGCTAAACCTGTATCGAACCTTGGTTAGACCACACTTGGAGTACTGCGTACAGTTCTGGTCGCCATATTATAAAAAGGATATAGAGGCACTGGAGAGGGTGCAGAGAAGATTTACAAGGATGATACCAGAAATGTGGGGGTATACATATCAGGAAAGGATGAACAGGCTGGGTCTCTTTTCTCTTGAAAAAAGAAGGCTGAGGGGTGACCTAATAGAGGTCTTTAAAATTATGAAAGGTTCTGATAGAGTGGATACAGAGAGAATGTTTCCACTTGTGGGGAAGAGCATAACTAGAGGCCATCAATATAAGATAGTCACCAAGAAATCCAATAGGGAATTCAGAAGAAACTTCTTTACTCAAAGAGTGGTGAGAATGTGGAACTCGCTACCACAGGGAGTGGTTGAAGCGAATAGTATGGATACATTTAAGGGGAGGCTAGACAAGCATATGAGGGAGAAGGGAATAGAGGGTTACGCTGATAGAGTTAGATGAGGAAAGACGGGAGGAGACTCGAGTGGAACATAAACACCGGCATGGACTGGTTGGACCGAATGGCCTGTTTCTGTTCCGTATATCCGATGTAATCCTATGTAAAGGGCTCATGACGCAAGAGCAGAGCTAGGTTAGATGTTCAGCAGTTCGTCCTCTCCCAGAGAATAGTAGATCTGCGGAACAGGCTTGTGCAGTGAGTGCTGATACACTGTGTACCTTCAAGAGAAAACTGGACCAGTACCTGGCTGGGGTGGAAATCACGTCATGTAAGAGACAGGAACCAACTAATATAAGTCATATTCAATGTGGTCTCCTGGACTAGTTTCGAGAGATCGGAGGGCAATTTTTCAGATCTTTACCCCGCACAATGGGCCTTGGGTTTTTGATCTGGTTCTTCACCTCTCCCAGGAGACTACATGGCACCTGGTGGGCAGGAAGTCACTTGGCCTAATACATAAGGCATCACAACTGTATGGGACAGGCTGGATGGACAAGCTGGTCTTTTCCAGGCCGATATTTTTGTATGTTCATATATTTGTAGTAGGAACCTTGAGTAAATATCTAATGTTGGATAGAATGGTCTCCTCATCCAGTGGACACCTTGAGTAAATATCTGAAGAGGCCTGCTAAAGGTAATTGTCAAATTATTTTTGTGGGCCCTGGAGAAGCAATCTGGGCAGCTGACGCCTTGGGACTCCCACCCTCTGCGATCATGACTCCTCGCCCCCCCCCGCCCCCCACCCCCCCACCCACCACCCCGTGCAACTCACATTGCTGGTGGCCGCCCCAGTCTGATCTTGAGGCCTCAATCTGGAGAGCTCTACTGGGACTCCTGTTCGGTGCCTCACAACTCGCCTGCAAGATTTCATCATGGGGTGGGGCCTCAGAATCGCGGGGTGGGGCCTCTTCCCCTGCCGGAATGGGCGTTCGATCAGCGCGCGTGGGTCACCCAAAAGTCGAAATAGACCCTAATAGGTGGAGGTCAAGAGTCAGGCATGCTGACTCCTGTCACAGAGAGGCAGTTAATGGGTTTGTGATGGGATGGGTGTCTCTCACAAGTCTCTGCCACCATTGTGATGTGGTTTGAGGGTGCTTTAATCAGCCATATCCTCTTGCCATGGTGTCAGCACTTCCTGTAAACTGACCTCACGTCCCTTATGAGCCAGAAGCTGCAGCCTTGTGCTTTTCTGCCCCTCTCGTACCCTTTAGGACTCATACAATCCTAGATCACTGATGCCCACTGCTCCTCACTCCAAGCCAGTCCAGAAGACGGTATTGCCAACACATCACACGCGAACTAGGTTCATATTTCAAATTAATGAACTAGATTTATTTATAGAAACCAAGCAAGCCAGACACATACAGAACAGCACAAGTGTATGTACCAAGACCGCAGTAGATGGCCTGATGTTTCAAATCTACCCTCTGCTCCTGTCGGCAGTGAAAGTAGTCAGACGGGATGAATTTCCTCGGTGCTTCTCCCGTTCTGACAGTGTAACTTCGTCAGAACGCCCAATTACACGCCAGGAAATTCACCCCCAGAGTCTCTTTACGAATAGTCTGTAACAGTTTGCAGGACTTGCTTTGGTTGGCGGGGGGGGGGGGGGGGAGGGTTCAGTTTCACCCAGGGCCACCTTGGTTTTCCCCCTCCCACACTTTCATAGTTCAGTCTTTCTCTCTCTCAGGCCAGAGGTTTGAATGCCCCTTTGTTGCCTTTGAACTGCCTCGCGTGCCTAGTGAATTCTGGGTCGACATGAGATCATGAATATTGAGGTTGCAGACCTCATGACATCTTGGTTCCTCTGAGAGTCCCATTTCCAGTTTGAATGAGCCACAGGAGGGTGTTGGTCACATCTCCCAAGTGAAGTCTTCCTGGCTCAGTGAACACTTACACATTGTTTGGAAACCAAAGTCAGAAGCGCACTTCCGGAAACCAGACACAGTGGAGCCGGGCGGCCATTTTAGCCCTGAGCCGGGCGGCCATTTTAGCCCTTCCCCAGCCTTAGCTTTACATTGACACAGAGCTCAATGTATTAACATATACCTATACACAAAGCTTGTGCTGTCTCTCCCTATATACAGTGACAACACCAGGGAAATTGTCACTGGGTTTAATAGCCTGCAAGATTTTTTTTTTAAAGCTGGGAAGAGCTAAAGACTATATAAACATAATTTTAGTCAGATGGTAAAAAAGCTGTCGAAAGATAAAAGGAGAGCAGAAACAGCTGTCAAATGGAAAGGAAGTGCCTGGCCTCTCATACAGAAATGTCCCCTCATTCTAAGAGAACAAATTTAATGTAATTTTTTCTTCAGAAATAAAGAAGTAGTTCACCAATCCTGCATTCTCCGTGTAGAACTACGTTCGAAGGGAATAGAGATTAGAGAATCAATTTTACTGTGTTGTAGCCTTCTCTCCCACTCCCATTCGCTTTGACTACAACTCTCTGCTGGGGGCACATAATTGATGTATGTACCAAAAAATGTTGATTTAAACTGAATCCAGCAGTACGATATTGGAGAAGAAACCTGCTTTAAGGTCATTGGAAATCTCGAACTCTCCGCCCCCAAAAAGCTGTTGAGGCTGAGGGCTGATTGAAAATGTCAAAACTGAGATTGATCGATTTTTGTTGGGTAAGGGTATTAAGGGTTACGGAACCAAGGCGGGTAGATGGAGTTAAGATACAGATCAGCCATGAAATCTGACCTCGGGTGACTGTCTGTGTGGAGTTTGCACATTCTCCCCGTGTCTGCGTGGGTTTCCTCCGGGTGCTCCGGTTTCCTCCCACAGTCCAAAAATGTGCGGGTTAGGTTGATTTGGCTATGATAAATTGACCCTTAGTGTTAGGGGGGTATTAAATATGTGGGGTTATGGGGATAGGATGGGATATGTTAGGGGGAATTAAATATGTGGGGTTACGGGGGTAGGGTGGGATATGTGTACTGTGGGGATTAAAGCAGGGACAGGGTACTGGATTTGGATGATCAGCCATGATCGTATTGAATGGTGGAGCAGGCTCGACGGGCCGAATGGCCTACTCCTGCTCCTAGATTCTATGTTTCTATGTTTCTATGATCTGATTGAATGGCGGAACAGGCTCGAGGGGCTGAATGGACTCCTCCTGTTCCTATGTACAGAGTAAACCCATCCCTGGTCACCCTCATCTTTCTATTTATATTAAGGAAAGAAAAAAAATCACCCGAATATCTGTTGCCTCTCCTGTTCCTATGTTTAAGTTCTCTTTTTACAAGAAAACTGGTGTAAAATTTAGCAAGGGCCACTTTCATGGCATTGCTCTATATGACACAAGTCAAAAGATTAATACATTTTCCAAATTGTTCCGATAAAAATATGAAAAAGAAATCTCAAGATGGCAGCAGCTATCAATTTTCGAGAAGGACATGTTACAGGGTTCAATTTTTATATATATATCTCAGTGATGACAAATAGCCACTTATGTGTGCTTAGAATGTCTGCTGTCATAAGGCCAACACAATTGCTTGGATTGCAGCCTCGTGTTCTGTTACATTCAATTTTTTTGTAGCTACGTGCAAAACATGAATCGAGTCACTATAAAAAAAGACAGCATTTCAGATCAATAAGCGATTATCCAATAACTCATTTTCCAATAAGTGAGGTCTTGGGTGCAGACTGCAAAAAAAATGGCCAGCTTAGATTCAACAGACTCGACACAAACTGAGTCAAAAATAACATAATAACCGAGAATAATCAATGGACTAAAAGGGTTGAGGTTAGGAGCTCGGGCAATAAATGCCGATCTGATTGCCTCATCTGGCCTGTACCATATTGGCTTGATGGTATCGCTGGGTTCAAAATAGAGCTATTCCATTGCCCAGTGGTCTTGGCAATTTGAATAACCCGCTGTCAAATTTAGAGCAGTGTTGATGTATAAATACACTCGGCCATCTTGGAGAATTGACCTCTGACCTCAGAGGTGAAATAAAAATGTTATAATACATCAATAGACATCTATCTTGTGTATAGTCTGTATTTATTAAGTAGTGCAAGATGCATGACTAATGAAGGAAGACCCTCTAACTTGAATAGGTTTTAATATGTTTCTTTTTCAGAGATGCCTTGTCTTCAGGCACAGTATGGGACCTTGCCACAAGGTGGAGGATCATATGAGGACTACAGTTCTGACTTCTTGACTCCTGAGTTTGTCAAGTTTGGAATGGACCTCACCACCACGGAGATCGCTGCCACCACCTCTCTACCCAGTTTCAACACTTTCATCGACAGCAACAACGGAGACTTTGACGCCTATTTGTACCAATTGATGCTTTCCAACCAGCAGTCTCCATTTAAAGTGGAGGATGTTCAAATGTTTGGCTGTTACCCAGGCTCAATCAACATGCATTTAGAAGAGGTGATACCTCAATGTGGCTCTTCTCAATACTACAATGGATCTTGCTCCATCCCATCACCTTCAACCCCTGGTTTTCAGATGCAGCAAGTGTCCATATGGGATGATTCTTTTCCTCATCACTCACTCCAATATAGTGAGATGGATCATTTATTAGATCAGCAAAAAAATGTTTCCCAACTTTCATTCTTTTCCTTTAAACAGTTACCTTCAGAGTCTCCTGTGCCGCATTGCCACATGAGGCTTGATGCAAGTTCCCATGGACCTAATACTGTCCACCAACTAGTTGATACCATGTCTTATGATATCACCAACCATGCCTCAATGAATTTTCCTGCTCTACCCATGGACCATGGACTGCGGATCTTGGACAGTCCCATTGTAATAGACAATCCCATCCCCTCTCCACCGGTTCGTAATCCCCCTTCCAGTGAGGGCCAGTGTGCTGTGTGTGGAGATAATGCTTCATGCCAACATTACGGTGTACGAACCTGTGAAGGATGCAAAGGTTTCTTCAAGGTATTTGCTCAATTACTCGAACCTTAACAATGATTGGGGGTAATTTTAATCATGTAAAACGGGCAATCGTGGATCGGCAGCTTGTTTTAGATCCCTTCCAATTTTTATTTCTATTGACTTCACCCATTCTGTTTCTATCGCTCGTTTTACATTCTCGCACAAAGTCAAAAAAAAAACATTGTGTCCTCTCATTTGTTGGCAATTCAACAAGTTAAAGATATGAATCTTGTATGTGCTACGATAATTCCGAAGCAGAATGACAGTTGTTACTTGGAAATTGGTATTTTTACATAAAGTATCTTCATTGCAATCAGTTACACACGCAGTGGTTTGCAGGATTACAATTGGTAAGGTACAGTTCCCCTACATCACAGGTTATAGCTTAGAGCATGAAGAGTCAGTTGATTAGTTGCCATAACCAGGCTATCAGTGCTACAAATCGTTACCATCACACTCTGCTGGCTTTTGGAGCTTTCTGCCTGTTCAAGAAAGGAAGAAAGACTTGCATTTCTATAGCGCCTTTCATGACCACCGGATGTCCCAAAGCGCTTTACAGCCAATGAAGCACTTTTTGTAGTGGAGTCACTGTTGTAATGTGGGAAACGCGGCAGCCAATTTGCGCACAGCAAGCTCCCACAAACAGCAGTGTGATAATGACCGGATAGCCTGTTTTTTGTTTCGGTGTCACTCTTCCACTCAGGTTTTCCCATACACAGTCCCACCATCTCAGCTCTGATCTTCCACATAGCATTTTCCCAGCTGTGACCCTTTCCATAGCCTTCTGAGAGCTGACAGAGCAAGGGGTGGAAACACTGTACAATATTCTATGTTGAGGCTTTGGGAGGTCTGAATTTGCCTCAAGATTAAAACTCTGGTCAAACCTCTGGTCATTTTTGAGGGCACTTATTGTAACAAGTGAATAAGACCAAAAATAAAAGTGTTCAGGTAACACTATGGAGCCTCTGGAGATAATCTACAAGCCATCCTTGTAGCTCTGGAAAGAAGTCACTCGGGCAGGCAAATTTTCGAGAAGAGCTAGCAACAGCCTGTGCTTAGCACGCCACTCAAACTTGTGGCATGTTCATTGCTAGGATAACTGACAATGTTGAACTTTCAAAAGGGAATTGGATATATACTTGAAACGGAAAAATCTGCAGAGCCACGGGGAAAAAGCAGGGGAGTAGGACTAATTGGATAGCTCGTTCAAAGAGACGTCACAGTGGGCCAAATAGCCTCCCTCTCTGCTGTAAGATTGTATGATGGACAGACACAATGTCTATTGCAGCAAATTTCATTTTTTGGGTGAGTTGTTTTTGGAATTAGATACTGAAAATATTTATAGTGCCAGATAATTCGCTGCTTGTGATTAGGGTTGCTTCTTTTTCCCCCAAGTTCAACACTAGATGGGGGTAGGTTAAGTGAGAGGGTGGGATCAAAGGTTGAACATAGGAACATAAGAATTAGGAGCAGGAGTGGGCCATACGGCCCCTCGAGCCTGCTCCGCCATTCAATAAGATCAGGGCTGATCATCGACCTCAACTCCACTTTCCCGCCCGATCTCCATATCCCTAGATTCCCCTAGAGTCCAAAAATCTATCGATCTCAGTTTTTAATATACTCAAAGACTCAGCATTCA
Organism: Squalus acanthias; assembly: GCA_030390025.1. Taxonomy (NCBI): domain Eukaryota; kingdom Metazoa; phylum Chordata; class Chondrichthyes; order Squaliformes; family Squalidae; genus Squalus; species Squalus acanthias. Next base: position 402,892 of record JASTWF010000262.1, on the reverse strand, counting down.
CAGCCCTCTGAGGCAGAGAATCCCAAAGATTCACAACCCTATGAGTGAAGAAATTCCTCCTCATAGAACATAGAACATAGAACAGTACAGCACAGTACAGGCCCTTCGGCCCTCGATGTTGTGCCGAGCATTGTCCGAGACCAAGATCAAGCTATCACACTCCCTGTCACTCTGGTGTGCTCCATGTGCTTATCCAATAACCGCTTGAAAGTTCCTAAAGTGTCCGACTCCACTATCACAGCAGGCAGTCCATTCCACACCCCAACCACTCTCTGAGTAAAGAATCTACCTCGGACATCCCTTCTATATCTCCCCCCATGCACCTTATAGCTATGCCCCCTTGTAACAGCTGCCTCTACCCGAGGAAATAGTCTCTGAACATCCACTCTATCTATCCCCCTCATCATCTTATAAACCTCTATTAAGTCGCCTCTCATCTCCTCCGCTCTAAAGAGAAAAGCCCCAACTCCCTCAATCTTTCCTCATAAGACCTCCCCCCCAAACCAGGCAGCATCCTGGTAAATCTCCTTTGCACTCTTTCCAATGCTTCACGTCCTTCCTATAGTGAGGTGACCAGAACTGCACACAATATTCCAAATGTGGTCTCACCAAGGTCCTGTACAGTTGCAGCATAACCTCACGGTTCTTAAACTCAAACCCTCTGTTAATAAACGCCAACACACCATAGGCCTTCTTTACTGCTCTATCCACTTGAGTGGCAACCTTCAGAGATCTGTGGATATGAACCCCCAGATCCCTCTGCTCCTCCACGTTCCTCAGAACCCTGCCGTTGACCCTGTAATCCTTATTCACATTTGCCCTACCAAAATGAATCACCTCGCACTTATCAGGGTTAAATTCCATCTGCCATTTTTCGGCCCAGCTCTGCATCCTATCAATGTCTCTTTGCAGCCTACAACTGCCCTCCACCTCATCCACTACTCCACCAATCTTGGTGTCATCAGCAAATTTACTGATCCACCCTTCAGTCCCCTCCTCCAAGTCATTGATAAAAATCACAAACAGCAGAGGACCCAGCACCGACCCCTGTGGCATACCGCTGGTAACTGGTCTCCAGTCCGAAAATGTTCCATCCACCACCACCCTCTGCCTTCTATGAGATAGCCAGTTACTTATCCAATCGGCCAAATTTCCCTCTATCCCACAACTCCTTACTTTCTTCATGAGACGACCATGGGGAACCTTATCAAACGCCTTACTAAAATCCATGTATACGACATCAACTGCTCTACCTTCATCTACACACTTAGTTACCTCCTCAAAGAATTCAATCAAATTTGTTAGGCAAGACTTACCCTTCACGAATCCGTGTTGACTATCCCTGATTAAGTTACCCCTTTCCAAATGGTCATAAATCCTATCCCTCAGGACCTTTTCCATTATCTTACCAACCACCGAAGTAAGACTAACCGGCCTATAATTACCAGGGTCATTCCTATTTCCTTTCTTGAAGAGAGGAACAACATTCGCCACTCTCCAGTCCTCTGGCACCATCCCCGTGGACAGTGAGGACCCAAAGATCAAAGCCAGAGGCTCTGCAATCTCCTCCCTTGCCTCCCAAAGAATCCTAGGATATATCCCATCTGGCCCAGGGGACTTATCGACCCTCAGGTTCTTCAAAATTGCTAAAACATCTTCCCTCAGAACATCTACCACCTCCAGCCTATCCACCTTTATCACACTCTCATCCTCAAGAAGATGGCCCCTCTCCTCGGTGAACACTGACGAAAAGTATTCATTCATCACCTCTCCTATCTCTTCTGACTCCATGCACAAGTTCCCACTACTGTCCTTGACCGGCCCTACCCTCACCCTGGTCATTCTTTTATTTCTCACATAAGAGTAAAAAGCCTTGGGGTTTTTCTTGATCCGACCCGTCAAGGACTTCTCATGCCCCCTCCTAGCTCTCCTAAGCTCTTTTTTTAGCTCATTCCTTGCTACCTTGTACCCCTCAATCGATCCAACTGAACCTTGTTTTCTCATCCTTACATACGCTTCCTTTTTCCTCTTGACTAGACATTCAACCTCTTTTGTGAACCATGGTTCTCTCACTCGGCCATTTCCTCCCTGCCTGACAGGGACATACCTATCAAGGACACGCAGTAATTGCTCCATGAAAAAGCTGCACTTTTCGTTTGTGCCTTTCCCTGATAGTTTCTGTTCCCATCTTATACTCCCTAATTCTTGCCTAATCGCATCATAATTACCCCTCCCCCAATTATAAACCCTGCCCTGCCGTATGGCCCTATCCCTCTCCATTGCAATAGTGAAAGTTACCGAATTGTGGTCACTATCTGCAAAGTGCTCTCCCACATACAAATCAAACACTTGGCCCGGTTCATTACCCAGTACCAAATCCAACGTGGCCCCACCTCTTGTCGGCCTATCCACATATTGTGTCAGGAAACCCTCCTGCACACACTGTGCAAAAACTATCCCATCCGAACTGTTTGACCTATAAAGGTTCCAATCAATATTTGGAAAGTTGAAGTCACCCATGACAACTAATCTGTGACCTCCACACCTATTCATAATCTGCTTTGCAATTTCTTCCTCCACATCTTTATTACTATTTGGGGGCCTGTAGAAAACTCCTAACAACGTGACCGCTCCTTTCCTATTTCTAACTTCAGCCCATATTACCTCAGACGGCAGATCCCCCTCGAACTGCCTTTCTGCCGCTGTTAAACTATCCTTGATTAACAATGCTACTCCTCCACCTTTCTTACCAACTCCCTACTCTTACTGAAACATCTATACCCCGGAACTTCCAACAACCATTCCTGTCCCTGTTCTAACCATGTCTCCGTAATGGCCACCACATCGTAGTCCCAAGTACCAATCCACGCTCCAAGTTCTCCTACCTTATTCCGGATGCTCCTTGCATTGAAGTAGACACACTTCAAGCCATCTTCCTGTCTGCCGGTACATTCCTGCGACCTTGATACCCTCCTCAGTACCTCCCTACACTCACCACTGGCTCGTGGACTACAGCCCTTTTTCCCATCTCGGTCTTAAATGGCCAATCCTTATCCTGAGACTATGCCCCCTAGTTCTAGACACTCCAGCCAGGGGAAACAACCTCTCAACATCTACCCTGTCAATCCCCCTCAGAATCCTGTATGTTTCTCACCTCTCATTCTTCTAAACTCCAGAGAGTATAGGCCCATTCTACACAATCTCTCATCATAGGACAGCCCTCTCATCCCAGGAATCAATCTAGTGAACCTTTGTTGCACCGCCTCCAAGGCAAGTATATCCTTCCTTAGATAAGGAGACCAAAACTGTGCACAGTACTCCAGGTGTGGTCTCACCAAGGCCCTGTACAATTGTAGCAAGAGTTCCTTACTCTTATACTCCAACCCCCTTGCAATAAAGGCCAACATGCCATTTGCCTTCCTTATTGCTTGCTGTACCTGCATGCTAGCTTTCTGTGTTTCTTGCATGAGGACACCCAAATCTCTCTGAACACCAACATTTGAAAGTTTCTCACCATTTAAAAAATATTCTTGAGTTCTGATGTTTGCTTTGCTACTGATGAAAATCCATTGAAAACCTTAAAGGAGGAAAAAACTTGTATTTATCTAGTGCCTTTCAAGAACGCAGGATACCCCGCAGCGCTTCACAGCCATTTAATTACTTTTCAAAGTGGAGTCACTGTTTTGTAGGCAAATATGGCCGCCAATTTGCACACAGCAAGCTCCCACAAACAGCAATGTGATAATGGCCAGATAATCTGTTTTAATGATCAAATAGTGCCATGGGATCTTTTATGTCCACCTGAGGTTTAACGTCTCATCTGAAAGACGGCACCTCCGACAGTGCAGCACTCCCTCAGCACTGCGCTGGGAATGTCGGCCTGGATTATGTGCTCAAGCCGCTGGAGTGGGACATGAACGCACAAGTTAATAAATGTCTGCACATCACCGGACACAGGAGAGCGTTGAAAAAAAAATGGATTTTGGATGTACGGTTTATATTCTAGAAATTTTCAGGCTGCCCACTACCCAGTTCAGGTAGCAAACCTACTTGTGACACAGTGACCCTCTGTGTACAAGCTTAATCAAGTATCTGGCAAAAAAAACCAGAAAATAGTGTTCCTTTCAAATGTCTCATTGTTTTTTAGTTGAGAGTGGGGTTTGACCTTCCAATGGGATATAATGGAAAATGGAGTTTATTTGTATTTAGTAACTGCATTAAGGCTTCGTTTTTTTTCAATGGTTCATTCATATCTGCTAAGTATAAAATAATTTGACATTAGCCCCAGGGCTAATGCTGTGTGTGCCTTCTCAGTCTCAGCTCGTGGTTCTCTGGGAAAATGCATGCCAGGGTCATCGAATGCATAATTACAGCAGTAAAGCGCCTTTTGTTGATGTGACCTTGGTTGAGGGAAGAGATGGGAGAAGAGAGCCATAAAGAGAGAGAGGGAGTAAGGTGGTGTGAAGAAATAGCTCCTAGGCATGAAGGTAGCTGTTAAAACAAATTGTTTTGGTCAAAACACTTTTCCTAACGGAATCCCCATGAGTGAGTTAAGGACAAATCTTTCACCCCCAGATGCAACTCAACCCATTAGGCGTGGAGGGTGGGGGGGAGGCGGTTTGCAGGAGGTGAAGAATGGGACGGATGTGTTACTCTCCCTCAAATTCTATAGCATAGGTTATGCCCTCCTCCCATCCCAATCCTCATACTGGTTACACCTCTGAAATGAGCTCAAGTGTTACAACTACAACAACTTGCATTGATATAGCACCTTTAATGTAGTAAACCATCCCAAGGTGCTTCACAGGAGCATAATCGGACAAAAAATTGACACCGAGCCACAGAAAGAGATATTAGGACAAAAGCTTGGTCAAAGAGGTAGGTTTTAAGGAGCGTCTTAAAGAAGGAAAGAGAGGTAGAGAGGTGGAGAGGTTTAGGGAGGGAATTCCAGAGCTTAGGGCCTAGGGAGCTGAAGGCACGGCCACCAATGGCGGGGCGAAGGAAACTGGGGAGGCACAAGAGGCCAGAATTGGAGGAATGCAGAGATTTCGGAGGGTTGTAGGGCTGGATGAGGTTATTGAGATAGGGAGGGTTGTAGAGCTGGAGGAGGTTATTGAGATAGGGAGGGTTGTAGAGCTGGAGGAGGTTACAGAGATAGGGAGGGTTGTAGAGCTGGAGGAGGTTACAGAGATAGGGAGGGTTGTAGGGCTGGAGGAGGTTACAGAGATAGGGAGGGTTGTAGAGCTGGAGGAGGTTACAGAGATAGGGAGGGTTGTAGGGCTGGATGAGGTTATTGAGATAGGGAGGGTTGTAGAGCTGGAGGAGGTTATTGAGATAGGGAGGGTTGTAGAGCTGGAGGAGGTTACAGAGATAGGGAGTGTTGTAGGGGCTGGAGGAGGTTACTGAGATAGGGAGGGTTGTAGGGCTGGATGAGGTTATTGAGATAGGGAGGGTTGTAGAGCTGGAGGAGGTTACTGAGATAGGGAGGGTTGTAGAGCTGGAGGAGGTTACAGAGATAGGGAGGGTTGTAGAGCTGGAGGAGGTTACAGAGATAGGGAGGGTTGTAGGGCTGGAGGAGGTTACAGAGATAGGGAGGGTTGTGGAGCTGGAGGAGGTTACAGAGATAGGGAGGGTTGTAGGGCTGGATGAGGTTATTGAGATAGGGAGAGTTGTAGGGGGTTGGAGGAGGTTACAGAGATAGGGAGGGTTGTAGGGCTGGAGGAGGTTACAGAGATAGGGAGTGTTGTAGGGGCTGGAGGAGGTTACAGAGATAGGGAGAGTTGTAGGGGGCTGGAGGAGGTTACAGAGATAGGGAGTGTTGTAGGGCTGGAGGAGGTTACAGAGATAGGGAGTGTTGTAGGGCTGGAGGAGGTTACAGAGATAGGGAGTGTTGTAGGGCTGGAGGAGGTTACAGAGATAGGGAGTGTTGTAGGGCTGGAGGAGGTTACAGAGATAGGGAGTGTTGTAGGGGGCTGGAGGAGGTTACAGAGATAGGGAGGGTTGTTGGGGCTGGAGGAGGTTATTGAGATAGGGAGGGTTGTGGGGCTGGAGGAGGTTATTGAGATAGGGAGGGTTGTGGGGCTGGAGGAGGTTATTGAGATAGGGAGGGGTGAGGTCCTGGCTAGAACTCAGCAGTTCCTATTGGTGGTCACAATGTAATAAGAGACCTGAGGCTGTTTAAAAGGGAAAGTCTAAGACGAGTATTGAAAATATAGAGTACAAAAGCAAGGAAGTTATGCTAAACCTTTATAAATCACTGGTTAGGTCTCAGCTGGAGTATTGTGTCCAATTCTGGGCATCACACTTTAGGGAGGATGTCAAGACCTTGGAGAGGGTGCAGAGGAGATTTACTAGAATGTTACCAGGGATGAGGGACTTCAGTTATGTGGAGAGACTGGAGAAACTGGGATTGTTCTCCTTAGAGCAGAGAAGGTTAAGGGGAGATTTAATAGAGGTGTTCAAAATCATGAGGGGATTTGATAGAGTAACTGAGGAGAAACTGTTTCCAGTGGCAGGAGGGTCGGTAACCAGAGGACACAGATTGAAGATAATTGGCAAAAGAACCAGAGGGGAGATGAGGAGTTGTTGTGATCTGGAATGAGCTGCCTGAAAGGGCGGTGGAAGCAGATTCAATAGTAACTTTCACAAGGGAATTGGATAAATACTTGAAGGGGAAAATTTGGAGGGCTATGGGGAAAGAGCAAGGGAGTGGGACTAATTGGAGAGCTCGTTCAAAGAGCCGACACAGACACAATGGACTGAATGTCCTCCCTCTGTGCTGTAAGATTCTATATAGTGCTAAAAATATATATATATATATTCTGGCACAATGGAGACTGGCCAACCATAGTGATGCCACTGAAAGGGACCTGTGTCCTGGAATGATTCTGGCAGAGTATGCATCAGTACCCACCGATAGCATGTTCTTCTGAAGCCAGGCATTTCTGGATCAGCTCCCAGATTTGCGTTTAAAAATGGATTTGGCTGTACCTTATTCTTTAAGTCACTCCCTGACCCCCATACTAGTGTAAAATCAAACTAAATAACTGTCCATAATGAAAATAATTTTTTGAAAAGCAATACATTAATGACTTCTTTGAATACACTTAAAAGTTGTGTAACTGATATATGACTGCTTAAAGTGTCTTGACTTGTGGTGCAGACTGACAATACAATGGGGACAAGGGGGAATACCAAGGTGATTACATTTCTAAGAGAGACCTTTATAACTCGCGGGTGACTCACTTGTGACTAACTCGTGCTTTCACTGAAAGCCAGTGACATGAGAATTCCCCCACCCACTCTTCCTCCACACACAATCTGTTACTCACGAGTAAACTTCAAGATCCGCAAGTTTCAGGAAACAGGCTGTTTGCACAGCCGCAACATGGTGCTTTTGAGTTGACGCTCCGAACTCTTTTCTCGACTCTCATCGTACTTTAAAAGCATCTGTCAGGGGTTACAAGGTTTTCGGAACATCGGAACAGGAGGAGGCCATTCAGCCCCTCGAGCCTGTTCCCCCCATTTAATTAGATCATGGCTGATCTGTATCTTGACTCCATCTACCCGCTTTGGTTCTGTAACCCTTACTACCCTTACCCAACAAAAATCTGTCAATTTCAGTTTTGAAATTTTCAATTGACCCCCCCCAGCCTCAACAGCTTTTTGGGGGAGAGTTCCAGATTTCCACCACCCTTTGTGTGAAGAAGTGCTTCCTGACATCACCCCTGAATGGACTAGCTCTAATTTTAAGGTTATTCCCCCCTTGTTGTGGACTCCCCCCACCTGAGGAAATAGTTTCTCTCTATCTACCCTATCAACTCCTTTAATCATCTTTAACACCTCATTTAGCTCACCCCTTAAACTTCTATATGCAAGGGAATACAAGCCCAGTCTGTGCAACCTGTCCTCATAATTTAACCCTTTTAGCCCCACTGCACTGTACCCACCGTTCCTGGGTATCCTCTATTTAGCTCCTTCACTGCCATTTTACCAGAGAGCCCTTGTACCGTGTGAAGTCATCTTTGAGTGTTTGCATTTATTATTTGTCTGACTGCTTTTACGTTCATGTCAAATTGCATCTGCACATGTGTTTGGCAATCATTGAACATCATCCAGGTGTGAAATTGTATTGCACACTTAAAAATAACAGAAGACCAAAGTTAAATATAGACCAAAACTATACTATCAATTTATGAGGAATTCACGGTATGCAGGCCAGCTGGTATTTGGAGGGGTGACCTCACAGTGAACCTTGCCAGTGGAGACTTTACTATATAGTAAGGAGTGTGATGGAATACTCTCCACTTGCCTGGATGAGTGCAGCTCCAACAACACTCAAGAAGCTTAACACCATCCAGGACAAAGCAGCCCGCTTGATCGGCACCCCATCCACCACCTTAAACATTCACTCCCTCCACCACCAGCGCACCGTGGCTGCAGTGTGTACCATCTACAAGATGCACTGCAGCAACTCGCCAAGGCTTCTTCGGCAGCACCTCCCAAACCCGCGACCTCTCCCACCTAGAAGGACAAGGGCAGCAGGCGCACGGGAACACCACGACCTCCAAGTTCACCTCCAAGTCACACACCATCCTGACTTGGAAATATATCGCCGATCCTTCATCGTCGCTGGGTCAAAATCCTGGAACTCCCTCCCCTAACAGCACTGTGGGAGCACCTTCACCACACGGACTGCAGCGGTTCAAGGCGGCCCACCACCACCTTCTCAAGGGCAATTAGGGATGGGCAATAAATGCTGGCCTTGCCAGCGACGCCCACATCTCGGGAACGAATAAAAAAAAATATATAGTGTGTGTGTATATAACTGTATGTTTGTATGTATGTGTGTATAAATAAATATATATATGTGTGTGTGTGTGTGTGTGTGTGTATAAATGGATGTGTGCGTATAATATATATATAGTAAAAGTGACATCTAAAATTGCAACGAAAAATGACTCATACAAAAGGTTTCTTTCACCTAACCAAAATGTAACTACATTAGTCAGACTATCCAGGCGAAAAATGACTATTAACCGAGGGACTCCTTACTGCCCTCATATGACATTCCTCTGCCCATTGCTTTAGTGCAGATGCCAATCCATTTATTTTAAATGGGTTGAAACCTCCACTAAGATAATGGAGGCTGTCGTATCCATGCATTGCACGTCTGCCCGTTGGTCACTTCTAGCATGCTATCGATAATGCCTGTCAGTTGACCTGTGACCTCCGAGACCTCGGCCAAGTGGCCGTCCCTCATGGGTGAGTTTATACAGTGAGGGCTTGGGGAGCTATTTGGCTGCGGGGGGCATCGCCGGCGAGCCCTGCGTCTGTAGTCACCCAGACACAAGCGATTTTCAACAAGCTAGTGACCAGGAGCAAGAATGCAGCCTCACTATTTCTTTCCCTCCCTGGTCAGGGATGATGAGGCCAATTGGAGCATCTCGACTGCCAACGCAAGGTGAGATCAGCTAACGGAGCACAGTCCTGGGATCCTGGTCTGCACAGCTCAGTACTACACCATGCAGTCCATTGAGCTCTCAGGAAGCACTCGAATGTATTTTACAGGATAGATGACTGCTTTTTAAACCAAGCAAGTTATTGTTCAAAATCATGAGGGGTCTGGACAGAGTAGATAGAGAGAAACTGTTCCCATTGGCGGAAGGGTCGAGAACCAGAGGACACAGATTTAAGGTGATTGGCAGAAGAACCAAAGGCGACATGAGAAAAAACTTTTTTACACAGCGAGTGGTTAGGATCTGGAATGCACTGCCTGAGAGGGTGGTGGAGGCAGATTCAATCGTGGCTTTCAAAAGGGAGTTGGATAAGTACCTGAAGGAAAAAAAATTGCAGGGATATGGGGAAAGGGCGGGGGAGTGGGACTGGCTGAAGTGCTCTGGCAGAGAGCCGGCACGGGCTCGACGGGCCGAATGGCCTCCTTCTGTGCTGTAACCGTTCTTTGAGTCTATGATCTTGTATTTTCATTAAAATATTGGCCAGCGCGGCAACATTTTTTTCATGAATTGCTGCTGCTTAAAGGGGGAAAAGGCGTTCAAATGATATACTGTTCCTTTAAATGAGAAAACACTGTTAAAGTGTACGGCAGGATATCAGAGTGGGTCTTAAAAGAAAGAAGTGACAACCACAAATATGACCAACTGGCCAGTGAGTGATTGCACAACACAATACGCCCTTTAAACACTGAGTTTTCCTGGCACAGTGTCAAAAACAAATCTGTTTTTCATCGTGTAACATCGACAACACAGATATTCAGTACAGCTGTCACACTGGATCTTAGGAAGCGGGTGGGGGGGGGAGAGGGACCCGAGATAGTTGTTTTGCAGATGTTCTGGCATGCTACCAATGGGCCAGTTGCTTGGCAACAATATATCTGCCCCTGTTCGTCAGATGAGCATTTTTTGCTCAGGTGAAGATTATTATAAATGATATATTTAAAAAGTCAGCCAGTTCACAATGGACTAATATCTTTATGGTCTAAAATGGTCGCTGTTATACGACAGTGTTTGATCACAACACATTATTCATGGATCCCTACCGTAAAAAGAAACCATGAAAAAACATCCTCTCGATGATACACCCCTAACTATTTTTTTGCGCAGCTTCTGAGGACTGAGGGTTAGCACACTGTCACAGAATCCCCACAATGCAGATAGAGGCCATTTCGGCCCATCGAGCCTGCACCGACACATATCCCACCCTATCCCCATATCCCCACGTGTTTAATCCCCCTAACACTAAGGGTCAATTTATCATAGCCAAATCAACCTAACCTGCACATCTTTGGACTGTGGGAGGAAACCGGAGCACCCGGAGGAAACCCACGCAGACACGGGGAGAATGTGCAAACTCCACATAGACAGTCACCCGAGGCCGGATTCGAAGCCGGGTCCCTGGCGCTGTGAGGCAACAGTGCTAACCACTATGCCACCGTGTTGCCACTGTCTTTTCACCACTGGGCATTGACGTCAAATCCAGCCGAGATAGATGAAAGTCTCCTCTCTCTGCCAGCTGGGAAGGGCCGACGAAAAAGAAGCTTGATCAATCTGAACCCAGTTCCTAGTGGACAGGAGCGCACAGCATGAAAATATCCATTCTTAGACATTGCCGTGCTCACTGTTCAGGATGGCTGGTGTGGGAAGTGAAAAAAGTCACAACTGATTTACCTCCTCTGAGGGTAAGGTTGAGTTGGTCAGGGCAAAGTGGAGGTGCTGACCTGCGCAATAATCTGACGTGTGAGTGCTTGATGCCAACATACAAAATGCGGAAAAGCGTTTTGCCTTCCAGCGCCCACATCCCTTCCATCGAGAAACAGAAAGAACTCACCCATTGCAACCTTTTATTTCTATAAAGGCAGTTTCAGTGAGATGGGTTGCTTGTTTTGGGAGTTTTAGTCCATGCAGTCCCCCATTGTGTAATGCATGTAAATCAAATTAGATGGTGCTGAAGTGTGTTGGAAATTAGGGCAAAAGGCCTAACCGAATAATGCGATTTTACGTGGATTTGGAATTGGAAAATATTTCACAGTAAAAGAGAACTTTACTATTCTATCTCTCACATAATGGTGTAATGTCAGTTTAGTGTCAGCTGTGGCTCAGTGGGTAGCACACTCGCCTCTGGGGTCAGAAGGTTGTCGGGTTCAAAGTCCCACTCCAAGGACTTGAGCACATAAATCTAGGCTGACACTCCAGTGCAGTGCTGAGGGAGTGCTGCACTGTCGGAGGTGCCGTCTTTCGGATGAGACGTTAAACCGAGGCTCCGTCTGCTCTCTCAGGTGGACGTAAAAGATCCCAAGGCACTCTTTCGAAGAAGAGGAGGGGAGTTCTCCCCGGTGTCCTGGCCAATATTTATCCCTCAATCCACATAACAAAAACAGATTATCTGGTCATTATCACATTGCTGTTTGTGGGAGCTTGCTGTGCGCAAATTGGCTGCCACATTACAACAGTGACAACACTTCATTGGTTGTAAAGGGCTTTGAGACGTCCGGTGGTCATGAAAGGGGCTATATAAATGCAAGTCTTTTTTTTAATGTTCCATTACAAATGATTGTACAAACAACACTGCTATGGTCAATTCGCTCTGAATTTTCTTGTTCATCCTTAGCTCCAAATACCCCATCCTACACCCTCTTCCCCCTCCCGGCATCCTCACTGTGTTGAAATCAAGACTCAGCTAACTCATTCTTTTGCTTAACCTCAAAACAGTGGAGCTCCTCACCTCCCTCAGTCTTCTCGTCCTCCAATCTACAAGCTTTTAAACCCAAGTTTGGTGTCACTTAACCAAGATTCACCTCATCGTCTCTCCTTGGTGGGTCCTGCATCACAGACCTTGGAGAGAGTTCAAAGGTGCAATTCAGTGTTAAGATTCAATTGAACTTGTCGCAATCCCTTAACTGGGTTTAGGTATTTCACCAGCTCGGCCAGGCATAGCCTGGATGTATTTAATGGAAGTGAATAGGAATTGAAACCCTGTACTTGGACCAATGCTGAAAGTTCTAGTCTGGGACATTGAATACCAGGTGAGACTAGTTTGAGATTGGTATCAACTGCAATTTAGAACAAGATTGTAACCCACTGATTGATTGATTGGGTTATCGCCACATCTCTGCTTCTCCTATTATATCCTCGCTGCTTTTCCACTGACTTCATTTATCCAGGAAGGCGCAACGCCTATGACACCAAGAGCTTCTGCACCACTGCCTTCAATCCCCCCCCCCTCCATGCTACCTTTTCTTTGCCCCAAGATAGAGTCATCTTCTAATCTTCTACCATGCAGTGGTCGGTCTGTTGAGAACCAGTAAAGAATGCTCACTGGGAAACCTAGGTTTGACTGGATTCAACCCTAGGCTCCAACATGAGAGTTTACCGTAAGAGCTCCTGTTGTGGCACTACCTGGTCACCCAACAAAATAACTATGGTCAAATCCATCCTCTTAGTGCAAATGTAATGTATGCAAGGTTGTATCCTGTTGTCCCCGTCCACAGCTATTTATTATGGCTAGCAAGACCCCAGCTTTCTCCCACTCCCCCACCCCCCCCCCCCCCCACCCACCACTGTCATGGAGGTGGTACCTCCTACTGCAGGACAGTCCCAGGGGTGCTTGAAGCCCTCCAATACCTTGCCCAACTGCCCATTCTTCAAGCTTCAGCTTGGACAGTGAGTGTTGGCAGGCTATTCCACCTTGAGAGGCTTCATTGCGGCGCTTGCTTCTGTCCTAGCGCAATGCCCACACACTTGGGGCTTTCCGCTATGAGTCGCTCAATTGCAATAGAACGGGCCTATACTCTCTGGAGTTTAGAAGAATGAGAGGTGATCTCATTGAAACGTATAACATTCTGAGGGGGATTGACAGGGTAGATGCTGAGAGGTTGTTTCCCCCTGGCTGGAGAGTCTAGAGCTAGGGGGCACAGTCTCAGGATAAGGGATCGGCCATTTAGGACTGAGATGAGGAGAAATTTCTTCACTCAGAGGGTTGTAAATCTTTGGAATTCTCTACCCCAGAGGGCTGTGGATGCTCAGTCGTTGAGTATATTCAAGGCTGAGATAGATAGATTTTTGGACTCTAGAGGAATTAAGGGATATGGGGTTCGGGCGGGAAAGTGGAGTTGAGGTCGAAGATCAGCCATGATCTTATTGAATGGCGGAGCAGGCTCGAGGGGCTGTATGGCCGACTCCCGCTCCTAATTCTTATGTTCTAATGAGGTACAGGAGCCGTGGTTGGGTAATTGTTTTTTTTTTGCCCCTCCCTACTGAAGCCAACTTTCGTGCCTCCGCTCCACGCTGTTTAACACCAGCTACCTCAGCACAGACACCTCGCTGGCTTGTTTGGCCCATTTCCAGAAAGGGCAATGCATTTATCAACTGAGGCACCTGGGGAGGCAGATTTGTATTATTGAACCCGATTTTTCCTCAGTCATTCAACCTTCAAACTCTGGTTCATCTTCTGATATGGATATGTGCAGAGAATGTTGTGCCTTGGCGGATTTCTACCTCCGCATTACTGCGTCCAATTGTCGAAGTGCATCTGCTCGCGTATCTGTCTACCAGGAGTTCCTTAGTAACCTCCTCGCCTCACTGATAATTTCCATTTGCTTTCACAGCGCACAGTTCAGAAAAATGCCAAGTACGTCTGCCTAGCAAATAAAGACTGTCCCGTGGATAAACGGCGACGGAATCGATGCCAGTTCTGCCGCTTTCAGAAATGCCTTGCCGTGGGCATGGTAAAAGAAGGTAAGCATTTGAACAATTCTAGATATGGAAACTGTTGTTGGTCAACCACCATTCCATTCATCGCACCCGCCTCTCAGGACAAGCTAACATTAGTGATCATTAGTCACCTAGTACAATGCATATTATAGAAGGGTACAAAAATAAGGTGTGTTTGCCCTTTAGAACGCAAGTCACTTCTTCACATAGTCCCTTGAGGTATTCTTGCAATGGGGAAGTAACAGTTTCAGAACCTACCCCCCCTCCCACCCCCTTACCATCATCTGTTAGACTTTGTACCACGTGCCTCTCTCATAAGTTAATGATCTATGCTTTGGTGGTTCGCTTTCAATAATAATTGTACTCATCAGTGACAAAGATATTCAAAGCCCAGGGTCACCAGAATCGTGTTAGTAGGAATGGGGAAAAGGCCACGAGGAGATGGATTTGCAGCAGACAGATTTGATATTGATAACCAGCAAAGCACTGGTGAAGCCAAAACATTGAGCTGGGCACCCTAAAGCTAAGTATGTAGCATGTAGGGTATGTAAAGACTATCCTTCCCAGTTACAGTAGAACAGAGGATGAACAGAGGATGAACATAGGAACAGAAGTAGGTCCCTCGAGCCTGTTCCGCCATTCAATGCGATCATGGCTGATCTGTATCTTAACTCCATCCACCCGCCGTGGTTCCCTAACCCTTAATACCCTTGCCCAACAAAAATCGATCCAAAAGCAAAATACTGCGGATGCTGGAAATCTGAAATAAAAACAGAAAATGCTGGAAATACTCGGCAGGTCAGGCAGCATCTGTGGCGAGAGAAACAGAGTTAACGTTTCAGGTCGATGACCCTTCGTCAGAACAGACCTGAAACGTTAACTCTGTTTCTCTCTCTACAAAAATCTATCCTTCTCAGTTTTGAAATTTTCAATTGACCCCCCCGCCCCCCCAGCCTTAGCAGCTTTTTGGGGGCGAGAGTTCTAGATTTCCACTACCCTTTGTGTGAAGAAGTGATTCCTGACATCACCCCTGAACGGCCTGGCTCTAATTTTAAGGTTATGCCCCCTTGTTCTGGACTCTCCCCACCAGAGGAAACAGTTTCTCTGTAACTACCCTATCAACTCCTTTAATCATCTTAAACACCTCAATTAGATAACATCTGTAAGTGCTTATTAGCATGAAGAAATAAAGCCATTGGATTAGCATCTTTTCCTACCGGTTACTTATGACTACCTGTAGACGTGTATGCAACGTTAAGCTTGCTCCTTAGAAGTAACACGTGACCGATGAACTTATAGAAAAAATATTTTGTTGCAAGCTCGAAGGAGCATTACCAATGTGATGGTTGAACTGCAGTTTCCACAATGACAAGACCTTTTTCTTACATCTTTGAACTGTTCAAAACTGAATGTTGATACTGTGATAATCCTGGTGGACTCACAGGCCTATCATCATTTTCGGATTTCCTCCTCCCTAACTGGCCTCATCTTTACATTCAGGGTCTGTTTTACAATATCTAACCCCTAGAAATGACCAGGTCAATGCCTTTGTTATAATAATGAGAAGTCGCACAACACCAGGTTATAGTCCAACAGATTTATTTAAAATTACAAGCTTTCGGAGCTGTCGCCCCTTCCTCAGGTAGAGTAGCTGTGAGAGAATCTCCCAGAATTCACAATATAAACACAGAAAAAATGTATTCAAATCTTTCCCTACATCAAAGACACACTAAGAGCACAGCCAAGACAATGAGATGTGTCCCAGGGGGTCCAACGTGTCAAAACACCTGCTGGCTGCATATCCTCTGCAGTTGAGTTTGGTTCTTGTGTTAGTTTTTTTTTTAAAAAAGCTGGAAAGACCAGCCATGATGTCAAGTCACGTTCTGTATCGTGACATGAACCCGATATCGCGATTGAGGCCATCCTCATGAGTGCGGAACTTGGCTATCAGTTTCTGCTCTATGATTTTGCGCTGTCGTGTATCCCGAAGGCCGCCTTGGAGAATGCTTACCCGCAGATCCGAGGCTGAATGCCCCTGACTGCTGAAGTGTTCCCCGACTGGGAGGCATCCCTCCTGCCTGGCGATTGTTGCGCGGTGTCCGTTCATATGTTGTCTCAGTGTCTGCATGGTCTCGGCGAGACCATGCAGACACTGAGACAACGTATGAACGGACACCATGCAACAATCGCCAGGCAGGAGGGTTGCCTCCCAGTCGGGGAACACTTCAGCAGTCAGGGGCATTCAGCCTCGGATCTGCGGGTAAGCATTCTCCAAGGCGGCCTTCGGGATACACGACAGCGCAAAATCATAGAGCAGAAACTGATAGCCAAGTTCCGCACTCATGAGGATGGCCTCAATCGCGATATCGGGTTCATGTCACGATACAGAACGTGACTTGACATCATGGCCGGTCTTTCCAGCTTTTTTTTTTTTAAAAACTAACACAAGAACCAAACTCAACTGCAGAGGATATGCAGCCAGCAGGTGTTTTGACACGTTGGACCCCCTGGGACACATCTCATTGTCTTGGCTGTGCTCTTAGTGTGTCTTTGATGTAGGGAAAGATTTGAATACATTTTTTCTGTGTTTATATTGTGAATTCTGGGAGATTCTCTCACAGCTACTCTACCTGAGGAAGGGGCGACAGCTCCAAAAGCTTGTAATTTTAAATAAATCTGTTGGACTATAACCTGGTGTTGTGCGACTTCTCATTTTTGTCCACCCCAGTCCAACGCCGGCATCTCCACATCATGACCTTTGTTATAATAAACAGAGGACAGAGAGTTGCTTTATAAACTCATTAAGC
Source organism: Squalus acanthias (assembly GCA_030390025.1). Taxonomy (NCBI): domain Eukaryota; kingdom Metazoa; phylum Chordata; class Chondrichthyes; order Squaliformes; family Squalidae; genus Squalus; species Squalus acanthias. The sequence goes on along the minus strand of JASTWF010000262.1, from coordinate 385,857 downwards.
ATTGGTCCACTAATATGGCCAACGGTAATTTCTAGTTTCTAATGGTCATTTTATTTCTAGTCACCTCCCCACTGTCATTCTTTTGACCTTGTCTCTTGTCCCCATGTCTTTTCTGCTGGCAGGGATGGTTCAGGTATTGTAAATTCCAGAGCTCAGAGCTGATGAAAGAGAAAGCAGAAGTCCATGGAAGGAGTTCTCCTTGGCGCATGGAGAATGCATGATAAAGGCACTTGAGTTTTCTTCTGTGTGTTGTGACACACTATACTAAACAGCGGGATTTCTATCAGATGTGGTTAGTTAGAACTAATGTGCGATTGAAGAGCCAGTCAGTGCACACCTGCAATAGTGCAACCGAGCCACTTGTTAACCGTCCAAATGGCCACTTAACTCAGCGCATAAAGAGCGCATAATGCAACAATCTGGCTGCGCACTGCATGATTTGTATTGCTCGTCGAGGCAAGGTAGTACACCAGAAACGCTCACGTCGAAGCGCAAGCCTTGCAGGTTATGGCAGACGGCATGAGGGGGCAGCGAAAGGCCCTCTTCAGGCCCAAAGGACATGCCACCAGCAAGGACCGAATACGGCGGGCATTTGGAGATGATCACCAAAAGGGTCAGCACTCCTCCTCGTTGGAAGAGTTTTGCGCGAGGAGGTGTTTAACCTGAAGAAAAGGGGTAAGGTAAGAATCATATGTGAATGAACTGGATCTGCCACAAGTGGTTTGAAAGATACTTTCTTGAATAGCATTAAAAAGAGGATTATTAAACTGAATTTATCAAGTAATATCGTGGAAATGAAACCAAAGGAAAATTGTTCTGAAATAAGACAACAGGCCAAAACAGGGATTGCAAAGATATATGGCAAACTATCTGTATGCAAGAATGTGACCAGTTACGTCTTAGGACAATTTAAATTGTATTGTACCATCTATGATAGCAGAGAGACTAGGCATCATGCATAAATTCTCAGGGCACAGTGTGGCCTTATTCAATGGATACTGGTCTTCTCCTTGTGAGAGAAGGTGGCCCTTGATAGGAGAGCATGTTGGCGATAGCTCTCAACAACAAAAAAGTCCCTTGCCAGCTCAGAGGTTGCCACTGTTGATATTAAAGGCAGGGTGACCGCAGAGGGCCCAGGGGAATCAGAGGTTGGAGGAGGTGACTAAGCTCCTAGTCTGTGCGGTTCACAGTATTTTCACACACTGCATCAAAACGTTTTACATTTCTCAGGTCAAAGACAGCGATTGAACATGTCCGTAGCGTAGTGGTTAGGTCACTCGACTGGTAATCCAGAGGCCTGGACTAATAATCGGCGAACTTCAAGTCCCACCGCCTGAGTTTGAGAATTTGAATTCAGTTTTTGAGGATCTGGAAATAAAAAGCTGGTCTCAGTAAAAGTGGCCGTGAAACTATCGGTTTGTCGTTAAAAACCCAACTGGTTCACGAATGTCCTTTAGGGAAGGAAATCTGCCGTCCTTACCCGGTCTGGCCTATATGTGACTCCAGTCCCACTCCAACGTGGTTGACACTTAATTGCTCTCTGAAGTGGCCCAGCAAGCCACTCAATTGTTTGGGACGGGCAATAAATGTCGGCCTTGCCAGCGACACCTAAGTAACCCGAGAATAAATGAAAAAATAGAATATCTAGGCTATCACGCATTGACACTGTGACAACAATATGCAAAACAATGTCCATGTGCTCATTTGTTATGAATTGGGCTCTCTCAGATACTTTTTCTCCTGCCCAACATAAATGCCAGCTCCCAGAGGCAAGCCAGTGCTCCCTCTGCACTAAAGACTGACCTTATGCACAAAATAATCTGGGATAGTGTCAGCCTCGCTGGACAATAAACCCCTTCTGCTGTTGATAAGCTCATTGAAATTAGGACCAGCTGCCTCATACTCTCCCCTCAATAAGTGGACAAACCACCGTAAATCAGGTTATGAAGAAGCAGAATTAATCAGAAGCAAGAACATATATGGCAACTTTCACTAGATTCCAGTAAACGCATGCTTGGCTTCTTGCTAGTCTTCCAACCCCCCGCCCCGCCACTTCAAAAGTAATAAATGCTTTCAAATTTCAATAACTTCCCGTAACTTCGGACGCACTTCTGTGTGGTAAAGCTTAAATGTGAACTCGGAGATTCATGGCCGGCTTCCGCCAGTCACAGTTGCCTGGTGAGCGAAGGTTAGCGAACGACAATTATACCCACTTCTTTGCTTTGAAGCTGAAATTGAGACAAAGAAGCATCAAAGGGAAGGTATATTTCATAATTGAACACAGCTATCACTCACAGCAGGCTTTAAAAACATCAGGCTGGTTTCCCAGAAACTGGTTTCCAGACACCCACGCCCTTCAGAACAAAGCCAACTGTGAAAACTTTTGCTTTGCAGGAGTCACGGATGGGACGGACCATCACAACTGTTTGGCTGTCGCCGTCTCCCATCCAGATCATCAATATTCAACATTATATGAGGACTTGGCAATTAACACTTATTAAGTGGTCTACCTAGAAAGAGGTGACTCAATCCCCCTTTGAAGTAACATTAATATGCACGGCAAAATGTATTTCTGGCATCCACCCAGACAGTTTGTTTCTAGCCAACAGTAAACAACTTACCAGTTGGCCAACAAGCAAGATTTTATACAGAAATATAAAAGATACAGAGTCGCTCATGGTTAGAAACAAGACAGATCTCTGGTCATCTCTCATCACAGAAGTACCAAAACCCATGGAGAAGTAAGCTAGCTCCTCAGATCTACAAGTCACAGCACAACACTCTGTGTCATCAACATGACTTGAACCACGCACCAGCCCAGTGATGCATGCTTTGGGAGATATTTAGTGAGGTTCAGGAGGCACAGAGTGAGTCGTGGATCACGGGGTACTCAGGAAGGGCTGTCCGCTGCTGAGCAGAGGTGCAGCAGGGGTGACTGATCCTCTGCTTTGCTTCAGAGTGCTGGCCCCACAGGGCAAACTTGCAAATGGAGGAAGCCCCTATGCCAAGGGACTGTACATGATTCGCTTGTCTCCTTGTGAAGTACGATGGGAGCTGGTCCTTGTAGCGTGGGGGCATCTAGCACCCACTTATATAATGCCTTGGAGAAACAGTTGTCTATTCTGCAGACTGCCATTGAACAGCGAGCACCATCAGTGGCATCTGCAGGAAAGACTTCAGTCATGGAGACAGTTGGAGCATCTCTCACGAAGGCTTCCAAAACTCTAGACACGATAAAGGCTGGCATCCACGTGCTTGGGAGACACAATCAGGACAGCCGGGAGAAAGGGATACGGAGACCCCGCAGAAACACAGTGGTCTGTGCTCGCAGAGATTGCTGGCCTGCGTCAGGACTTCACCGCTAACAGTGGCGCACGCACGCACGCAGCATAACAGGAGCAGGGGGCTGGCTCTCAAGCAGCGCAAAACCCTTGCCATCATGCACCCCTGAAGCTAAGCAGCCCCCCACACACCCACATACACCCACACACACATACAGCCAAACCATTTCCAGCATGCATGCAGAATCCTCTGTGACGTAAGAAAACTACTAGGCACTTGGTCTAAGCGTTAAACAAAGCTTTAATCAACTGTTTTACAACATGGAGGTCTAGTTGTGTCCTTCACTAGTTCCTGTTAAGAATGTCCTGCGCAAGCTGGGCCCGTGCCCGAGTATTTATACTCTCCCTGGACAGCACCACCCACAGGCCACTCAGTATTATTTCATAAGTCATTTCCACATGAATGACAAGATTCACATCACTCTGGTTTTCAGATACATAGAGGGAGCAGGACATCTTGCAGCAAGCCACCATGACCTACTCCTTTCATTGGGAAATCACGTCGGAGTAATGCATGAGGCACAACGGGACCGCACAATAGCCCATCAAACAGAGTCTTTACATGCCCTGTTGCATAGATAAAAGCACTTCACTTATAAATTGACGTCAGTATTTCCTTTTACTGCACTCTTCAGAAAATCACATTTAGGAATGGTAGCACAGCTTATAGAGGTGACAGGGAAATAGCAGGTGTACTAAAGAACTAGGGTAGTCAAGCCGTGAGACTTGCACTCTTAGCTTGTAAGGGCCTCAAGGGAAGAATTTGTCAACGAGGGCCTGATGCACCAGTTGTATTTCCTGTACTGGCTGTTTTGCTGCTGATGGATCCTGTTCCCCATCGTCCTCCTCTTACATGGCTTGTTGCTGCTTCTGAGCAGCCTCCATGGTCACACCGGTTTCCATAGCGCCACTCGGCAGTGTGCAACACACACTACTGTTATTCTGCCAACTCTGGGGGGGGAGGGGCCCTCCCTGGTCCAGCCGTGTGACTCATTGCTTCAACACCCCAAATGTCTGCTCTCTGATTGTTCTGCGTCCCTTCTTTATCTTGTCTCTTGAGGGCCATGGGGGCTTGCACAGAGCTGTCATCAGCCAAGCTATTAGCAGGCCTTCCAGAAACGAATGTTGTTACCTATCTTGGCCTTGAACATATCGTAGAACACAGGTTTACTTCAAAGCAGTGTGAGAAGCTCCTTTACAAACATGCATAATTCTCTGTTGGTACTCTCAGTATTTGCATATTTAGGAAGTAATCATTATTTCTGTTGATGAAAATAATAGCACTGTGTACAGATGCACTAATGACTGTATGAGTACAGTCTCTGGCAGCCTAGACCCAGGAGATGACACAATCTTGGTAGGAATGGGTCTGTCTCTCCTGCTGGTGCTGCAATTCACGATCACGATTCAACGCGTTCGTGTATGTTGAAACAGGACATTTGTGACCTATTTAATGCTGCGGTGAGCAAGAATCTCTAGTTCCAGGGTCTGTGACATAAACGTTGATGGCCATCATTACTTTCAGATATTGATCTGTGGCTGCTGGTCGCGTTCTTTCAGATGACAGGGTTCAGTGATCACGTCCATTGCTGCACTGTGAGGAGCATAGCTGAGTTGGGTATGGTAATCCTGCAGCATGCTGGGTCCTCCTGGGATGCCTAATGCACTCTCGAACTTCCCGGGCTTAACTCCGCTGGTCCTGCCCCTCCAACGAGTCCATCAATGTAACACTAGATGCTGGACCTATGCTGTTCTGGGCACAGAAGAGCTCCCCCTTCACTAGGTTCTATTGTATATCTGCTGTATTGCAAGACAACCACAACAAGATCTTGTATTTATATAGTGCCTTTAACGTTGTAAAACATCTCACGATGCTTCACAGAGGCGTAATCAGACACAAGTGGATGCCAAGCCAAAGAAGGAGATACCAGGAAGCTTAAACAAAAGCTTGGTCAAAGAGGTTGATTTTAAAGAAAATCTTAAAGGGGAAGAGTGTGGTGGAGAGGCAGAGGGGATTAGGGAGGGAATTCCAGAGCTTAGGGCCTAGACGGCTGAAGCAATGGCCGCCAATGGGGGGGCAAATGGAACGGGTGATGCATAAGAAGCCAGAGTTGGAGAACTGCAGAGTTCTCGGAGGGTTGCAGGGCTGGAGAAGTTTACAGAGCTAGGGAGGGGCAAGGCCATGGAGGGATTTGAACACAAAGATGAGAAGTTTAAATTGGAGGTGTTGGGGTAACGGGAGTGAATTTAGGTCAGCGAGTACAGGGGTGATGGGTGAGCAGAACTTGGTGCAGGATAGGACATGGGCAGCCGAGTTTTGGATCAAGCTCCAGTTTGTGGAGAATGGGAGGCCAACCAGGAAAGCATTGGAATAATCAAGTCTGGAGGTGACAAAGGCATGGATGCGGGTTTCAGCTGCAGCTGAGGTAGGGGCGGAGGCAGATGATGGTGCACAGGTGAGAGTAGGCGGTCTTTGTGATGGAGCAGATATGGGGTCAGGAGCACAGCTCAGGATTGAATAGCATGTCAAGCTCTAGTTCAGCCTGAGTCAATGGCCGGGGAGGGGGACAGGCTCAGTGGTAAGGGTACACAATTTGTGGCAGGGGCTGAAAACAATGGCTTTGATCTTCCCAATGTTTAACTGGAGGAAATTGCAACTCATCCAAGATTGGATGTCGGAAGAGCAGTTTGACAGCACAGTGGAGGGGTCGAGAGAAGTAGTGAAGAGGTAGAGTTGGGTGTCATCAGCGTATATGTGCAGACTGACTGCATGTCTTTGGAAGATGTTGCCAAAGGGCAGCTTGTAGATGAGGAAGAGGAAGGGGGCCAAGGAGAGATCGTTGGGGGACTCTTGGGGGCTGGAATACAAAGAGGTGGGAGTTAGGATACAGTTTTATAAAGCTCTGGTTAGACTGCATTCAGTTCTGGGCACCGCACCTCAGGAAGGATATATTGGGCTTGGAGGGGATGCACCAGAATAATACTGGGGCTAAAAGGGTTACGTTTTGAGGACAGGTTACTTAGACTAATTATTGTATTCCCTTGAGTATCGAAGATTAAGGGGTGAACTAATTGAGGTATTTAAGATGACTAAAGGATTTGGTAGGGTAGACAGAGAGAAACTATTTCCTCTGGTGGGGGGAGTCCAAAGCAAGGGGGCATAACCTTTTTAGAGCTAGGCTGTTCAGGGGTGATGTCAGGAAGCACTTCTTCACACAAAGGGTAGTGGAAATCTGGAACTCTCCCCAAAAAGCTGTTGAGGCTGGATATCAATTAAAAATGTCAAAAGTGAGATTGATAGATTTATGTTGGTTAAGGGTATCAAGGGTTACAGAACCAAGGTGGGTAGATGGAGTTAAGATCCAGATCAGCCATGATCTAATTGAATGGCGGAACAGGCTCGAGGGGCCGAATGGCCTCCTCCTGTTGGGATGGGGCGGAAAGAGAAACCATTGCTGGAGATGCTCTGGCTACGATTGGATGGGTAAGAGTGGAACCAAACAAGGGCTCTTCCAATTAGCTGGACAACTAATGAGAGGCGTTGGAGGAGGATGGTGTAGTCGACCGTGTCAATGGCTGCAGAAAGGTCTTTGATTATCACCTTTTCAGTCCAGTAGCAGGGTGGAAACCTGATCGGAGGGTGGCCATTCGGAAGGGAAATATAGGGAGGCACGGTAATTGTTGATCCGCTGGCAGAGTCCAAGGGGGTAATGGTGGGTAGGATGAGTGGGACGAGAAGGAGGCTGGCGAGCTGGATGGGAAGGTCGACAAGAAAGAAGGATGAGGCAGTTGGGGTTGCTGCTCATAAGGAGCAGTCTCGGGTACCCTTTGGAGAGTACCATGAGAGGATAGCTGTGGACTTATCCAAGGGAGATTCAAGCCAGGGACAGCTGGAAAGTGAGCAGGAAGGCAGAAGAGTAGTGATGGATTGGGGTAGAGATTGTGGGGGCGGGGGGCAAAGTACCCAAGAGGGGAGAAATGAAAGGTGACATGACTGGGTGATAGGAAGGAGAGGAGATAGGAGAAAAGGCACCAGGAGGGGCCAAGAGTAAAAAGGGAGATGGAAGTAACGGGCTCGGGTCAGGAGCAGTAGCAAAAATGAGCATGCGAATGGGCACAGAGGGAAATCAGGTTACGTTGGCATGTTGGGGATTAGGAGATACTTGTCCTGGTTATAAACAGTTAGGTGACGATATGAGAGCGCCCAATGTTAGATTCTGATGTCAAGTGGTGGGATTTAGTTGACTTGTAGGTAAGTTGGAGCCCGCTTGGAGCACTGATGAACCAATGCCCAGGTTCGGGGACAGTTGTGAAGAGGGAGTGAATCCAGGAGCTGTTGGAGGAGCAGAGTATCAGTGGGTATGCTGTTCCCTGCTGAAACTTTGCCGGCTCCCCTCTGTTGCTACAGCGGCAGCCTTTATTGGATGTAACGAACGCAACGTGCGCAGAATGTCAAGCCAAAGAATTGCCAGTTAACAAGGCCTTAAGAAGCAACAAAAAATAGACTTGCCTCGGGTCTGTGTGCAACTGTTTTTGTAACAGCAATTGATGTACAAGAGGAATTTTACGAGAGGCGCTGGAAGCGGACGAACACGTCGCTTGCGCAGACTCTCAAAATTCCTCCCTGTTAACGCTTACTTTTGCATCCGCTATCTCCAACGGCGAGAAGCACTTCTCGGCCTAAGAGGCTGAAAAGAAACTCTAAACTTTTGTTTAATCTTCCAGTGGTCCGCACAGACAGCCTGAAAGGTCGTAGAGGTCGTCTTCCATCCAAACCAAAGACTGTTCAAGAAACCACGCCTTCAAATGCTCCAGTTAGTCTCATCACAGCGCTGGTCAGGGCACATATTGATTCCAACCCAATCATGTCCAATCTAGATTATTCCAAGGTAAATATGAAGGGGAAAAAAAAACAGTTGAGAGGTTAAAAAGAAAAATGTTTGTAGCGGGGGAGAAGGAGGCAGCATATAAACCATAATACATTTGTGGTGACATTTGGATATATGTATATGCAATTGCCAGTTTGCAATCCAGTGAAATTCGTCGGACTTATTTGCCAACCACCGGGGGCCAATTTTAACTGTTGGGCGGGCGGCCAGGTGCCCACCCATTCCAGCAGCGGTGAGGCCACAGCAACCTTTTAGGCCCGGGCCGCATTTAAATTCGAACCGAGGAGCTGCGGGCACCATCGGGCAGCCCAGAGGCCGCTCAGCCAGCAGCCAGGTAAGTCCTGGGTGGGAGGGGTCGCCCGGGGCAACAGCGGCACAGGTTATTTTTGTGGCGCCACAAAACTCATTTCCAACTTACTTTGGCTCTGTCGCCGATATAAGGCTCCGACCAGCTCTGGCAATCAGGGTCATTTTTTGGGGTCTATTTTGAGAAGCTTTAAGTGGGCGTGAAAAGATGGCGCAGCGGTCCGACTTTAAATGACTTTTTTCTTAAGTAGGCCCCGTAACTTCCACCCCGAGCCACTTCCTCCAAACGATTAACTTGACTTGAAACGGCGGCGAATTGCGTCGCTGACGTTCACCTAAGCACACGGTAGCTAGCGCGCACGGGCGCAAAGGATCGCAAGGCAGCAAATGTGCGGCTCTGCGCGAAAAAAAAAAACGCCTGGCGCCAACTTCGCTTGTGCGAGCGTGAAATTTGCCTTCAGAAATGATTTGAGTAATCACTTCTACGCTGCCTGTCCAGCTCTGGAATAAACGCGATCAGAAAGCAGCATGCATTTTCTGTCTAATTAAAGGAGAATTTCAACCAATTTACCAAGCCGGAAATGCCAGAAATTTGCTTACAAGTCCAATGCTCTGTTGAAAGCTGTGAATAGTATGCTACTGCTTTGCAGACAAATCCCAGTTTGTACCAAATGAACGATGACGTTCCTTTATTTATTAAAAAAAAGCTATAGTTGTTCTGTTTAACAGAAATATTCTCCAGTTGATTTAAAATGTCTGGTACAGTTTCAGGAATCCAGCACTTATCAATCAGAAGAGGACGAAGCAGGTGACATCCGACAGTTTTATGAGTTATTGGCAGGTTCGATGGAAATGATACGCAAGTGGGCGGAGAAGATCCCAGGGTTTAATGCTTTGCCCAAGGAAGATCAGGATCTACTGCTGGAATCTGCCTTCTTAGAGGTCTTCATCCTTAGGTTGGCCTACAGGTAGGTATCTCCACCCAGCAACCCCATCTGTCAGTACTTCATTTTTTTAAAGCATTTTTGCCCCCATTGTTCTCTCCTCTCCTGAAGGCCATGAATTATGTTGGTGCACAGTTCCACAGTAACATTATCCCTCCTGTACCAAGTCCTTCTTCTGAGTGTTAAAGAAAGAACTTTCATTTCTATAGCACCTTTCACAACCTCAGGACACCCCAAAGCCCTTCACAGCCAATGAAGTACTTTTGAAATGTAGTCACTGTTGTAATCTAGGGAAATGAGGCAGCCAATTTGCGCACAGCAAGCTCCCACAAACAGCAATGTGATAATGACCAGATCATCTGTTAGCAGGCTATTCGATGATGGGGGACATTAAGGCTGATCCCAATCCTGTCCTCAACCAACAACAACAACTTGTATTTATATAGCATCTTTAACGTAGTAAAACGTCCCAAGGCGCTGCACAGGAGTATTGTAAGACAATAAATTTGACACCGAGCCACATAAGGATAAATTAGGGCAGGTGACCAAAAGCTTGGTCAAAGAGGTAGGTTTTAAGGAGCGTCTTAAAGGAGGTAGGGAGGGAGAGAGGCGGAGAGGTTTAGAGAGGGAATTCCAGAGCTTAGGGCCCAGGCAACAGAAGGCACAGCCACCAAAGGTTGAGCGATTATAATCAGGGATGCTCAAGAGGGCAGAATTAGAGGAGCGCAGATATCTCGGGGGGTATACACACACCCTTCCTGTCACTGGATAACAATCAGGAATGGGAATGGCCAGCCTTATTTTGAGCCCCTCCCTAACCCAGGTCCACTGAGGCCAGTTATCCAAAGGCCTGACTCATCATTTTGAATGTTATTGCCAAATTGTGTTGCATCACTTTTTTATATCTTCTATTCCAATGAAATATGCCCTGGATGAAGAGATGCAAAGAGCATAAGTGATACGCAATCATCAATGGAACAGTCCTAGAAATTACAGAGGAGTGAATAATATGCCATTGTTTGGCCGAGAATTCCCAGTTTGTAGCAAATAGGCATTCCTGCAAATAGTGGTATGTTGTGCTAGAAATAAAATTAAAGCCATCCTGAAGTTGCCTCTGTTAGTGTGAAATTAATTCTGAATTAAAATGAAGTAACCTATTTGATTTATTTTATCCTCCTTACTATTTAGTCCAAGGCAGACAGGAAGATTGGTTTCCTTGAACCCAGTACAACTCTGTTGAGATGTTGTGTTGACATGTTGCTTGCAGGTCCAACCCTGAAGAAGGCAAGCTCATCTTCTGCAATGGCGTTGTCCTCCACCGCCAGCAGTGTGTGCGTGGCTTTGGTGAATGGATTGACTCGATCATCGACTTCGCCTCCACCCTGCAACGGATGAAGATCGACATGTCCAGCTTCTCCTGCCTTGCGGCATTGGTTGTCATAACAGGTGAGTTCTTCCTTTGTTCAGACGTCCCTTCTTCTTGTCACCTTTACCCCTGGATTCAGATGGCGCCACTCTGTCTCTGGTCCAATAGAGCGTGAGTACAAGTTCCAGTCCACAAATCTTTTGATCTAGCCAACATTTCCCAAAGAAAGAAAGAAAGACTTGCATTTCTATAGCGCCTTTCACGCCCACCGGACGTCTCAAAGCGCTTCACAGCCAATGAAGTACTTTTTGGAGTGTAGTCACTGTTGTAATGTAGGAAACGCGGCAGCCAATTTGCGCACAGCAAGCTCCCACAAACAGCAATGTGATAATGACCAGGTAATCTGTTTTAGATGTTGATTGAGGGATAAATATTGGCCTGGACACCAGGGATAACTCCCCTACTCTTCTTGAAATAGTACCGTGGGATCTTTTACGTCCACCTGATAGAGCAGACGGTTTAACGTCTCATCCGAAAGACGACACCTCCGACAGTGCAGCACTCCCTCAGCACTGCACTGGAGTGTCAGCCTAGATTTGAGTACAGGAGTAAAGAAGTCTTACTCCAATTATATAGGGCCTTGGTGAGACCACACCTGGAGTACTGTGTACAATTTTGGTCTCCTTACCTAAGGAAGGATATACTTGCCATAGAGGGAGTGCAACAAAGGTTCACAAGATTGATTCCTGGGATGGCGGGACTGTCGTATGAGAAGAGATTGAGTAAACTAGGCCTGCATTCTCTTGAATTCAGAAGAATGAGAGGGGATCTCATTGAAGCATACAAAATTATTACAGGGCTTGATAGGGTGGATGCTGGGAGAATGTTTCCATTGGCTGGGGAGTCTAGGACCAGTGGCCACAGCCTCAGGATAAAGGGTAGGCCATTCAGGACTGAGATGAGAAGAAATTTCTTCACACAGAGGGTGGTGAATCTTTGGAATTCTCTACCCCAGAGGGCTGTGGAGGCTCAGTCATTGGGTATATTCAAAACAGAAGTCGATAGATTTCTGACTAGTAAGTGACGTAAGAAAACTACTAGGCACTTGGTCTAAGCATTAAACAAAGCTTTAATCAACTGTTTTTCAACATGGAGATCTAGTTGTGTCCTTCACTAGTTCCTGTTGCGGAGTGTCCTAAGCAAGCTGGGCCCATGCCCGAGTATTTATACTCTCCCTGGACAGCGCCACCAGCAGGCCGCCCAGTATTACTTCATACATGAATGACAAGATTCATGTCAGTAAGGGCATCAAGGGATATGGCGATAGGGCTGGTGAATGGAGTTGAGGCAGAAGATCAGCCATGATCTCATTGAATGGCGGAGCAGGCTCGAAGGGCTGAATGGCCTACTCCTGCTCCTATTTCTTATGTTCTTATTTATGTGCTCAAGTCCCTAACCATAAAGAGGCGTTGTTGTCAGAAGTTTCTGGCTTGTAGCCCACGTCGGTTTGAGCCTATCAGAAATATAGAGGATGAAGGGAAATTCTGGAACATCAGTTTTATGCTATACAGCTCATGGGTGACCAAATCATGAGTTATATATGTCCTTCCTCTCGACCGCGAGCAATATACTTTCACACAATTACTCACTGATTGTCCTCTAGATCGGGGGCAGGGGAGACCTTTAAATCTCTCCATCTCAATAAAATAACATGCAACAAAAGGAGGGTCATCTCTGAACTAACTTTTCTCCCGGAGTTGGCAGCAGCAGCGCTTGGGAGATGAAGTGCCAATTTCGGGAGACTCCCGGCTGAAAGCAGTCGGGTTGGGAACCCTACTACCCGGTCTGGCCTACACATGACTCCAGCCCCACACTATATGGTTGACTCTTAATAAACTCTGCTTTCGAAAGTGACCTAACATTTCAGGGTAACTAGGAACCAGGCAATAAATGACTCCTTGCCCGCGTCACCTGCAACCCGCGAGTAAATAATTAAAGAAAAATGTAACTTATTAAATTGATTGTTTTTTCATTCTCCTCTTCAGTTTTCTTACCCTTTTCTGTTTCCCTAGGCCTAGTACTGTTCTCCAAATATGAGGACCGGCCTCCCAGGCCTCTTCTCCCAGGTCTCTATCTATGATGGAACTTCATAGATAGCGGCCAGAGAGAAGTCTGTACCCAAGACTCTCCCTAGTGAATGAGGGGGCCTAGAGAGAGTAGGCAGTGAGTGGGGATCCTTGCAAGCAACCTGCTTATCGATTCTCTCTCTCTCTCTAGATTTAATTAAAAAACATATCTTCATGCAAGAGAGAGAAGAACAACTTCTTTCAAATGGGCCATATTTGCCCAAATGATCCTTGGCTTTAAAGTTTTGAATTATTGTCGATCGTTTTGCATCTATTTCTGAAAATTAATTTCATGGCCTGTGTTGGCTTTTGTGATGTTTCAGACAGGCATGGCTTAAAAGAACCCAAGAAAGTTGAAGATCTGCAAACCAAGATTATAACTTGTCTGAAAGACCACGTCACATCCAGTGCAGGCGAGCAGGTGCGGCCAAACTACTTGTCCAAGCTTTTGGGCAAGCTTCCTGAACTCTGTACCCTCTGCACACAAGGACTACAGCGCATTTTCTACCTGAAGCTCGCTGACCTGGTTCCTCCACCTGCCATTGTCGATAAACTGTTCTTGGATACTTTGCCTTTCTAGAGAAGCTGCCAAGCTATGTGACTGTAGAACTGGACCCCAGCCATCATATTTGATGTTGCAGTATGAGCAGGGAGTTAAACTTACACTGGAACCAGTTCAAAATTGAATGGCTTCAGGAATTGGACAAGTATGCTATGCGCTCGTTGGGTTTGCTGTTTTTCAAAATGCTGTTTTTATTTTATTCAGCATACAGATTGTTGGAGGAAGAAAAATGTCTCTTTGCTACATTGCAGCTTCGACAACGCAATCTAACCATATAGCTACTCTGAGCTTTGACAAACGTGACATCAGATGCTCGCAGAGAAGATGACAGCACTGGTTAGAGGTACTCTCTCCCTCTGCCCCCATATTGTCATGGCCCTGAATCCCAACCTTAGAACAACCTTATGCAATGTGGTGACATTTCTGTGTTGCACACTCTCAATCATTGTGGTCTCTTACATCAAAAGAGTTACAAATGAGGGTCGAGAAACATCATCAGTGGGGCAGATGTGATTTTTTTTTAAATGAGATCAAGACTGAATTTATTTCAGTGATCAGAAATGGATATGTGCTCTATCTGTCTAGGCTGAATTTGCAATCGTATACCAGAGGTAGGAAAACAATGTCCAACCCAGTCATCATCGGAAAGAGTAAAGCCTGTCTAACCAGGATGGATTTTAAAAGGACAACATTCGTTAAAACTGTAACCATTCAATCTTCAAACGGTTCTTTGAAGGCCAGTCCTGGACAGTCAAGACTGAGTAGCCTGAAGTGTGACAGACTAAACCTTGAAATATGTCCCCGACATATTCTGCCGATGGATATTTCACACTGTGGTTTAGTCAATACTCAAGATGAACATAGCCCTGGCTGGAAGCTCTGAAGCCAAATCTCTTCAGTTGAGAAGACTACACTCATGCAATATGGCACAAATTATTGGTACTAACTTGGATGTTTTAAAAGGTTCTCTTTTGCTAAGTATTGTTAATAGTCCGAGACCCAAGAGTGGATAAACCTGAATTCGTAGTACCCCCTTACAGAAAAGTTTGGAGACTTGTGTATGATAGAATCATAGAAATGTACGTCACAGAAGAAGGCCATTCGGCCCATCGAGCAAAGCCTATTGTACCAATGGAAAAGGCACTTTCTGGGGTGAGGGGTAGGGTGGGGGGGTGGAGCATGGTCTACGACCTCTTTCATGAATCCACTTATTATCAGTTGGCTCCTCCGCTATAACACCAAAATTGGGTATTGGTAACATCCACCTTTTGGTTATTTACACGGACTATGAGCATTTTCAAGTGACAGTGGCTGGCTTCAGCTTATGGTCACCCATATGACATAAAGGTTCAAATCAATTGGTCTATTGACTGGTTGACCTTGTGAGGGAGCAAGGGTGAAAGAGATATATAGTACTGTAATGGCTGGGAATAATTGTCTGAATTTATCCTATGTAGAGAGCATTATGACTGGGAATAACATGTTTCTATCTCACTGAATCAATTGTAGTACTTAACATGTCTGATGCCATAATGGAAATGTGTAGATTTTATATTGGTTAAAAACCATAGACTATATTTACAGTGCCTTACCAGTCATTATGTACAGAAGGTGCTTGATTCTGATGTTGCCAGGAAATGGTGTAACTCATTGCACATTGTGTTGTCGTGCAGTTGAGTCCTCGTCTGTAAACTTTTACGGCTTGCTTGTAGGTTTGCAAAGCTGGTCTCTTCTGCGCCTGCATCTGGATCTCACAGTGGGGCAGCTCAAGTACCGAGTGCTACCTGCACTTCGAGACTTCAGCCAGGCTTCGAATGTAGACTGTATTTGCAATCAACTACAGGGGGGTGTATTTCCGAGCCGGTTATTCCGCTCGTCTGACGTAACTTTGACGGAGGAGCTGCGGAAACCCTGGCAAAATGGCATGAACAAAATCCCACCGTCCTCTCACCACCCCCACCCTGTACCATTTAGATACTTCAGCTGGCCCCTATTGAGGTCCATCTGCCTATGTAAATGAGATGTTGCAATGTAGGAGAAAATGTAAAATGTTGTTGCAAAATGCATATACTTTTCTATTGTTAATATATATTTTTAAACCAACTTTTTTCAATGTTAGGATAAGAAGTCAAGATGTCTCTTCTAGTTCAATGTAAAAAAAAAACCTGTCCACTTGGGAAGAAATTCCTCCAGTTGTTACATCTATTCTATGCACAAATTAAGTGTGGGGTCATTTGTGGAGTTTGTGCTAATAAAGCTTTTGTCTGCTCCAGCGCTGCTCCTAAACCTCCACCCTGGTGTAGTGCACATTCACAGCGTGAAGTCTCTTTCATATCCCGATAAAAGGGCCACTTGAGGAAACCTCACGCAAAAATGATGCTGCCTTGAATTTCTCACGTACATCGCGTATAATGTGCAATAAAAGCTGGCGCCAGAGCAGCTGAGGGTGCTGGCAGAAATGCACCCTATTTCTGTCTGCGGGACAGCACGAGTATAGTGCCCAGTGTAGCATTGGCACAGGTCTCATGAGAAATTCGTGAGACTAAAAGCCAACAAATCCCCTGGACCTGATGGCCTACATCCTATGGTATTAAAAGAGGTGGCTGCAGAGATGGTGGATGCATTGGTTCGATCTTCCAGAATTCCCTAGGTTCTAGAACGGTCCCCGTGGATTGGAAGGTAGCAAATGTAATCCCGCTATTCAAGAAAGGAGGGAGAGAGAAAACAGGGAACTACAGGCCAGTTAGCCTGACATCAGTAGTAGGAAAAATGCGAGAATCTATTATTAGGGACATGGTAACAGAGCATTTCGGAAATCATAACGGCCCTGAATTTCCGATCGGAGGCTTCCTGCGTGCAGATGCCTCCGATCGGAAAAAATCTACGCACTTACCTGCTGGCTCCCTAGGTCCCGAGACTTGCGATCTTGGGCCTCGGCTATATGAAATGTGCAGAGACCCAGGTATCCCGGGGGCGCATGCGGTTCGCAAGCGCCCCAGGGATCACGTGGGCCATGGGGAACCAATCAAAGAAGAGAATCCCCCTTCACACTTTTGACAGGTCTCTACGTACAGATCTGTCAAAAGTATGAATGGGGATCACATTTAAAAACAGTTAAACATTAAAAAAATAATTTTTAAAACATCACGTATTTAAAATTAGTTAAAATTACATTAAATTCAATATTTTCAACATTTAATTTGTTGAAAAAAATAATTAAAGTTTTTTACAGGGCTAAAAATAAACTTACCTTTTTAAAGGTATTTAAATTATAAATGAGTGGAAAAAAATCTATTTTTTAAACTCTTATGCTGGTAAAAGCAGGCCTTACGCCTGCTTTTACCAGGCGCAAGATTTTTAAAGGTTTTCAGCGGGCGGAGGTTCTGCAGAAAGCGGAACTCTCCACCCGCGGAGGCATTTTTCCCGGGCAGGATGATCTGGCAAGAGGATTCTTGACAGATCGCAAGTGCCGGGTTTCAGCGCATGCGCTTCGCACACCTGAAACCGGCACTTGCGCGGCTCCTACGGGCGCGTACACACCTCGTACGCATACCCGTGGGGGTCGGAATATCCGGCCCATTATGATTGGGCAGAGTCAACACAGATTTATGAAAGGGAAATCGTGTTTGACGAATCTGTTCGAGTTTATTGAGGTTGTAACTAGCAGAATAGATAAGGGGGAACCAGTGGATGTGGTGTATTTGGATTTTCAGAAGGCATTCGATAAGGTGCCACCCAAGAGGGTATTAAACAAAATTAGGGCTCATGAGATTGGGGGTAAGTGGGGTTTGAGGATTGGTTAACGGACAGAGAGTAGGAATAAACAGGACTTTTTCGGGTTGGCAGGCTTTAACTAGCAGGGTATTGCAAGGATCAGTGTTGGGGCCTCAGCTATTCACAAACTATATTAATGACTTAGATGAGGGGACCGAGTGTAATGTATCCAGGTTTGCTGATGATACAAAGCTAGGTGGGAAAGTAATTTGTGAGGAGGATGCAAAGAAGCTGCAAAGGGATATAGATAGGTTAAGTGAGTGGGCAAAAACATGGCAGATGGAATATACTGTGGAGAAATGTGAAGTTATCCACTTTGGTCGGAAAAATAGAAAAGCAGAATATTTTTTAAATGGTGCGAGACTGGGAAATGTTGGTGTTCAGAGGGACCTGGGTGTCCCTGTACACGAATCACAGAAAGTTAACATGCAGGTACAGCAAGCAATTAGGAAAGCAAATGGTATGTTAGCCTTTATTACAAAAGGATTGGAATATAGGAGTAAAGAAGTCTTACTGCAATTATATAGGGCCCTGGTGAGACCACACCTGGAGTATTGTGTACAATCTTGGTATTCTTACCTAAGGAAGGATATACTTGCCATAGAGGGAGTGCAACAAAGGTTCAGCAGACTGGTTCCTGGGATGAGGGGATTGTCCTATGAGGAGAGATTGAGTAGACTAGGCCTATATTCTCTAGAGTTTAGAAGAATGAGAGGTGATCTCAGTGAAACGTATAAAATTCTTAAGGGCTTGACAGGGTAGATGCTGGGAGGATGTTTTCCCCTGGCAGGGGAGTCTAGAACCAGGGGTCACAGTCTCAGAATAAGGGGTCGACCATTTAGGACTGAGATGAGGAGAAATTTCTTCACTCAGAGGGTGGTGAATCTTTGGAATTCTCTACCCCAGAGGGCTGTGGATGCTCAGTCGTTGAATATATTCAAGGCTGAGATCGATAGATTTTTGGATACTAAGGGAAACAAGGGATATGGGGATAGTAAGTGGAGTTGAGGTCGAAGATCAGCCATGATCTTATTGAATGGAGAAGCAAGCTCAAAGGGCCAAATGGCCTACTCCTGCTCCTATTTCTTATGTTCTTAGAGAAGCACGCACTGCAGGAGATGCCAGGCAAGAAGAGTCAGGGGACGTAGAAGGTCGACCAGTACCCCATGCAATGAACAGAATGAGTGATCAGTGCCGGAGGAGACTTCGGATCAGCTGACATGTGATAGAACAGGACACCCCCATCCCCCCGCCCTCGCCAGATGCAGTCCACCATCTACACTGCTCCCACCAGCAGCAATGAAAGTCATTGTGGTCCTCAATGACTATGCCAAAGGATGCTTCCAATCACCCACGGCAGACATCTCTGGGGTGAGTCAGTTTGCAATGTACTGCTACAATCATGCATGCCCCTATCTCTTTCCCGAGTGTACCACCAAGCATCAACATAGTTTCAACACTGAGCTACATAAGCACAGGACTGGCAGATGCAACTTTCCGCCAGTTCAGCCTTCCCTAAGGTACAGGGCATCAGAGGCTGTGTGCGTCTAACCATTTGCGCATCTTTACACAATGCAATTGCATACCTCAGTAGGAAGGGCGTTTATCTCTGAGCATGAGACTACTGCCAGAAAAATCATGCACATCACATTGTTCCGGGAGAATGCTCATAATGCCTTAATTCTCAGATAATCATGCACGCTCACAACTCTTTAAAAGGGAAAGAGTTCCGGCTCTGGAGGACATTGGTTACCCAAAGCAACTATTACTGACGGCACATCCATGCAACCCCACACCCCAGCCAAGCGCAGCTACAAGGCACGTGGGTGAATCGGTAGTGGATACTTGGGGTGCGCTAACAACGCTTAAGCTTTTTAAATCTTGAGGCGGGGGGATGGGGGTTTACAATATGGCTCAGAGAGGGTTTCCTGAATTCAAGCAAGCATGCACAATATTGATTTGGACAGAGACTTCACCGTGGAATTGCTGAGGAGCAGAGGGGCCCTAAGATCGATGGTGTATAGGAGCTGCCAGCAGCAGAACAGCCAGGGCAGGAAGGGAGACTGGTATAATAGGGCCTCATTGCCGATCTCATCGCTTGAGCCCTGCACATGGCCCCGACAACAGTTGTCACAGTAGATTTGCTCGCCTGGATCTCCTATCTGCTTTGCCAAACCCGGTTTGCCCTGACATCTGTATACCTTGTATCATCATTCTTAGTGCTGTTGCATGCCTTTCTGATGAGTACATTAAAAGAACTGACTGCAACATGTAAGTGAAGAGCATTATTTTTATTTGAGTAACAGTGAATGCTGTGAATGTGGTCAATGTGTTGCTTTGCTTTCCCCTTGTGCCTCGGGAAATAATGGTGAGTGGTCTACCTCATACACTACTCCTAAATGATTCCCCAATGGTGAGTGGTCTATCTCATACACTACTCCTAAATGATTCCCCAATGGTGAGTGGTCTATCTCATACACTACTCCTAAATGATTCCCCAATGGTGAGTGGTCTACCTCATACACTACTCCTAAATGATTACTGGGGATGTCCTGTACTGTAGTCATTGTGTGGGCTATATGTTTTCAGGGGCATCTTCTGTCATTTGCGCAATGGTATGTGATGGCACAGGATGGGCACCAGCATGAGAGCTAACCACCTGTTCGGTGCATTCATAGTACTGTTGGAGGCCAAGTCCTCATACAGGTCACTGATCTGTGCAAGCAAAGACCCCTGGACTTCTACAAGGTCTCTGGATCGCTCTCTTGTGGTTGTCTGGATTCAGTCACCAACCATTGAAGCCAGCCATTATTGTGTCTTGGATTTTAGAGCACAGCACACTGTTAACTGCAAGGGGAGCAGTCATGAAAAATATTTCAAGTGTGCTTTGCATTTGTGTGCCCAAGATCTCCACTAAAGCTGCCATGTGCTCAATAGCAGATTGCAATGCAGACACCTGCTCTGTCATGACATAGATCCAGTTGGGTGTGGCTGGACAGATCCCCCACATTATCCAGACCACCTTTCAGTACGTGCTGCATGGAGATAAGTGATACTCACGCATACACGTTGATACTCACACACCATCTTCTGTTTGAAAAGTGTCTCCATGAATCTCGAAGTAACACAGCAGAGCCAGTCGGCAGGGTGGAGCTCCGGCCAGCTCTTCTTCAACACCCTGCCTTCCTCGCTCTTGCTCCGTGGCTCATCCTGTGCTCCCTCGTCCACTTCACTGCTGGCATCCTTAGAGCTGCGTGCCTCTGGACTGATGCTTGCTTCGAGTGGTGCTGTTTATGCAGGGTGTTGTCAAGCGATGCATCCCTCAGAGATACTGGTTTCAGCTTCACTGTGTTCTGGCACTTCTACAAGAAAAAAAGGCACGCTATGAGTAATATAGGCACTGTGATCCATATTGCCGCAGTGATGTCAGTATAGGTGTCAGCCGTGGCTCAGTGGAAGCGCTCTTGCCCCTGGGGCAGAAGGTCATGGGTTCAAGTCCCACTCCAAAGACTTGACCACCTAATCTAAGTTGACACTCCAGTGCAGTGCTGAGGGAGTGCTGCACTGTTGGAGGTGCTGTCTTTTGGATGAGACGTTAAACCGTGGTCCCGTCTGCTCTCTCAGGTGGACGTAAAAGATCCCATGGCACTATTTCGAATTAGAGCAGGGGATTTATCCCCGGTGTCCTGGGGCCAATGTTTATCCCTCAACCAATATCATTAAAACAGATTATCTGGTCATTATCACATTGCTGTTTGTGGAAGCAAATTGGCTGCTGCGTTTCCTACATTACAACAGTGACTACACTTCAAAAGTACTTCATTGGCTGTAAAGCGCTTTGGGACATCCTGAGGTTGTGAAAGGCGTGATAGAAATGCAAGTCTTTCTTCTTTCTTTACACACCATGTGCAGTTGGTGTGCGACCACACACAGCGAATCCTCACCGTCAATGCCCGCTATCCTGGCAGCAGCCACGATGCCTTCATCCTGCGCCAGACCGGTGTGCCAGATCTATTCCAGCCACCACATCAAGGTCGCGACTGGCTGCTGGGAGACAAGGGCTATCCGCTCTCCACCTGACTCATGACTCCCCTCCGCAACCCCAACACTCCTGGCCAGCACTCATATAATGAGAGCCATACTGCCACCAGGACCATCATTGAGCAGACCATCGGGGTGCTCAAGCAACGGTTCCGCTGCCTTGACCGCTCGAGAGGAGCCCTCCAGTACTCGGCTGAGCGGATGTCACTTTTCGGCGTCGTCTGCTGCATGCTGCACAACTTGGCCATTATGAGGGCCCAGCCATTGCCACCAGGCATAACTCCACCACCTCAGGAGGAGGAAGAGGACAAGGATGAGGACAAGGAGGAGGAGGAGGAGGAGGCGGAAGAAGAGGAGCAGGAGGAACAGGAGGATGAACAGCAGCGATGGAGGAGGCAGCCACTCAATCGGCGTTCTGTAAGGTCGGTCCGTGGCCACCTCAACAGACTTCGTTTCCAGTGACTTCGAGTCCTTGTTCCGGTTGCCGAGCACAGCGCCATCATTGCATCACTTTGTGATTCCATACCACACCCCAGAACTGAAATGAGACACAGCACCAAATCTGCAACATTCCAGTAATAAATTTATCAAAAACCATTAACCACATATATACAACAATATTAACTAATCACCCTTGTGCAAACCCTTACTTGCCCTCTTTACAGTGCCTTTCCCTAATCTAGTGCTCCTACGTAGTGTCTCCCCAGTGGCTGCAGCAGGGCTGGTGGAAGGTTGCTGAGTGTCGGTGCCAGGGACTACAGATGGCCTTGCAGGACACCCTCGACCAGCTCTGGGCCTGGAAGGCCCGGCTGTAGACTGCGCCACCTCAGGATGGGCGGCGGCAGTCTGGGCTGGCTGGATGACAGGCAGTGACAAGTGCAATAGCGGAGTGGCAGTGCTGGGATCAGGAATGCTGTCATCCTGAGAGAGGACAGCAGGTTCCTGCTCCACTGACCCACTCCCACTACCCCGGGGCAGCACCTCAGTATCCCTAGCAATCTGTTGGAGCAGAGATTGCAGGCCTGCTGCGACACCGTGAGATCCCCGGTGGACTGTGGTGGACCCAGCGACGATGGCAGCAGTCAGATCTTTCGTGGCATCAAGCTGACACTGCATGAGAGCAGTCTGAGACTCGATGCCACCAACCATTGACTGCATTACAGCACCAAGATGTTGCGTCGCTTCCGCCTGTGCTGCAATGGAAGCTGCCACATCGCCCATGACACGCGTCATGAGGTCTGGATCCACACGGTCTCTCTGGGAGTCCACTATCATCTGCAGAGTGGAAATGATGGGCTCCATGGTGTGTGCAGAGCTCTGTGCAATGTTGGAGGCGGACTCCTCCATGCTCCTTACCATTGCCGAGAGTCTCTCGGGCACCCTTGCCATTGCACCTATCATCTCGGTGCACTGTGGCTGCAGTATGTCCGATCGACAGGTTACACTGCAGAAACTCACAAAGGCTTCTTCGACAGCACTTCCCAAACCCGCGAACCTTGCCTCCAAGAAGCACAAGGGCAGCAATATCGTGGGAACGCCATCACCTCCTGGTTCTCCTCCAAGTCAAACACCATCCCGACTTGGACATACATTGCCATTCCTTCCTTGCTGCTGGATCAAGATGCTGGAATCCCCGACCGAACACCATTGTGGGAGGACCATCACCACTAGGACTGCTGCGGTTTAAGGAGAAGTCCTACCACTTTCTCAGGGCAACTAGAGATGGGCAATAAATATGGCACTGCCAACTTTGCCCACATCTCGAGAACACATTTTTAAGAAAACCCCAAAGGGATGTCTTATCTTAATCAAGATTTGGTCATTTCCAAAAGAAATCTTTGAATGGAACTAAAGCATATCCCTGTCTGTCTGCATGCCTAATGCTTGATCTGAAATGACCCGCAAGATATTTGTAGCAGTTTGCAATGTATAATTGCCAATCTTCAGTGAAGTTATTGTGGACTCCTGGAAGTTGCATATAATTTCTTACTAATATGGGCGTTAGGCAGTAGACCTCCTGAAACTTTGGTGATCTGTGAAGATGAGACACCGAGGATGCATTTACACTACAACTGTGGCGTTGGTACGAAGCAGCTTCACTTTGCGCTGACACTGCAGTTAGAGTGCAGCGTCAATCCAGACTTAGGGCTCAACCTGACACTGCAGCAAAGTGAAGTGAGTCTGCCTGGAGGAGATCATTGAATGAACGAGGCCATTCGGCCCCTCGTGCCTGTGCCGGCTCTTTGAAAGAGCGCTCCAATTAGTCCCACTCCCCCACTCTTTCCCCATAGCCCTGCATTATGTTCATTTAAAATATATATCCAGTCCCGTTTTGAAAGTTACTATTGAAGCTGCTTCCACTGACTGTTCAGGCAGTGCATTCCCGATCATAACAACTTGTTGAGTAAGAACATTTCTCCTCATCTCCCCTCTGATAGTCTCATTTGCTTTGCTTTGGAGTCAATTGACACTCAATTTACACGTCACAACTTTAATATTGATGCTGCAACCACTTTACACTGATGCCAAACCTCCAGTGTAAATGCACCCTGAGACACTTCCGAAAGAAATGATGGCTTTCCAGTAGCACTTGGCCAGCCTTCCGCAATCCAGCGTTGAGAGAACATTTAAGGTTGACGTCTGACGCACTTCACTGTAAAGATGAAGCCTCGCAATACAAGTGCAGTCAATGATCCAGCCAAGCAAACCCATTTGATTCAACTGACAGTGAGAGGTCTGGGCTCACATGTTATTATTACTTAATAAAATCCCATCTGGTTCACTAATGTCATTTAGGGAAGGAAATCTGCCGTCCTTACCCGGTCTGGCCTATATGTGACTCCAGACCCACAGCAATGTAGTTGACTCTTAACTGCCCTCTGAAATGGCCTAGCAAGCCATTCAGTTGTAACAAACAATAATAAAAATAAAACCGGATGGACCACCCGGCATCGACCTAGGCACCGGCTTCGGACATGACAACGGCACACCCAGCCCAGTCGACACTGTAAAGTCCTCCTCACCAACATCTGGGGACTTGTGCCAAAATTGGGAGAGCTGTCCCACAGACTAGTTAAGCAACAACCTGACATAGTCATACTCACAGAATCATACCTTTCAGCCAATTGTCCCAGAGGGAGCTAGGGCTTTTCTCTTTAGAGCGGAGGAGGATGAGAGGCGACTTAATAGAGGTTTATAAGATGATGAGGGGGATAGATAGAGTGGATGTTCAGAGACTATTTCCTCGGGTGGATGTAGCTGTTACAAGGGGGCATAACTATAAGGTGCATGGGGGGAGATATAGAAGGGATGTCTGAGGTAGATTCTTTACTCAGAGAGTGGTTGGGGTGTGGAATGGACTGCCTGCAGTGATAGTGGAGTCGGACACTTTAGGAACTTTCAAGCGGTTATTGGATAAGCACATGGAGCACACCAGAATGATAGGGAGTGGGATAGCTTGATCTTGGTTTCGGACAATGCTCGGCACAACATCAAGGGCCGAAGGGCCTGCACTGTGCTGTACTGTTCTATGTTCTATGTTCCTCCATCACCAACCCACTGGCAGGACAGACCCACCAGAGGTGGCGGCACAGTGGTATACAGTTGGGAGGGAGTGGCCCTGGGAGTCCTCAACATTGACTCCGGACACCATGAAGTCTCATGTCTTCAGGTCAAGCATGGGCAAGGAAACCTCCTGCTGATTACCACCTACCGCCCTCCCTCAGCTGATGAATCAGTACTCCTCCATGTTGAACACCACTTGGAAGAAGCACTGAGAGTAGCAAGGGCACAGAATGTACTCTGGGTGGGGGACTTCAATGTCCATCACCAAGAGTGGCTCGGTAGCACCACGACTGACCGAGCTGGTCGAGTCCTGAAGGACATAACTGCCAGTCTGGGCCTGCGACAGGTGGTGAGAGAATCAACACGAGGGAAAAACCTACTTGACCTCGTCCTCACCAATCTACCTGTCGCAGATGCATCTGTCCATGACAGTATTGGTAGCAGTGACCACCGCACTGTCAGTGTGGAGACGAAGTCCCGTCTTCACACTGAGGACACCCTGCATCGTGTTGTGTGGCACTACCATCGTGCTAAATGGGATAGATTCAGAACAGATCTAGCAGCTCAAAACTGGGCATCCATGATGTGCTGTGGGCCATCAGCAGCAGCAGAATTGTATTCCATCACAATCTGTAACCTCATGGCCTGGCATATCCCTCACTCTACCATTACCATCAAGCAAGGGGACCAACCCTGGTTTAATAAGGAGTGTAGAAGAGCATGCCAGGAGCAGCACCAGGCGTACCTAAAAATGAGATGCCAAACTGGGGAGCTGCAACACAGGACTACATGCATGCTAAACAGAGGAAGCAGCATGCTATAGACAGGGCTAAGCGATCCCACAATCAACGAATCAGATCAAAGCTCTGCAGTCCTGCCACATCCAGTCATGAATGGTGGTGGACAATTAAACAGCTAACGGGAGGAGGAGGCTCCAGGAATATCCCCATCTTCAATGATGGTGGAGCCCAGTACGCAAGTGCAAAAGACAAGGTTGAAGCGTTTGCAACCATCTTCAGCCAGAAGTGCCGAGTGGATGATCCATATCGGCCTCCTCCTGAGGTCCCTACCATCACAGAAGCCAGTCTTCAGCCAATGTGATTCACTCCACATGATATCAAGAAACGGCTGAGCGCACTGGATACAGCAAAGGCTATGGGCCCCGATAACATCCCAGCTATCATGCTGAAGACTTGTGCTCCAGAACTAGCCGCGCCTCTAGCCAAGCTGTTCCAGTACAGCTATAACACTGGCATCTACCCGACAATGTGGAAAACTGCCCAGCTATGTCCTGTCCACAAAAAGCAAGACAAATCCAATCCGGCCAATTACCGCCCCATCAGTCTACTCTCAATCATCAGCAAAGTGATGGAAGGTGTCGTCGACAGTGCTATCAAGCGGCACTTAATCACCAATAACCTGCTCACTGATGCTCAGTTTGGGTTCCGCCAGGACCACTCGGCCCCAGACTTGGTCCAAACCTGGACAAAAGAGCTGAATTCCAGAGGTAAGGTGAGAGTGACTGCCCTTGACATCAAGGCAGCATTTGACCGAGTGTGGCATCAAGGAGCCCGAGTAAAATTGAAGTCAATGGGAATCAGGCAGAAAACTCTCCACTGGCTGGAGTCATACCTAGCACAAAGGAAGATGGTTGTGGTTGTTGGAGGTCAATCATCTCAGCCCCAGGACATTGCTGCAGGAGTTCCTCAGGGCGCTGTCCTAGGCCCAACCATCTTCAGCTGCTTCATCAATAACCTTCCCTCCATCCTAAGGTCAGAACTGGGGATGTTTGCTGATGATTGCATGGTGTTCAGTTCCATTCGCAACTCCTCAGATAATGAAGCAGTCCATGCCTGCATGCAGCAAGACCTGGACGACATTAAGGCTTGGGCTGATAGGTGGCAGGTAACATTCACGGCACACAAGTGTCAGGCAATGACTATCTCCAACAAGCGAGAGTATAACCACCTCCCCTTGACACTCAACGGCATTACCATCGCCGAATTCCCCAGCATCAACATCCTGGGGGTCACCAGTGACCAAGAACTTAACTGGACCAGCCACATAAATACTGTGGCAACAAGAGCAGGTCAGAGGCTGGGTATTCTGCGGCGAGTGTCTCACCTCCTGACTCCCCAAAACCTTTCCACAAGGCACAAGTCAGGAGTGTGATGGAATACTCTCCACTTGCCTGGATGAGTGCAGCTCCAGCAACACTCAAGAAGCTCGACACCATCCAGGACAAAGCAGCCTGCTTGATTGGCAACCCATCCACCACCTTAAACATTCACTCCCTCCACCACCGGCGTACCGTGGTTGCAGTGTGTACCATCTACAAGATGCACTGCAGCAACTCGCCAAGGCTTCTTCGGCAGCACCTCCCAAACCCACGACCTCTTCCACCTAGAAGGACAAGGGCAGCAGGCACATGGGAACACCACCACCTCCAAGTTCCCCTCCAAGTCACACACCATCCTGACTTGGAAATATATCGCCGATCCTTCATCGTCGCTGGGTCAAAATCCTGGAACTCCCTCCCTAACAGCACTGTGGGAGTACCATCACCACACGGACTGCAGCGGTTCAAGAAGGCGGCTCACCACCACCTTCTCAAGGGCAATTAGGGATGAGCAATAAATGCTGGCCTTGCCAGCGATGCCCACATCCCATGAACGAAAAAAAAAAACTCAATTGACAACTCACTTAATAGAATATTAAAACCATATTAAACCATGTACTTCATTGTTTTTCATCCGTGTAGCAGAAAGATTGAAGCTGTTTTGTTGTCTGTAATCTTTCTCTTCTGGCCGGCCTACCATTTTCCATCCTCCATAAACTTGAGCTGATCCAAAACTCGGCTGCCCGTGTCCTAACTCGCTCCAAGTCCCATTCGCCCATCACCCCTGTGCTCGCTGACCTACATTGGCTCTCGGCCCGGCAACACCTCGATTTCAAAATTCTCATCCTTGTTTTCAAATCCCTCCGTGGCCTCGCCCCTCCCTATCTCTGTAATCTCCTTCAGTCCCACAACCCCCCCGAGATATCTGCGTTCCTCCAATTCTGCCCTCTTGCGCATCCCCGATTTTAATCGCTCCACCATTGGTGGCCGTGCCTTCAGCTGCCGAGGCCCTAAGCTCTGGAATTCCCTCCCTAAACCTCTCCGCCTCTCTACCTCTCTCCTCCTTTAAGATGCTCCTTAAAATCTACCTCCTTCACAAAACTTTTGGTCACCTGCCCTGATATCTCCTTATGTGTCTTGGTGACAAATTTTGTCCGATAACGCTCCTGTGGGACATCTTACTACATGAAAGGTGCTATATAAATGCAAGTTGTTGTTGCGTCAGGTGTTGAGGAAATCAACATGAGGGAGTAACCAACTTGACCTCATCCTCACCAACCTACCAGATGCAGACCGTCTATCCATTATAGCGTTGGTAGGAATGGAAACTGCTGAGTCCTTGTGAAGACAAAGTCCCATCTCCATTGTGAGGACACCCTCCATTGTGTAGTGTGCCACTACCATCATGCTCTGTAGGACAAACTAAGGACAGGTCTAGCAGCCCAAAACTGGGCAACCATGAGGTGCTGTGGGCCATCAGCAGCAGTAGAATTGTATACCACAACAAGTGGTAACTGCATGGTTTGACACATTCTTCACTCCTCTATCACCAGCCAGGTGAAAGACCAACCCTAGTTCACTATGGAGTGTAGAAGCATGTGCATTGAGCATCAGCAGGTATACTTTAGAATGAGGTACTGACCCAGTGAAGCTACAACACAGGGCTACCTGCATGCTAATGTTGCCCTTGTACCCAGCAAAGCCTTTACTCTCTCCCACCCCGGTCGTTCCCCTGGTATGACCCCCATCTTCTCTCCGTCAAAGCTAAAGGCCGGAGACCTGAACATATCCAGTGCACAACTGCTTTAGCCTCCATCACCTGATTTGTCTGGTCCACATCAAGTGCTATTGGGCCTCAGGCTCCTCTGCCAAAAATGCACACTACTGCAGGATTCTCCTGGACAGCGAAGATAATCCCGACTGAAACCATCCATTCAGCTGCCTCTGCTGCTTCCCCCACTAAACCAAACCTCCCTGCAAGCTTCCTCCGCCCCGGCCCTGAACTCACGTCTTTCTTCAGTTTCTCTCTTATCTCACCTCATGCCTTCTCCGAGCTCATCCTGTTCTCAAGACCCACCTCCTGCTCCCTTGACCCCATTCGCACGAAACTGCTGACCACTCAACTTCCCTTCTCGACCCCCATTTTAGTTGGCATTCTAATGGTTCGCTTTCCTCAGGTACTGTCCCTCTCACTTTCAAAACCACCATCATCACCTCCTGCTCAGAAAAGCCTTGACCCCTCTGTCTTAAAAGTACTGCCCCATCTCCAACCTCCCTTTCCTCTCCAAACTTCCTGAATGTGTTCTTGCCTCCCAAATCCATGCCCATCCTTCTCGCAGCTGTGCCTTTGAATCTCTCCAAACTGGTTTCCACCCCTGCCGCAGCATTAATCAAAGACTATGACCTTCTCGACCTCTCTGCAGCCTTCCACACCATCCTCTTTCAATGTCTTACTTCTGTTGTCCAGTTCAGTGCAATTGCCCTCGTTTGCTTCCAATCTTATACACTTGTGCATCCCCAATTTTCATCGCTCCACCATTGGCGGCTGTAAGCTTCGCAAAATTCCCCAGAAACTCGTGTGGAACCCTAAAAGGGGTGATTTTTGGATTTTTCCTACGAATTTGGGATGATGGGACATTAGTGAAGTGATTTGAGGTAAAAACCTCAGTTTTGGACATTTTAAAGATCAGGGAAGAAAAACCCTGAGGAAAAATGACTTTTGAAAATGACTATGGGAAAAAAACACCTTTGCGAAGGGGTGTGGCAAGGCAGTGGACAGCTTTTGGAGTCAAGCTGTCTGGAATTTGTTTGCACTGCAATCCAGGCAGGAGGAAGAACCTCACCCAAAACCTCACAACACATCCATAATTGAATAATTCAAGACACCTTTTGAATATCCCCAGGCCCAAACAGGATGCCAGAAGCCTGTAAACAATAAAACATCTAGTACAGCCATTACTTCATCAAAAAACAATCAGCCAGGTATCTATAGGGACAAGATTTGGTGCGTAGATAAAGGCCCTGCCTAAATGGGAGACATCGGAAGCCATCAGGACAATTTAACACCAAGTTAAAACCATCAAATCTTAACAAGCCCGCAAAACTAAGACAATGGAATGAACAGGCCTCAACTGAAACCTAAATCACTTCAACACAAAACCGATTTAGGAAAGGGGTTTTGGCGCGCAAAAGTCAAAGGGTCTGAACAGTATAATTGAGGGCCTAATCCCCCAAGAAAGGCTCTCTCAGCTCTGTGCCAGTTGCAGCAAGTTCCAGCAAGACACTACCAGCCACACGACACGAGCAGGAGGAGGAGAGAAGCAGCAAGGCCACGAGGCAGACCTGGGGCGAGATCGGAGGCAAGGACAGACTAGGCCAAGCAAGGGCTAGAGCTGAGGCCACTGGGAGCGAGTCGGCATCGCTCAGCACACGGTCTAGCACTAGCAGCCACTAGCCAAGGTCACTGGAGGCTGGGAGCGAGTCGGCATCGCTCAACCCACGGTCCAGCCCCAGAAGGTACCGCCCCGACAAGCCTCCAATGCAACAAAACTCGATGACCAGACCACCATCGCAGATTTCACAGACCGGTACCACGTGGGGACGGCAGGCCCCAAAGGACAAAAAGAGAGTACCTCAAAATCGCAATCAACTAACCTGGCTGGATTTCGCACTGTCAAAACCCCTGTTTGGTGAGCATTATCCCTGATCTCCTGAAACCAAAACCTAGCTAGATAGTGGGATTTTTGGGAGGGATAAGGTTTTTTTTTGTATATTATCATTCTCCCTCGCCTGTACCGTGTGTTCCCCAACCTGTTTAAGTGTTAAGTGTGTTTTAAGTTTGTTACCTTTTCTTTTAATAAAAGTCAAAATTCTTTCATCGGAACCTGTTGTCTACTGCATCTTTGTTCACAACCCCCAAATAAGTCCAAGGTCCCGAACCAGGGGCGTGGGAGCGATTCGAACCGCTCGCTGAGTCAGAGGTGAGGCTGACCCCTACCACACCACCCCCTACAGCGGCTGTGGGTTCAGCTGCCCTAAGCTCTGGAATTCCCTCCCTAAATCCCTCCACATCTCAACCTCTCGCTCCTCCTCTAAGACGCTCCTTAAAACCCAACTCCTTGACCATTCTTTTGTTCAGCTGTCCTAATATCTCCTTACGTGGCCCGGTGCCAAATTTTGTTTGATAACGCCCCTGTGAAGCGCCTTGGGACGATTTACCAAGTTAAAGGTGCTATATAAATGCAAATTGTTGTTACTGTTTCAGTTACCCATCCGATTGCAACCAGAGCATCTCCAGCAATGGCTTCTCTGTCCACCTCCGAACCGTTACCTATGCAGTGCCCCGAGGATCTATTCTTGGCCCCCTCCTCTTCCTCATCTACGTGCTGCCCCTTGGCGACATCATCTGAAGACATGGGGGTCAGCTTCCATATGCACACAGACGACACCCAGCCCGACCTCTCCAGCACCTCTCTCGACCCCTCCACTGCCTCTGTTGTCAGACTACTTGTCCCACATCCAGTCTTGGATGAGCCACAATTCGCCCCCGTTATACTTTGGGAAGACCAAAGCCAGCATCTGTAACCAACTAGATAGGCTGACCTGATTTGTTCAATTATGTGCTATTCCCCAGGTACAAGGTGCCAATGATTATGCTTACAGAGCCATTCGCGCACTTGTTGGCACTGCCACCCTCCTTTCATCAACAGAAATCCACTTGGTACACATGTCGAGTTTTTGAGCTAAATGTTAGTGAATGGAGGAAAAGTAATAAAATTATATGTAAATATGACGTAGAATGTGGACCTTGTGTACATATATGAACGCTTGTTAACAGTGAAAGATAAATATATGTTGGTGCAGAGTTTTGCTGGCGTGGGGCATCTCGCGACGTGCCCCGTTTGTTTGATTTTTTTCTCTCACTTTTTGCACCACAACTTGCTGGGAGTGCGAGCTGATAACAGTGCGGCGAGGGCAACGGAGCATCATGGACCTTGGTGAACGACGGGACCAACAGTCTATCTCCTTAACCAATGAGATTTACGGAGAGAGGAAGAAACAGAGGAAGGATGGAGAAGGAAATAGTCAAATCAGGTACAGAAAGAGATATAGAGAGGAAGGACTGAGAAGGAAGGTGAATTAGAGTGGGTCAATTTAATGTCAAATCAGGTACAGAAAGAGAAATAAAGGCTGCGATTTCGCCTGCGGAGGCCGGGATCGCAGTGGGGGAGCTGGTTGGCGGGTCCCGGTCTGTGAAAAGGATTTTACGTTGATTGGGCTTGTTAAGCCCACCCTGCGAGGTTCCCGGCCAATTAAAAGGAAGCGGGTCTGATGACGTCATTTGACGATACATCATCAGCCGGTTTCCTTAAAGGGACCATGGCCACATTCATTTTGACAGTTGTTCTGTCAGTGTTCTACAGCATTGAGGTGCTGCAGACACTGACAATCACTGCACAGAGGTGCACGGCTGCACCCAGGCTCTCCCATGACTCCCTCCATATGCTTATGGAGGGAGTCACAGCACGCAAGGAGGTCCTCTTCCCTTCACATTATAACAGTGACTACACTCCAATAAAGTACTTCATTGGCTGTAAAGCGCTTTGAGACGTCCAGTGGTCGTGAAAGGCGCTATATAAATGTAAGTCTTTCTTTCCAAGGGCGGAAGAGATCTCCCCAGGAGACCAACACAGCCTGGTTGCACATTGCACAGGAGGACACAAGCAGGGATGTCATCAGGAAGACCAGGCTGCAGTGGCGCAAACCTTTCAATGATCTGAGCAGATCACGAAACGTTACTGCAAAGCCACACTCAACCTTATCCTGCTGTGCCACTCATCACATCCCCATCACTCTGCCTTCCCTACCCTACTCCTGCACATCCTTACTCACACCAACATACCTTGCACCTCCACCCATCCCTCTCACTCTATCTACATTATCACCTCCCCATCTCACTAGCCACCCCTCACACTCACCCTCATCCTCGTCCAATCATACCAACTAACAACACACAAGGGTAGGCACTTGGGTGTCTTATGCAATGTTCATGTAAATTTTCTGTTAATGTGTTGTCAAACATTGAAATCTTTATTTTCAACACTTTGCCTTATTGGACAGATCTGTGCTCACCTTTGGAAGTGTCTTAGTGAGCTCCAGTGAATGTTGAGACATAACTTCCCCGCCCCCACTCCCCACCCCCACCCACAAATGTGAAGAGTGTGAAAGGAATGGCTTAGACATTGTAGGGATGCTTTATGGTGCTGGTGTAGGGTGGTGTCAACCTGGCGCATCATGTGGCAGTCAGGGTGTACAGCGTCAAGTGAAGTAAATCTGGCCATGGTGAGGCCATCCCTGGCCTCCCGGGCAGCAATGTGGTCGGGTGCTGATGGCCTGTGTCCTGTGCAGCATCAGGTGATTGCGGAGAAGGTTGGTGTGGTTGCTGGTGATGTTGATGTGCCTGGTGATGTTGGTGTGGGAGCTGATCGTGGAGGGATTGATAGGACCAAGGTGAGATTTTTTCAAGGGCACCAATGTTGCTGGAATAGATGGCAGCTGAAGTTGAGATGACAGAAGCGATCTGTCAATGGTGAGAGAGGTTGTTCCAATGAGGTGACAGTGGATAGAGAGTTTACTCCAAACACTTCCAAACTGCATACAGCTCAAAAGTGTCTTCCAAGTCCTGAAGGCTCAAGCTTCTGACATTGGCAAGTGGCCAGCTGTGAAATGGTAGCTTTCATACCACTTTTGCAGCTGTCACCTATTCACAGCAATGGGGAGGCATAGAGAACCTGATCTACTTACCTGACGTGATCTCCGAATGACGTGAACTTGTTAAAAAAGTGGTAAAATAGAAATAGGCTGGAAAAATAGCAGGTAACAAGCGTTTAACAAGCATTTAACTATCTTAAATGCCTCCCCCACCGCTTGGTGTCGGGTCTGTTCTGAATTCGCAGACCCAACACTTTGGAAACTTACATGGAGGCGGGTTGGGAGCGGGCTCCCAACCCGCTGTCAATCATTTCGACCCGCCTCCAAACCCACACTCTGAGAGCCGGCAAAATTTAGCCCAAAGAGAGGGAAAGAAAGATTGAATTAAGAGAGAGAGAAAAAGAGACAGAAAGGAAAAGTAAGAAAAACATTTAAAAATTGAACATTTTAAATTCAAAAACCTCTCGGAACAATTTACTACCTGCAGGAATGAGACTCCACAGTTTCAATTGTTCCCTTTCCGGGCCGGAGAGGTTGAGTGGCAAATCAGAACCATAAGTCACCCCATTAATAGGTCCTTACGCTGTTAAGTACCAGCCCTAACTTTCTGCAGCAAGCTTAATTGGTAATAAATGCGCAAATGCAGCAATTTCTTGAAACTTATGGGAGGGTTGATGGTGAGCTCCCGTTTGCACGAGGCTAAGAGCGGAGCGGCGCAAATCGTCCAGCAACTTGTGGCGATTCACAACTGGCGCCGTATCTCTTCCTCGCCACAAGTTTCTGGACGATTTACACGCTAATAATGGCGCGTGCCATTGAACTTGCTGTTACTTTGGCAGCCAATTCTGGGCAAATATATATAAAAAAGGATAAAGTTTATGACATTTTTCATGTGTTTGTAAGGTAAATCCAATCATGTTAAAAAAAACAAGCGTTTTGGATAAAGGAGGTGCCATGATGGTTTGATGAATCAATGCATCATGAGGAGGGCTCCTTCAAAATAGTTTATTGTATGTGAAGAACTTAGAAATGTGATGAGGTGCTAAACTCCTCAGATAATGAAGCAGTCCATGCCCGCATGCGACAAGACCTGGACAACATTCAGGCTTGGGCTGATAAGTGGCAGGTAACATTCGCATCACACAAGTGCCAGGCAATGACTATCTCCAACAAACGAGAGTCTAAACACCGCCCCTTGACATTCAATGGCATTACCATTGCTGAATACCCAACCATCAACATCCTGGGGGTCACCATTGACCAGAAACTTAACTGGACCAGCCACATAAATACTGTGGCAACAAGAGCAGGTCAGAGGCTGGGTATTCTGCGGCGAGTGTCTCACCTCCTGACTCCCCAAAGCCTTTCCACCATCTACAAGGGACTAGTAAGGAGTGTGATGGAATACTCTCCACTTGCCTGGATGAGTGCAGCTCCAACAACGCTCAAGAAGCTCGACACCATCCAGGACAAAGCAGCCCACTTGATTGGCACCCCATCCAGCACCTTAAATATTCACTCCCTCCACCACCGGTGCACCGTGGCTGCAGTGTGAACCATCTACAAGATGCACTGTAGCAACTCGCCAAGGCTTCTTCGGCAGCACCTCCCAAACCCGCGACCTCTTCCACCTAGAAGGACAAGGGCAGCAGGTGTATGGGAACACCACCACCTCCAAGTTCCCCTCCAAGTCACACACCATCCTGACTTGGAAGTATATCGCCGATCCTTCATCGTCGCTGGGTCAAAATCCTGGAACTCCCTCTCTAACAGCACTGTGGGAGCACCTTCACCACACGGACTGCAGCGGTTCAAGAAGGCGGCTCACCACCACCTTCTCAAGGGCAACTAGGGATGGGCAATAAATGCTGGCCTTGCCAGCGACGCCCAGATCCCATGAACGAATAAAAAGAATAAAAAAATAAATCTTTACCTCAACAATCTGAGTCCTAATCTGCTGCACCATCTCACACTTGCTTTACCCAGATGAGTATGGGTAATGGTAAGGAGTTACATACGAATACGAACAATGATGGACAGGTGAAGACTCTCTAGTCCATCCAGCCTGTCCCAAACAATTGTGATACCCTGTTCATCACAATATATACACTCGCCGCCCCACCAAAAACCCTGCCATGTCCTGGGTTACATATTTGTACCCAGGATTACAATCAAGTGCTCAAAAGGTCAGGTACAGCACAAGCTAGCTGTAATAGCCCTCCTCCTGATGCACTGATTCACTGAACCATCCTTTACCCAAAAGGGTTGATTTTTTTTTTAACATACTTGGATTTAGTTTGCAAACACATGAAAAATGTCATAAACTTTATGCTTTTTTAATATATTTACTGTATAATGGCCCAGAATCTGCTGAGAATATATTCGCTATTAGTGTGTAAATCGTCCATAAATGATATTACTTTAAAAAAAGGAAAATGAGCTGAAGCATCCAGCCTCCCCACTGCATCACCATAATAAATCAGTAGCACACACCATCCATCTTCTCTCTGAGACAGACAACCCAGTTGGTGTCAATTAATAGTAACTTACGGGCCATTTGATGCTGTGAATTGGCACCAACTGGGAACTTGCAAAGAAGTGGGGGGTGAATTAGCATTGTATCCATGGTGCTTCCTCTTGTCCCAATGTAGGCCGGAGGTGGGCTGAATGGTTGCTGGCGAGTGGAACATCCAGCAGATTTTCTGAAGAAATTGATGCTTGCTTGGAACTGATTTTCCTTGACTCCTGGGCATGCATGAGTGGCTGTGTGGGAAGCTGGGAGCGACAGCCTGTGCCAATATTACCATTACACTTACAGCTCGGCACGCATGGTAGGAGGCCAGTTGTGTATGTGAAGTGATTTAAGTGTTTCCATATCATGAACCAGAGGAAAACAGATGTCTGATACGTGTGCGAATCGGGACAAATCTGGCACTTTTTGTACGTTAAATAATCATTCTTTTTCCCTCACTTCAGTTGAAAAGGCAACACAAATAGCACCACGTACACTTTATTTAAATAGCAGAAAAATAAAGCAATGCACCATGGGACGCGACACAATTCAAATGTCAATTCATTTCCAATTTTGTTGCCCCAACGTAGTGAATATGGCAAAGTTACGCGTTCTTCCTGAGTCAGAAGGTCGTGAACTCAAGACGTGTCCAGAACCCGAGCGCACAATCCAGGTTGACACTCCAGTGCAGTGCTGAGGGAGAGCCGCACTGTCGGAGGTGCCGTCTTTTGCCATGAGACGTTAAACTAAGACCCCAGCAGGGTGTTCTTCCGGTGTCCCAGCCAACCTTCCTCCCTCAACCACCATCACCAAAGGAAAGGTTTAAAATGGTCATACAGCACGGTGCTGTATATGGGATCTTGCCGTGCACAAAATGGCTGCCCAATTGGCCTATCTAACAACGACAATTGAACTGCGAAGTAATTCATTGCATACGGAGCTCTGAGATCCAGTAAGTGACATACAAATCTGCCTTTCTTTATTTCATTGAATTATACTGATTAAAAACCGTTCTACACAACACTGCCCGAAAGCTACACACCAGCAAGACATATCTGTTTCCCATAACCGTAAGCAGTTTTATGTTGCTGACTGACATCAACTGAGAACTGGATTGAAGCCGCCTCGACTCATTAAAGTTCATGGTAAAGCCTGACAGACTTAATATGTGGCATAGCTATCCTTTGTAGGTGACCAACAGCAGGGATTGCCTGCAAAGAAAAACTTTATTTCATTTCAAATGGAAAGGTGCATATAAAAATATTTATTAATTTGAAACAGCTAGCAACTGAAAGCATTTGTTGTGTCTCAGTACATTCCCTGTGTGTGTTACAGTCTAAACATTCCCTGTGTGTGTTACAGTCTAAACATTCCCTGTGTGTGTTACAGTCTAAACATTCCCTGTGTGTGTTACAGTCTAAACATTCCCTGTGTGTGTTACAGTCTAAACATTCCCTGTGTGTGTTACAGTCTAAACATTCCCTGTGTGTGTTACAGTCTAAACATTCCCTGTGTGTGGTTCTGTCTAAGTACATTCCTTGTGTGTCTAAGTGCCAAATCCGGCAAATCTGTTAATGGGTAAAATGATAGAAGATCAGTGGGATGTGTTCAAAAAAGAATTTAACATGGTACAGAAGCAGTTTATACGCCTAAGGGGTAAGAGCTCTACTTGCCCAAAAAAAATCAGCCATGGATGACGAAAGAGGTGAGGGACAACATAAAACTGAAAGAAAAAGCACACAAAAATGCAAAAAATAGCAGTTGTCCTGGCGAATGGGAGCGATACAAAGAACAACAAAGGGTGACAAAACCGATAGTAAGAGCTACAAAAAGGGAATATGAAAAGAAACTTGCAAGGGATATCAAAATTAGCACAAATTCTATTTGCAATTATATTAGGAAAAAGTGGGTGGTCGGAATTATTGTGGGCCCCTTAAAAACTGATAATGGTGATATTGTAAATGAAAATAAGGAAATGGCAGATATATTAAATAACTAATACGATAGCAAAACACTGCGGATGCTGGAAATCCAAAATAACAACAGAAAACGCTGGAAAAACTCAGCAGGCCAGGCAGCATCCGTGGAGAGAGAAACCGAGTTAACGTTTCAGGTCGAAGACCTTTTGTCAGAACTGGAAAAAGCAGGAAATGAAATAGGTTTAAAGCAAGGATAAAGCTGGGAAAAGGGGGAGGGGATGAAAGAACAAAAGGAGAGATTAAGAGACATTGAGAGACATTAAGAGATGATCAAGGCAAGAGGAAGTGTTAATGTGACAAGTTGAGGCTAAAATAAGTGTGAAATGCACTGGCAGAATGAAGGACAGCTGCCAGTTTCTGGGAGGGAAAAAAAGGGGGGGGCCAAACAAAAGGGTGGATGAAAAAATAAAATATAAATGTGATCGGGGCTGAGGTTATGATCTAAAATTGTTGAACTCGGTATTGAGTTCAGAGGGCTGTAGGGTGCCTAAACAAAAGATGAGGTGCTGTTCCTCGAGCTTACGCTGAGCTTCCCTGGAACAGTGTAATAGGCCGAGGACGGTGAGGTCAGAGTGGGAGTGGAGCGGAGAATTAAAGTGACAGGCTAACTACTTGGCATCTCTAGTTAGAGTAGAAGAAGAGGATAGTTTGCCGGACACTCCAAGGAAACTAAAATTGAATCAGGGACAGGGATTCATCATAATTAATGTAAGTAAAATAACAGCAATGAAGACAATAATGGCATTAAAGAGTGACAAATCCCCAGGATCAGATGGTTTCCATCCTACGGTTTTAAAGGAAGTAGGTGAGAACATTGCAGATGCCCTAACTATAATCTTCCAAAGTGCTCTCAATCCAGGAGCTGTTCATTTAGATTGGAAAATTGCACACATCACTCCGCTATTTTAGAAAGGTGAGAGAGGGAAACCAGGGAATTATAGATCATAGCCTGACATCTGTTGTCAGGGAATTGCTAGAGTCTATAATTAAGGATAGGGTAACTGAACACCTCGAAAATGTTTCAGCTGATCAGAGAGAGCCAGCATGGATTTGTGAAAGGTAGGTCATGCCTGACAAACCTGACTGAATTTTTTGAGGCAGTGACTAAAGTAGTGGACAGGGGAGTGTCCATGGATGTTATTTATATGGACGTCCAGAAGGCATTCGATAAAGTCCCTCATAACAACAACAACAACTTGTATTTATATAGTGCCTTTAACGTAGTAAAACGTCCCAAGGCGCTTCACAGGAGTATTTGAAGACAACAAATTTGACACCGATCCACATAAGGATAAATTAGGGCAGGTGACCAAAAGCTTGGTCAAAGAGGTAGGTTTTAAGGAGCGTCTTAAAGGAGGAAAGAGAGGTAGCGAGGCGGAGAGATTTAGGGAGGGAATTCCAGAGCTTAGGGCCCTGGCAACAGAAGGCACGACAACCAAAGGTTGAGCGATTATAATCAGGGATGCTCAAGAGGGCAGAATTAGAGGAGCGCAGATATCTCGGGGTGTTGTGGGGCTGGAGGAGATTACAGAGATAGGGAGGGGCGAGGCTATGGAGGGATTTGAAAACAAGGATGAGAATTTTGAAATCGAGGCGTTACTTAACCGGGAGCCAATGTAGGTCAGCGAGCACAGGGGAGATGAGCGAACGGGACTTGGTGCGAGTTAGGACACGGGCAGCAGAGTTTTGGATGACCTCAAGTTTACATAGGGTGGAATATGGGAGGCCAGCCAGGAGTGCGTTGGAATAGTCAAGTCTAGAGGTAACAAAGGCATAGATGAGGGTTTCAGCAGCGGATGAGGTGAGGCAGGGGCGGAGACGGGCGATGCTACGGAGGTGGAAATAGGCGGTCTTTGTTATGCTGCGGATATGTGGTCGGAAGCTCATTTCAGGGTCAAAAATGACACCAAGGTTGCGAACAGCGTGGTTCAGCCTCAAACAGATGCCAGGGAGAGGGATGGAGTCAGTGGCTAGGGAACGGAGTTTGTGGCAGGGACCGAAAACAATGGCTTCGGTCTTCCTAATATTTAATTGGAGAAAATTTTTGCTCATCCAGAACTGTATGTCGGACAAGCAGTCTGACAATTTAGACACCGTGGAGGGGTCGAGAGAAGAGGTAGTGAGGTAGAGCTGGGTGTCGTCAGCATGCATGTGAAAACTGGCGGTGTTTTCGGATGATGTCGCCAAGGGGCAACATATAGATGAGAAATAGGAGGGGGCCAAGGATAGATCCTTGGGGGACACCAGAGGTAACGATGCGGGAGCAGGAAGAGAAGCCGTTGCAGGTGATTCTCTGATTACGATTAGATAGATAAGAATGGAACCAGGCGAGTGCAGTCACACCCAGCTGTACGACGGTGGAGAAACGTTGGAGAAGGATGGTGTGGTCAACCGTGTCAAAGGCTGCAGACAAGTCAAGAAGGACGAGGAGGGATTGTTTACCTTTGTCACAGTCACAAAGGATGTCATTTGTGACTTTGATGAGAGCTGTTTCGGTACTGTGGCAAGGGCGGAAACCTGATTGGAGGGATTCAAACATGGAATTGCGGGAAAGATGGGCACGGATTTGGGAGGCGACAACACGTTCAAGGACTTTGGAGAGGAAAGGGAGGTTGGAGATGGGGCGGTAGTTTGCAAGGACGGAGGGATCAAGGTTTGGTTTTTTGAGTAAAGGGGTGGTGACGGCAGATTTGAGGGAGAGGGGGACAGTACCTGAGGAGAGAGAACCGTTAACAATGTCAGCTAACATGGGAGCCAGAAAAGGAAGTTGGGTGGTCAGAAGTTTGGTGGGAATAGGGTCGAGGGAGCAGGAAGTGGGTCTCATGGACAAGATGAGCGCAGAGAGGCTGTGAGGGTA
This sequence comes from Squalus acanthias, assembly GCA_030390025.1. Classification (NCBI taxonomy): domain Eukaryota; kingdom Metazoa; phylum Chordata; class Chondrichthyes; order Squaliformes; family Squalidae; genus Squalus; species Squalus acanthias. Next base: position 344,766 of record JASTWF010000262.1, on the reverse strand, counting down.
GATCGGAGAGAAACTGGAGAAAGATGTGAGTTCAGGGCTAGGGCAGGGGGGAACCTTAGAGAAAGTTTGGCCCAGTGGGCTAGGTGAAGGAAGGGAAGTGGCAGAGGCAGCTGAACGGATGGTCTCAATCATAGAGAGAAAGAGGTCCATGAGCTCCTCACAATTGTTATCAGAGGTGAGGGTGGAGGAGACAGGGAGAGGGGTTTAAGAAGACGGTTAGCAGTAGAGAATAGGAGCCGAGGTTTAGCTTTGCATTCCAGAATGATTCTGGAATAGTGAACAATTTTGGCAGACGAGAGCAGGGCCCGATGGTGCTTCATGTGGTCCAGCCAGATCTGGCATTGAATGGCTAAACCAGTTGTCCACCATATCCGTTTGAGTCTGCGTCCCTTGGTCTTAAGGGAGTGAAGATGAGAGCCATACCAGGGGGAATGGCCACGGTGAGAGAGGGTAATAGTTTTAATAGGGACTAGGGCATCAAAGATAGTGGTGCGGGTGTGGTCGAGCAGATCGGTAGCTGAAGAAATGTCACGGTGAATGGAGGGCCAGAGGCTGGACAGTTGGGATTTCATAAGTGCAGTTGTAATAGAGTTGAGAGAGAGTTTTTTCCGGGGCAGACACAGGAGGAAGTAGGGTTGGTGAGGGTGGAAGGGGTATGTGGGTGGTGAGCGAAACGAGGAAATGGTCAGAGATGGCCTTATCTGCAATTGACACGATGGGAGTAGCGAGACCACGAGAGATGGCAAGGTCAAGGGGGTGGCCCTGAATATGGGTTGGGGAGTTTACATGGAGGGAGAGATTAAGGGAGGATAGGAGGCTAGTGAACTCAGAGGAGAGAGAGCATGATGAATTGAGATGGAGGTTGAAATCACCGAGGATGAGAAGTCGTTCGGTGCAGAGGCTGAGGGAGGAGAACAGTGAAGATATCTCAGTAATAACATTTTTATGATACTTGGGTGGGCGGTAGAGAACAAGAATTTTAAATGAGAGGTGAGAGGGGTGGACTAAGGTGAGATGCTCAAAGGAGGAGAAACTGCCGGAGGAGTAGGGGGACTGACCAAGGTGTGATTTGGTGATGAGCGCCACAGCGGTCTGAGCAAGAGACTGTTAACTAAGGTTGAAGCCCATGGAATTGAGGGCAAATTATTGACCTGGCTAGGAAATTGGCTGAGCGGCAGGAGACAGAGGGGGCAATTTTGCCAGTCCTATGGAGGCGGGACTGCCGGGAAAATGGCAGAATCTGGGGGCAGGTGCCCAACCCGCCCCCAACCCGCCTCCATGCCATCTTCCCAGGAGGCGGGTAGCCGTCCCACGCCGGGTCCCGTCTCCTTGGAGGCGGGAAGGGATTAAAGCCTATTAACTGCCTGTTAACAGATAGTTAACGGGCAGAAATTAGGATTATCCCCTTTTTGCCCTCACAAGTGCGGGCTTCCCGACGGCCCCAAAACCCGCCAGCTCAGCGAGGCGAGGCGAGGCGAGGTGAGTAGGGGGTCTGCGGGGGTCGGTGCAAGAGTGTGGTGTGAAGGTAAGTGATGGGTGTAAGAGTGGAGAGGTGAGTATCTGAGGTAAGTCCCAAGTGTTTTTAAAAGTGTACTTACCTTTGTTTCTTCCTGCAGGCTTCAGTCGGTTTGTATGCGGAGAGTCTCGGACCTCCGTGTTGTGAATGACAGGTGGCCGTTGCATTCTCAGATGCAACAAACATCTCATTTCTGCTAAAGAAAGAGGCTTGATGAGTCTTGAATTCAAGACCTCATCAAACTACAGAGAATGTCAGTGTTTGACAGCTTCACAGAGCTGTCAAACGATTTTGCCAGATGACACGTCATACGTTGACGTGCTCTGCAACCGGCTTTCCCTTAATTGGCCTACTAAGCCCGCTGGGCGGACTTAACAAGGTCAATCAAGGGAAAATAGCGTGGGTTGGCCACAAATCGATGGAGGCGGGACATCGACCCGCCAAGCAGCAGTCCCACCTCCAACACGCCCTCATTAACAAAATCGCCCCCAGAGAGTCGGGATAATGGGCAGTATTAGAATGTTTTAAGATGATTTAAAAAGTCAATCTATCCCAGCATTCCTTTCTTTTAGCATTTTTAGTGGGAGAGCAAATGTGAGAGAAAGGGAAGTTTTAATCTTGTCTCTATATATGAGCAACAGGCAGTTTGGAAATGCAAGAGCAGAGAATGAAAACATCCAGGTCTAGGGAACGGGAGTAACATTTGGCCTAAGCACTTACTGTACTGTAAAGAAAGGTTGGATCACAAAGGCAAAAGCTGAAAACATTATAAGCTGGGTAAACACCTGAAAATGCAGCCACAGCTAAACGTGCAAACTATGTATTCGTACCTACGTTTTACATAAGCACAGGCCAAGCTTGTATTAGAATATAAGAATAAAACTAGGGCCCCTTGAAGGCAAAGTGTTCTCGAGGGTCAGGCGCAATGCAGCCGCACGGAGGGCCTGGAGGGCGGGAGCTGGTCACTCCAGGACTTGTGTTCCTCTCTGACATCAGAGAGCGTTCTCGGAGGTAGTCAGAGCCTGGGAACCAGGCTGAATTATTTGCATGTCATTTAATATAAATGGAAGACCAAATCAGACACTGTAATAAAGCTTGTTATTATAGAAACCGTGAATCATAAGCGGAGTTCTTGTCACTGAGCTAACAACCCTTCGTTGCGATGGTAACCACTAAAAAATCCACTAACAGGCAGGTACTTAAATTGGCAGGATGTGACATAAGAACATAAGAAATAAGAGCAGGAGTCGGCCATACCGCCCCTCGAGCCTGCTCCGCCATTCAATAAGATCATGGCTGATCATCGACCTCAACTCCACTTTCTCGCCCGATCTCCATATCCCTTGATTCCCCTGGAGCCCAAAAATCTATCTATCTCAGCCTTGAATATACTCAAAGACTCAGCATTCACAGCCCTCTGGGGCAGAGAATTCCAAAGATTCACAACCCTCTGAGTGAAGAAATTCCTCCTCATCTCAGTCTTAAATGGCCGACCCCTTATCCTGAGACTGTGACCCCTAGTTCTAGACACTCCAGCCAGGGGGAAACAACCTCTCAGCATCTCCCCTGTCAATCCCCCTCAGAATCTTGAATGTTTCAATGAGATCACCTCTCATTCTTCTAAACTCCAGAGAGTATCGGCCCATTCTACACAATCTCTCATCATAGGACAGCCCTCTCATCCCAGGAATCAGTCTAGTGAACCTTCGTTGTACCGCCTCCAAGGCAAGTATATCATTCCTTAGCTAAGGAGACCAAAACTGTGTGCAGTACTCCAGGTGTGGTCTCACCAAGGCCCTGTACAATTGTAGCAATACTTCCTTACTCTTATACTCCAACCCCCTTGCAATAAAGGCCAACATGCCATTTGCCTTCCTTATTGCTTGCTGTACCTGCATGCTAGCTTTCTGTGTTTCTTGCACAAGGACACCCAAATCTCTCTGAACACCAGCATTTGAAAGTTTCTCACCGTTTAAAAAATATTCTGTTTTTCTATTCTTCCTAACAAGGGGAATAACCTCACATTTCCCTACATTATACTCCATCTGCCACCTTACTGCCCACTCACTTAGTCTATCTATATCCCTTTGCAGATTCTTTGTGTTCTCCTCACAGCTTACTGTCCCACCTAGCTTTGTATCATCAGCAAACTTGGATATATTACACTCGGTCCCTTCATCTAGGTCATGAATATAGATTGTAAATAGCTGAGGCCCCAACACTGATCCTTGCGGCACCCCACTAGTTACAGCCTGCCAACCTGAAAAAGAGCCGTTTATCCCTACTCTCTGTTTTCTGTCCGTTAACCAATCCTCTATCCATGCTATTATATTACCCTCAACCACATGAGCCCTAATCTTGCGTAATAACCTTTTATGTGGCACCTTATCGAATGCCTTTTGGAAATCCAAATATACTACATCCACTGGTTCCCCTTTATCTAGTGCTAGTGATGTCGACAGGAATCTGTGCTGGGGCCTCAACTATTCAATGTATTCCTTAACAACTTAGATGACGGGTTAGAGAGCCACATATCCAAGTTTACCCATGACACAAAGATAGGCCTTATTGTAAGCAGTGTAGATATCAGCATAAAATTTCAAAGAGATGTGGCAAATGGATTTCAATGTCGGCAGGTGTGAGGTCATCCACTTCGGACCGAAAAAGGATAGAACAGGGTACTTCCTAAATGGTGAAAAGCTAGAAACAGTGGAGGTCCAAAGAGACTTGGCGGGGGTCGGGGGGGGGGGGGGGGGGGTCAATGTACATAGATCATTAAAATGTCATGAACAGATACAGAAAATAATCAAAAAGGCTAATGGAATGTTGGCCTTTATATCTAGAGGACTAGAATACAAGGGGGTAGAAGTTATGCTGCAGCTGTACAAAGCCCTGGTTAGACCACACCTGGAGCACTGGGAGCAGTTCTGGGCACCACACCTTAGGAAGGATATATTGGCCTTGGAGGGAGAGCAGCGTAGGTTTACCAGAATGATACCCGGACTCCAAGGGTTAAATTACAAGGTGAGATTAAACAAATTAGGGTTGTATTCCCTGGAATTTAGAAGGTTAAGGGGTGAGTGGATCAAAGTTTTCAAGATATTATGGGGAACTGATAGGGTAGATAGAGAGAAATTATTTCCGCTGGTTGGGGAATCTAGGACAAGAGGACATGAAGTAAAAATTAGAGCCAGAACTTTCAGGAGTGAAGTTTGGATAGACTTCTACACTCAAAGTTTGGAATCTCTTCTGCAGACGGCAGTTGATGCAAGGTCAACTGTTAATTCAAATCTGATATTGATAGATTTTTGTGAACCAATGGTATTAAGGGATATGTGGCAAAGGCGGGTATATGGAGTTAGGTCACAGGTCAGCCATGATCTCATTGCAAGGTGGAACAGGCTCGAGGGGCTACTGGACTACTACTGTTCCTGTATTCCTGTGTACATTCTGTGTGTGTGTCGTGCTGTCTAACTACATTCCCTGTGTGTGTTACTGTCGAACGACATTCTCTGTGTGTGTTACTGTCGAAGTACATTCTCTGTGTGTGTTGCTGTCTAACTACATTCTCTGTGTGTGTTACTGTCTAACTACATTCTCTGTGTGTGTTACTGTCTAACTACATCCTCTGTGTGTGTTACTGTCTAACTACATTCTGTGTGTGTGTTACTGTCTAACTACATTCTCTGTGTGTGTTACTGTCTAACTACATTCCCTGTGTATGTTACTGTCTAACTACATTCTGTGTGTGTGTTACTGCCTAACTACATTCTCTGTGTGTGTTACTGTCTAACTACATTCTCTGTGTGTGTTTCTGTCTAACTACATTCTGTGTGTGTGTTACTGTCTAACTACATTCCCTGTGTGTGTTACAGTCTAACGACATTCTCTCTGTGTGTTACAGTCTAACGACATTCTGTGTGTGTGTTACTGTCTAACTACATTCTGTGTGTGTGTTACTGTCTAACTACATTCTCTCTGTGTGTTACAGTCTAACGACATTCTGTGTGTGTGTTACTGTCTAACTACATTCTCTGTGTGTGTTACTGTCTAACTACATTCTGTGTGTGTGTTACTGTCTAACTACATTATGTGTCTGTGTTACTGTCTAACTACATTCTCTGTGTGTTACTGTCTAACTACATTCTCTGTGTGTGTTACTGTCGAACGACATTCTCTGTGTGTGTAACTGTATAAGTACATTCTCTGTGTGTGTTGCTGTCTAACTACATTCTCTGTGTGTGTTACTGTCTAACTACATTCTCTGTGTGTGTTACTGTCTAACTACATCTCTGTGTGTGTTACTGTCTAACTACATTCTCTGTGTGTGTTACTGTCTAACTACATTCTGTGTGTGTGTTATTGTCTAACTACATTCTGTGTGTGTGTTGCTGTCTAACTACATTCTCTGTGTGTGTTACTGTCTAAGTACATTCTCTGTGTGTGTTACTGTCGAACTACATTCTGTGTGTGTGTTACTGTCTAACTACATTCTGTGTGTGTGTTGCTGTCTAACTACATTCTCTGTGTGTGTTACTGTCTAAGTACATTCTCTGTGTGTGTCGTGCTGTCTAACTACGTACATTCTCTGTGCGTGTTACTGTCTAACTACATTCTCTGTGTGTGTTACTGTCTAACTACATTCTCTGTGTGTGTTACTGTCTAACTACATTCTCTGTGTGTGTTACTGTCTAACTACATTCTCTGTGTGTGTTACTGTCTAACTACATTCTGTGTGTGTGTGTTACTGTCTAACTACATTCTCTGTGTGTGTTACTGTCTAACTACATTCTGTGTGTGTGTTACTGTCTAACTACATTCCCTCTGTGTGTGTTACTGTCTAACTACATTCTCTCTGTGTGTTACTGTCTAACTACATTCTCTGTGTGTGTGTTACTGTCTAACTACATTCTGTGTGTGTGTTACTGTCTAACTACATTCTGTGTGTGTGTTACTGTCTTACTACATTCTCTGTGCGTGTTACTGTCTAACTACATTCCCTGTGTGTGTTACTGTCTAACTACATTCTCTGTGTGTGTTACTGTCTAACTACATTCTGTGTGTGTGTTACTGTCTAACTACATTCTCTGTGTGTGTTACTGTCTAACTACATTCTGTGTGTGTGTTACTGTCTAACTACATTCCCTGTGTGTGTGTTACTGTCTAACTACATTCTGTGTGTGTGTTACTGTCTAACTACATTCTGTGTGTGTGTTACTGTCTAACTACATTCTCGTGTGTGTGTTACTGTCTAACTACATTCCTGTGTGTGTGTTACTGTCTAACTACATTCTCTGTGTGTGTTACTGTCTAACTACATTCACTGTGTGTGTTACTGTCTAACTACATTCTCTGTGTGTGTGTTACTGTCTAACTGCATTCTCTCTTTGTGTTACTGTCTAACAACATTCTCTGTGTGTGTTACTGTCTAACTACATTCTGTGTGTGTGTTACTGTCTAACTACATTCTCTGTGTGTGTTACTGTCTAACTACATTCTCTGTGTGTGTTACTGTCTAACTACATTCTCTGTGTGTGTTACTGTCTAACTACATTCTCTGTGTGTGTTACTGTCTAACTACATTCTCTGTGTGTGTTACTGTCTAACTACATTCTCTGTGTGTGTTACTGTCTAACTACATTCTCTGTGTGTGTTACTGTCTAACTACATTCTCTGTGTGTGTTACTGTCTAACTACATTCTCTGTGTGTGTTACTCTCTAACTACATTCTCTGTGTGTGTTGCTGTCTAACTACATTCTCTGTGTGTGTTGATGTCCAACAACATTCTCTGTGTGTGTTACTGTCTAACGACATTCCCTGTGTGTGTTACTGTCTAACTACATTCTCTGTGTGTGTTGCTTTCTAACTACATTCTCTGTGTGTGTTGCTGTCTAATTACATTCTGTGTGTGTGTTACAATCTAAGTACATTCTCTGTGTGTGTTACAGTCTAACTACATTCTCTGTGTGTGTTACTGTCTAACTACATTCTCTGTGTGTCGTGCTGTCTAACTACATTACCTGTGTGTTACTGTCTAAATACATTCTGTGTGTGTTACTGTCTAACTACATTCTCTGTGTGTGTTACTGTCTAACTACATTCTCTGTGTGTGTTACTGTCTAACTACATTCTCTGTGTGTGTTACTGTCTAACTACATTCCCTGTGTGTGACTGTCTAACTACATTCTCTGTGTGTGTTACTGTCTAACTACATTCTCTGTGTTTGTTACTGTCTAACTACATTCTCTGTGTGTCGTGCTGTCTAACTACATTCTCTGTGTGTGTTACTGTCTAACTACATTCCCTGTGTGTGTTACTGTCTAACTACATTCCCTGTGTGTTACTGTCGAACTACATTCCCTGTGTGTTACTGTCTAACTACATTCTCTGTGTGTCGTGCTGTCTAACTACATTCTCTGTGTGTGTTACTGTCTAACTACATTCTCTGTGTGTTGCTGTCTAACTACATTCTCTGTGTGTGTTACTGTCTAACTACATTCTCTGTGTGTGTTGCTTTCTAACTACATTCTTAGTGTGTGTTACTGTCTAACTACATTCTCTGTGTGTGTTACTGTCTAACTACATCCTCTGTGTGTGTTACTGTCTAACTACATTCTCTGTGTGTCGTGCTGTCTAACTACATTCTCTGTGTGTGTTACTGTCTAACTACATTCTTTGTGTGTGTTACTGTCTAACAACATTCCCTGTGTGTGTTACTGTCGAACTACATTCTCTGTGTGTGTTACTGTCTAAGTTCCTTCCCTGTGTTTGTTACTGTCAAACTACATTCTCTGTGTGTGTTACTGTCTAACTTCCTTCCCTGTGTGTGTTACTGTCTTACTACATTCCCTGTGTGTGTTACTGTCTAACTACATTCCCTGTGTGTCGTGCTGTCTAAGTACATTCTCTGTGTGTGTTACTGGCTAACGACATTCCCTGTGTGTTGTGCTATCTAAGTACATTCTCTGTGTGTGTTACTGTCTAACTACATTCCCTGTGTGTCGTGATGTCTAACTACATTCTCTGTGTGTGTTACTGTCGAACTACATTCTCTGTGTGTGTTACTGTCTAACTACATTCCCTGTGTGTCGTGCTGTCTAACTACATTCTCTGTCTGTGTTACTGTCAAACTACGTTCCCTGTGTGTGTTACTGTCTAACTACATTCCCTGTGTGTGTTACTGTCTAACTACATTCCCTGTGTGTCGTTACTGTCTAACTACATTCTCTGTGTGTGTTACTGTCTAACTACATTCTCTGTGTGTGTTACTGTCTAACTACATTCTCTGTGTGTGTTATTGTCTAACTACATTCCCTGTGTGTGTTACTGTCAAACTACGTTCTCTGTGTGTGTTGCTGTCCAACTACATTCTCTGTGTGTGTTACTGTCTAACTACATTCTCTGTGTGTGTTACTGTCTAACTACATTCTCTGTGTGTGTTACTGTCTAACTACATTCTCTGTGTGTGTTACTGTCTAACTACATTCTCTGTCTGTGTTACTGTCTAACTACATTCCCTGTGTGTGTTACTGTCAAAATACGTTCTCTGTGTGTGTTACTGTCTAACTACATTCTCTGTGTGTGTTACTGTCTAACTACATTCTCTGTGTGTGTTACTGTCTAACTACATTCTCTGTGTGTGTTACTGTCGAACTACATTCTGTGTGTGTGTTACTGTCGTACTACATTCCCTGTGTGTGTTACTGTCGAACTACATTCTCTGTGTGTGTTACTGTCTAACTACATTCCCTGTGTGTGTTACTGTCTAACTACATTCTGTGTGTGTGTTACTGTCTTACTACATTCCCTGTGTGTGTTACTGTCTAACTACATTCCCTGTGTGTCGTGCTGTCTAAGTACATTCTCTGTGTGTGTTACTGGCTAACTACATTCCCTGTGTGTTGTGCTATCTAAGTACATTCTCTGCGTGTGTTACTGTCTAACTACATTCCCTGTGTGTCGTGCTGTCAAACTACATTCTCTGTGTGTGTTACTGTCTAACTACATTCTCTGTGTGTGTTACTGTCTAACTACATTCCCTGTGTGTCGTGCTGTCTAACTACAGTCTCTGTCTGTGTTACTGTCAAACTACGTTCCCTGTGTGTGTTACTGTCTAACTACATTCTCTGTGTGTGTTACTGTCTAACTACATTCTCTGTGTGTGTTACTGTCTAACTACATTCTCTGTGTGTGTTACTGTCTAACTACATTCTCTGTGTGTGTTACTGTCTAACTACATTCTCTGTGTGTGTTACTGTCTAACTACATTCCCTGTGTGTGTTACTGTCAAACTACATTCTCTGTGTGTGTTACTGTCTAACTACATTCTCTGTGTGTGTTACTGTCTAACTACATTCTCTGTGTGTGTTACTGTCTAACTACATTCTCTGTGTGTGTTACTGTCTAACTACATTCTCTGTGTGTGTTACTGTCTAACTACATTCTCTGTGTGTGTTACTGTCTAACTACATTCTCCTGTGTGTGTTACTGTCTAACTACATTCTCTGTGTGTGTTACTGTCTAACTACATTCTCTGTGTGTGTTACTGTCTAACTACATTCTCTGTGTGTGTTACTGTCTAACTACATTCTCTGTGTGTGTTACTGTCTAACTACATTCTCTGTGTGTGTTACTGTCTAACTACATTCTCTGTGTGTGTTACTGTCTAACTACATTCTCTGTGTGTGTTACTGTCTAACTACATTCTCTGTGTGTGTTACTGTCTAACTACATTCTCTGTGTGTGTTACTGTCTAACTACATTCTCTGTGTGTGTTACTGTCTAACTACATTCTCTGTGTGTGTTACTGTCTAACTACATTCTCTGTGTGTGTTACTGTCTAACTACATTCTCTGTGTGTGTTACTGTCTAACTACATTCTCTGTGTGTGTTACTGTCTAACTACATTCTCTGTGTGTGTTACTGTCTAACTACATTCTCTGTGTGTGTTACTGTCTAACTACATTCTCTGTGTGTGTTACTGTCTAACTACATTCTCTGTGTGTGTTACTGTCTAACTACATTCTCTGTGTGTGTTACTGTCTAACTACATTCTCTGTGTGTGTTACTGTCTAACTACATTCTCTGTGTGTGTTACTGTCTAACTACATTCACTGTGTGTGTTACTGTCTAACTACATTCTCTGTGTGTGTTACTGTCTAACTACATTCTCTGTGTGTGTTACTGTCTAACTACATTCTCTGTGTGTGTTACTGTCTAACTACATTCCTGTGTGTGTTACTGTCTAACTACATTCTCTGTGTGTGTTACTGTCTAACTACATTCTCTGTGTGTGTTACTGTCTAACTACATTCTCTGTGTGTGTTACTGTCTAACTACATTCTCTGTGTGTGTTACTGTCTAACTACATTCTCTGTGTGTGTTACTGTCTAACTACATTCTCTGTGTGTGTTACTGTCTAACTACATTCTCTGTGTGTGTTACTGTCTAACTACATTCCCTGTGTGTGTTACTGTCTAACTACATTCTCTGTGTGTGTTACTGTCTAACTACATTCCCTGTGTGTGTTACTGTCTAACTACATTCTCTGTGTGTGTTACTGTCTAACTACATTCCCTGTGTGTGTTACTGTCTAACTACATTCTCTGTGTGTGTTACTGTCTAACTACATTCTCTGTGTGTGTTACTGTCTAACTACATTCTCTGTGTGTGTTACTGTCTAACTACATTCTCTGTGTGTGTTACTGTCTAACTACATTCTCTGTGTGTGTTACTGTCTAACTACATTCTCTGTGTGTGTTACTGTCTAACTACATTCTCTGTGTGTGTTACTGTCTAACTACATTCCCTGTGTGTGTTACTGTCTAACTACATTCTCTGTGTGTGTTACTGTCTAACTACATTCCCTGTGTGTGTTACTGTCTAACTACATTCTCTGTGTGTGTTACTGTCTAACTACATTCTCTGTGTGTGTTACTGTCTAACTACATTCTCTGTGTGTGTTACTGTCTAACTACATTCCTGTGTGTGTTACTGTCTAACTACATTCTCTGTGTGTGTTACTGTCTAACTACATTCTCTGTGTGTGTTACTGTCTAACTACATTCTCTGTGTGTGTTACTGTCTAACTACATTCTCTGTGTGTGTTACTGTCTAACTACATTCTCTGTGTGTGTTACTGTCTAACTACATTCTCTGTGTGTGTTACTGTCTAACTACATTCTCTGTGTGTGTTACTGTCTAACTACATTCTCTGTGTGTGTTACTGTCTAACTACATTCTCCTGTGTGTGTTACTGTCTAACTACATTCTCTGTGTGTGTTACTGTCTAACTACATTCTCTGTGTGTGTTACTGTCTAACTACATTCTCTGTGTGTGTTACTGTCTAACTACATTCTCTGTGTGTGTTACTGTCTAACTACATTCCCTGTGTGTGTTACTGTCTAACTACATTCTCTGTGTGTGTTACTGTCTAACTACATTCCTGTGTGTGTTACTGTCTAACTACATTCTCTGTGTGTGTTACTGTCTAACTACATTCCCTGTGTGTGTTACTGTCTAACTACATTCTCTGTGTGTGTTACTGTCTAACTACATTCTCTGTGTGTGTTACTGTCTAACTACATTCTCTGTGTGTGTTACTGTCTAACTACATTCTCTGTGTGTGTTACTGTCTAACTACATTCTCTGTGTGTGTTACTGTCTAACTACATTCTCTGTGTGTGTTACTGTCTAACTACATTCTCTGTGTGTGTTACTGTCTAACTACATTCTCTGTGTGTGTTACTGTCTAACTACATTCTCTGTGTGTGTTACTGTCTAACTACATTCTCTGTGTGTGTTACTGTCTAACTACATTCTCTGTGTGTGTTACTGTCTAACTACATTCTCTGTGTGTGTTACTGTCTAACTACATTCTCTGTGTGTGTTACTGTCTAACTACATTCTCTGTGTGTGTTACTGTCTAACTACATTCTCTGTGTGTGTTACTGTCTAACTACATTCTCTGTGTGTGTTACTGTCTAACTACATTCTCTGTGTGTGTTACTGTCTAACTACATTCTCTGTGTGTGTTACTGTCTAACTACATTCTCTGTGTGTGTTACTGTCTAACTACATTCTCTGTGTGTGTTACTGTCTAACTACATTCTCTGTGTGTGTTACTGTCTAACTACATTCTCTGTGTGTGTTACTGTCTAACTACATTCTCTGTGTGTGTTACTGTCTAACTACATTCTCTGTGTGTGTTACTGTCTAACTACATCTCTGTGTGTGTTACTGTCTAACTACATTCTCTGTGTGTGTTACTGTCTAACTACATTCTCTGTGTGTGTTACTGTCTAACTACATTCTCTGTGTGTGTTACTGTCTAACTACATTCTCTGTGTGTGTTACTGTCTAACTACATTCTCTGTGTGTGTTACTGTCTAACTACATTCTCTGTGTGTGTTACTGTCTAACTACATTCTCTGTGTGTGTTACTGTCTAACTACATTCTCTGTGTGTGTTACTGTCTAACTACATTCTCTGTGTGTGTTACTGTCTAACTACATTCTCTGTGTGTGTTACTGTCTAACTACATTCTCTGTGTGTGTTACTGTCTAACTACATTCTCTGTGTGTGTTACTGTCTAACTACATTCTCTGTGTGTGTTACTGTCTAACTACATTCTCTGTGTGTGTTACTGTCTAACTACATCTCTGTGTGTGTTACTGTCTAACTACATTCTCTGTGTGTGTTACTGTCTAACTACATTCTCTGTGTGTGTTACTGTCTAACTACATTCTCTGTGTGTGTTACTGTCTAACTACATTCTCTGTGTGTGTTACTGTCTAACTACATTCTCTGTGTGTGTTACTGTCTAACTACATTCTCTGTGTGTGTTACTGTCTAACTACATTCTCTGTGTGTGTTACTGTCTAACTACATTCTCTGTGTGTGTTACTGTCTAACTACATTCTCTGTGTGTGTTACTGTCTAACTACATTCTCTGTGTGTGTTACTGTCTAACTACATTCTCTGTGTGTGTTACTGTCTAACTACATTCTCTGTGTGTGTTACTGTCTAACTACATTCTCTGTGTGTGTTACTGTCTAACTACATTCTGTGTGTGTGTTACTGTCTAACTACATTCTGTGTGTGTGTTACTGTCTAACTACATTCTGTGTGTGTGTTACTGTCTAACTACATTCTGTGTGTGTGTTACTGTCTAACTACATTCTGTGTGTGTGTTACTGTCTAACTACATTCTCTGTGTGTGTTACTGTCTAACTACATTCTCTGTGTGTGTTACTGTCTAACTACATTCTGTGTGTGTGTTACTGTCTAACTACATTCTCTGTGTGTGTTACTGTCTAACTACATTCTGTGTGTGTGTTACTGTCTAACTACATTCTGTGTGTGTGTTACTGTCTAACTACATTCTCTGTGTGTGTTACTGTCTAACTACATTCTGTGTGTGTGTTACTGTCTAACTACATTCTGTGTGTGTGTTACTGTCTAACTACATTCTCTGTGTGTGTTACTGTCTAACTACATTCTCTGTGTGTGTTACTGTCTAACTACATTCTCTGTGTGTGTTACTGTCTAACTACATTCTCTGTGTGTGTTACTGTCTAACTACATTCTCTGTGTGTGTTACTGTCTAACTACATTCTCTGTGTGTGTTACTGTCTAACTACATTCTCTGTGTGTGTTACTGTCTAACTACATTCTCTGTGTGTGTTACTGTCTAACTACATTCTCTGTGTGTGTTACTGTCTAACTACATTCTCTGTGTGTGTTACTGTCTAACTACATTCTCTGTGTGTGTTACTGTCTAACTACATTCTCTGTGTGTGTTACTGTCTAACTACATTCTCTGTGTGTGTTACTGTCTAACTACATTCTCTGTGTGTGTTACTGTCTAACTACATTCTCTGTGTGTGTTACTGTCTAACTACATTCTCTGTGTGTGTTACTGTCTAACTACATTCTCTGTGTGTGTTACTGTCTAACTACATTCTCTGTGTGTGTTACTGTCTAACTACATTCTCTGTGTGTGTTACTGTCTAACTACATTCTCTGTGTGTGTTACTGTCTAACTACATTCTCTGTGTGTGTTACTGTCTAACTACATTCTCTGTGTGTGTTACTGTCTAACTACATTCTCTGTGTGTGTTACTGTCTAACTACATTCTCTGTGTGTGTTACTGTCTAACTACATTCTCTGTGTGTGTTACTGTCTAACTACATTCTCTGTGTGTGTTACTGTCTAACTACATTCTCTGTGTGTGTTACTGTCTAACTACATTCTCTGTGTGTGTTACTGTCTAACTACATTCTCTGTGTGTGTTACTGTCTAACTACATTCTCTGTGTGTGTTACTGTCTAACTACATTCTCTGTGTGTGTTACTGTCTAACTACATTCTCTGTGTGTGTTACTGTCTAACTACATTCTCTGTGTGTGTTACTGTCTAACTACATTCTCTGTGTGTGTTACTGTCTAACTACATTCTCTGTGTGTGTTACTGTCTAACTACATTCTCTGTGTGTGTTACTGTCTAACTACATTCTCTGTGTGTGTTACTGTCTAACTACATTCTCTGTGTGTGTTACTGTCTAACTACATTCTCTGTGTGTGTTACTGTCTAACTACATTCTCTGTGTGTGTTACTGTCTAACTACATTCTCTGTGTGTGTTACTGTCTAACTACATTCTCTGTGTGTGTTACTGTCTAACTACATTCTCTGTGTGTGTTACTGTCTAACTACATTCTCTGTGTGTGTTACTGTCTAACTACATTCTCTGTGTGTGTTACTGTCTAACTACATTCTCTGTGTGTGTTACTGTCTAACTACATTCTCTGTGTGTGTTACTGTCTAACTACATTCTCTGTGTGTGTTACTGTCTAACTACATTCTCTGTGTGTGTTACTGTCTAACTACATTCTCTGTGTGTGTTACTGTCTAACTACATTCTCTGTGTGTGTTACTGTCTAACTACATTCTCTGTGTGTGTTACTGTCTAACTACATTCTCTGTGTGTGTTACTGTCTAACTACATTCTCTGTGTGTGTTACTGTCTAACTACATTCTCTGTGTGTGTTACTGTCTAACTACATTCTCTGTGTGTTACTGTCTAACTACATTCTGTGTGTGTTACTGTCTAACTACATTCTCTGTGTGTGTTACTGTCTAACTACATTCTCTGTGTGTGTTACTGTCTAACTACATTCTCTGTGTGTGTTACTGTCTAACTACATTCTCTGTGTGTGTTACTGTCTAACTACATTCTCTGTGTGTGTTACTGTCTAACTACATTCTCTGTGTGTGTTACTGTCTAACTACATTCTCTGTGTGTGTTACTGTCTAACTACATTCTCTGTGTGTGTTACTGTCTAACTACATTCTCTGTGTGTGTTACTGTCTAACTACATTCTCTGTGTGTGTTACTGTCTAACTACATTCTCTGTGTGTGTTACTGTCTAACTACATTCTCTGTGTGTGTTACTGTCTAACTACATTCTCTGTGTGTGTTACTGTCTAACTACATTCCTGTGTGTGTTACTGTCTAACTACATTCTCTGTGTGTGTTACTGTCTAACTACATTCTCTGTGTGTGTTACTGTCTAACTACATTCTCTGTGTGTGTTACTGTCTAACTACATTCTGTGTGTGTGTTACTGTCTAACTACATTCCTGTGTGTGTTACTGTCTAACTACATTCCCTCTGTGTGTTACTGTCGAACTACATTCTCTGTGTGTGTTACTGTCTAACTACATTCACTGTGTGTGTTACTGTCTAACTACATTCTCTGTGTGTGTGTTACTGTCTAACTGCATTCTCCTGTGTGTGTTACTGTCTAACTACATTCTCTGTGTGTGTTACTGTCTAACTACATTCCCTGTGTGTGTTACTGTCTAACTACATTCTGTGTGTGTGTTACTGTCTAACTACATTCTCTGTGTGTGTTACTGTCTAACTACATTCTCTGTGTGTGTTACTGTCTAACTACATTCTCTGTGTGTGTTACTGTCTAACTACATTCTGTGTGTGTGTTACTCTCTAACTACATTCTCTGGTGTGTTACTGTCTAACTACATTCTCTGTGTGTGTTACTGTCTAACTACATTCTCTGTGTGTGTTACTGTCTAACTACATTCTCTGTGTGTGTTACTGTCTAACTACATTCTCTGTGTGTGTTGCTGTCTAACTACATTCTCTGTGTGTGTTGACTGTCAAACTACATTCCCTGTGTGTGTTACTGTCTAACTACATTCTCTGTGTGTGTTACTGTCTAACTACATTCTCTGTGTGTGTTACTGTCTAACTACATTCTCTGTGTGTGTTACTGTCTAACTACATTCTCTGTGTGTGTTACTGTCTAACTACATTCTCTGTGTGTGTTACTGTCTAACTACATTCTCTGTGTGTGTTACTGTCTAACTACATTCTCTGTGTGTGTTACTGTCTAACTACATTCTCTGTGTGTGTTACTGTCTAACTACATTCTCTGTGTGTGTTACTGTCTAACTACATTCCCTGTGTGTGTTACTGTCTAACTACATTCTCTGTGTGTGTTACTGTCTAACTACATTCTCTGTGTGTGTTACTGTCTAACTACATTCTCTGTGTGTGTTACTGTCTAACTACATTCTCTGTGTGTGTTACTGTCTAACTACATTCTCTGTGTGTGTTACTGTCTAACTACATTCTCTGTGTGTGTTACTGTCTAACTACATTCTCTGTGTGTGTTACTGTCTAACTACATTCTCTGTGTGTGTTACTGTCTAACTACATTCCCTGTGTGTGTTACTGTCTAACTACATTCTCTGTGTGTGTTACTGTCTAACTACATTCTCTGTGTGTGTTACTGTCTAACTACATTCTGTGTGTGTTACTGTCTAACTACATTCCCTGTGTGTGTTACTGTCTAACTACATTCCTGTGTGTGTTACTGTCTAACTACATTCTCTGTGTGTGTTACTGTCTAACTACATTCCCTGTGTGTGTTACTGTCTAACTACATTCTCTGTGTGTGTTACTGTCTAACTACATTCTCTGTGTGTGTTACTGTCTAACTACATTCTCTGTGTGTGTTACTGTCTAACTACATTCTCTGTGTGTGTTACTGTCTAACTACATTCTCTGTGTGTGTTACTGTCTAACTACATTCTCTGTGTGTGTACTGTCTAACTACATTCTCTGTGTGTGTTACTGTCTAACTACATTCCTGTGTGTGTTACTGTCTAACTACATTCTCTGTGTGTGTTACTGTCTAACTACATTCCTGTGTGTGTTACTGTCTAACTACATTCTCTGTGTGTGTTACTGTCTAACTACATTCTCTGTGTGTGTTACTGTCTAACTACATTCTCTGTGTGTGTTACTGTCTAACTACATTCTCTGTGTGTGTTACTGTCTAACTACATTCTCTGTGTGTGTTACTGTCTAACTACATTCTCTGTGTGTGTTACTGTCTAACTACATTCTCTGTGTGTGTTACTGTCTAACTACATTCTCTGTGTGTGTTACTGTCTAACTACATTCTCTGTGTGTGTTACTGTCTAACTACATTCTCTGTGTGTGTGTTACTGTCTAACTACATTCTCTGTGTGTGTTACTGTCTAACTACATTCTCTGTGTGTGTTACTGTCTAACTACATTCTCTGTGTGTGTTACTGTCTAACTACATTCTCTGTGTGTGTTACTGTCTAACTACATTCTCTGTGTGTGTTACTGTCTAACTACATTCTCTGTGTGTGTTACTGTCTAACTACATTCTCTGTGTGTGTTACTGTCTAACTACATTCTGTGTGTGTGTTACTGTCTAACTACATTCCCTGTGTGTGTTACTGTCTAACTACATTCTCTGTGTGTGTTACTGTCTAACTACATTCTCTGTGTGTGTTACTGTCTAACTACATTCTCTGTGTGTGTTACTGTCTAACTACATTCTCTGTGTGTGTTACTGTCTAACTACATTCTCTGTGTGTGTTACTGTCTAACTACATTCTCTGTGTGTGTTACTGTCTAACTACATTCTCTGTGTGTGTTACTGTCTAACTACATTCTGTGTGTGTGTTACTGTCTAACTACATTCTCTGTGTGTGTTACTGTCTAACTACATTCTCTGTGTGTGTTACTGTCTAACTACATTCTCTGTGTGTGTTACTGTCTAACTACATTCTGTGTGTGTGTTACTGTCTAACTACATTCTCTGTGTGTGTTACTGTCTAACTACATTCTCTGTGTGTGTTACTGTCTAACTACATTCTCTGTGTGTGTTACTGTCTAACTACATTCTCTGTGTGTGTTACTGTCTAACTACATTCTCTGTGTGTGTTACTGTCTAACTACATTCTCTGTGTGTGTTACTGTCTAACTACATTCTGTGTGTGTGTTACTGTCTAACTACATTCTGTGTGTGTGTTACTGTCTAACTACATTCTCTGTGTGTGTTACTGTCTAACTACATTCTCTGTGTGTGTTACTGTCTAACTACATTCTCTGTGTGTGTTACTGTCTAACTACATTCCTGTGTGTGTTACTGCTCTAACTACATTCTCTGTGTGTGTTACTGTCTAACTACATTCTCTGTGTGTGTTACTGTCTAACTACATTCTCTGTGTGTGTTACTGTCTAACTACATTCTCTGTGTGTGTTACTGTCTAACTACATTCTCTGTGTGTGTTACTGTCTAACTACATTCTCTGTGTGTGTTACTGTCTAACTACATTCTGTGTGTGTGTTACTGTCTAACTACATTCTCTGTGTGTGTTACTGTCTAACTACATTCTGTGTGTGTGTTACTGTCTAACTACATTCTCTGTGTGTGTTACTGTCTAACTACATTCTGTGTGTGTGTTACTGTCTAACTACATTCTGTGTGTGTGTTACTGTCTAACTACATTCTCTGTGTGTGTTACTGTCTAACTACATTCTCTGTGTGTGTTACTGTCTAACTACATTCTCTGTGTGTGTTACTGTCTAACTACATTCTGTGTGTGTGTTACTGTCTAACTACATTCTCTGTGTGTGTTACTGTCTAACTACATTCTCTGTGTGTGTTACTGTCTAACTACATTCTCTGTGTGTGTTACTGTCTAACTACATTCTCTGTGTGTGTTACTGTCTAACTACATTCTCTGTGTGTGTTACTGTCTAACTACATTCTCTGTGTGTGTTGCTGTCTAACTACATTCTCTGTGTGTGTTGCTGTCTAACTACATTCTCTGTGTGTGTTACTGTCTAACTACATTCCTGTGTGTGTTACTGTCTAACTACATTCTCTGTGTGTGTTGACTTTCTAACTACATTCTCTGTGTGTGTTACTGTCTAACTACATTCTCTGTGTGTGTTACTGTCTAACTACATTCTCTGTGTGTGTTACTGTCTAACTACATTCTCTGTGTGTGTTACTGTCTAACTACATTCCTGTGTGTGTTACTGTCTAACTACATTCTCTGTGTGTGTTACTGTCTAACTACATTCTCTGTGTGTGTTACTGTCTAACTACATTCTCTGTGTGTGTTACTGTCTAACTACATTCTCTGTGTGTGTTACTGTCTAACTACATTCCTGTGTGTGTTACTGTCTAACTACATTCTCTGTGTGTGTTACTGTCTAACTACATTCTGCTGTGTGTGTTACTGTCTAACTACATTCTCTGTGTGTGTTACTGTCTAACTACATTCTCTGTGTGTGTTACTGTCTAACTACATTCTCTGTGTGTGTTACTGTCTAACTACATTCCTGTGTGGTGTTACTGTCTAACTACATTCCTGTGTGTGTGTTACTGTCTAACTACATTCTCTGTGTGTGTTACTGTCTAACTACATTCTGTGTGTGTGTTACTGTCTAACTACATTCTGTGTGTGTGTTACTGTCTAACTACATTCTCTGTGTGTGTTACTGTCTAACTACATTCTCTGTGTGTGTTTACTGTCTAACTACATTCTGTGTGTGTGTTACTGTCTAACTACATTCTGTGTGTGTGTTACTGTCTAACTACATTCTCTGTGTGTGTTACTGTCTAACTACATTCCTACATTCCCTCTGTGTGTTACTGTCGAACTACATTCTCTGTGTGTGTTACTGTCTAACTACATTCACTGTGTGTGTTACTGTCTAACTACATTCTGTGTGTGTGTTACTGTCTAACTACATTCTCTGTGTGTGTTACTGTCTAACTACATTCTGTGTGTGTTACTGTCTAACTACATTCTGTGTGTGTTACTGTCTAACTACCATTCTCTGTGTGTGTTACTGTCTAACTACATTCTCTGTGTGTGTTACTGTCTAACTACATTCTCGTGTGTGTTACTGTCTAACTACATTCTCTGTGTGTGTTACTGTCTAACTACATTCTCTGTGTGTGTTACTGTCTAACTACATTCTCTGTGTGTGTTACTGTCTAACTACATTCTCTGTGTGTGTTACTGTCTAACTACATTCTCTGTGTGTGTTACTGTCTAACTACATTCTCTGTGTGTGTTACTGTCTAACTACATCTCTGTGTGTGTGTTACTGTCTAACTACATTCTCTGTGTGTGTTACTGTCTAACTACATTCTGTGTGTGTTACTGTCTAACTACATTCTCTGTGTGTGTTACTGTCTAACTACATTCTCTGTGTGTGTTACTGTCTAACTACATTCTCTGTGTGTGTTACTGTCTAACTACATTCTCTGTGTGTGTTACTGTCTAACTACATTCTCTGTGTGTGATACTGTCTAACTACATTCTCTGTGTGTGTGTACTGTCTAACTACATTCTCCTGTGTGTGTTACTGTCTAACTACATTCTCTGTGTGTGTTACTGTCTAACTACATTCTCTGTGTGTGTTACTGTCTAACTACATTCTGTGTGTGTCGTACTGTCTAACTACATTCTCTGTGTGTGTTACTGTCTAACTACATTCTCTGTGTGTGTTACTGTCTAACTACATTCTCTGTGTGTGTTACTGTCTAACTACATTCTCTGTGTGTGTTACTGTCTAACTACATTCTCTGTGTGTGTTACTGTCTAACTACATTCTCTGTGTGTGTTACTGTCTAACTACATTCTCTGTGTGTGTACTGTCTAACTACATTCTCTGTGTGTGTTACTGTCTAACTACATTCTCTGTGTGTGTTGCTGTCTAACTACATTCTCTGTGTGTGTTACTGTCTAACTACATTCTCTGTGTGTCGTACTGTCTAACTACATTCCTGTGTGTGTTACTGTCTAACTACATTCTCTGTGTGTGTTACTGTCTAACTACATTCCCTGTGTGTGCTGCTGTCTAATACATTCTCTGTGCTGTGTTACTGTCTAAGTACATTTCTGTGTGTGTTACAGTCTAACTACATTCTCTGTGTGTGTTACTGTCTAACTACATTCTCTGTGTGTCGTGCTGTCTAACTACATCTACCTGTGTGTTACTGTCTAACTACATTCTGTGTGTGTTACTGTCTAACTACATTCTCTGTGTGTGTTACTGTCTAACTACATTCTCTGTGAGTGTTACTGTCTAACTACATTCTCTGAGTGTGTTACGGTCTAACTACATTCTCTGTGTGTGTTACTGTCTAACTACATTCCCTGTGTGTGTACTGTCTAACTACATTCTCTGTGTGTGTTACTGTCAACTACATTCTCTGTGTTTGTTACTGTCAAACTACATTCTCTGTGTGTCGTTACTGTCTAACTACATTCTCTGTGTGTGTTACTGTCTAACTACATTCCCTGTGTGTGTTACTGTCTAACTACATTCTCTGTGTGTGTTACTGTCTAACTACATTCCCTGTGTGTTACTGTCAAACTACATTCTCCTGTGTGTGTACTGTCTAACTACTTCTCTGTGTGTGTTACTGTCTAACTACATTCTCTGTGTGTGTTACTGTCTAACTACATTCTCTGTGTGTGTTACTGTCTAACTACATTCTCTGTGTGTGTGCTGTCTAACTACATTCTCTGTGTGTGTTACTGTCAAACTACGTTCCTGTGTGTGTTACTGTCTAACTACATTCTCTGTGTGTGTTACTGTCTAACTACATTCTCTGTGTGTGTTACTGTCTAACTACATTCCTGTGTGTGTTACTGTCTAACTACATTCTCTGTGTGTGTTACTGTCTAACTACATTCTCTGTGTGTGTTACTGTCTAACTACATTCCCTGTGTGTGTTACTGTCAAACTACGTTCTCTGTGTGTGTTACTGTCTAACTACATTCTCTGTGTGTGTTACTGTCTAACTACATTCTCTGTGTGTGTTCTGTCTAACTACATTCTCTGTGTGTGTAACTGTCTAACTACATTTCTGTGTGTGTTACTGTCTAACTACATTCTCTGTGTGTGTTACTGTCTAACTACATTCTCCTGTGTGTGTTACTGTCTAACTACATTCTGCTGTGTGTGTTACTGTCTAACTACATTCTCTGTGTGTGTTACTGTCTAACTACATTCTCTGTGTGTGTTACTGTCTAACTACATTTCTGTGTGTGTTACTGTCTAACTACATTCCCTGTGTGTGTGTACTGTCTAACTACATTCCCTGTGTGTGTTACTGTCTAACTACATTCTCTGTGTGTGTTACTGTCTAACTACATTCCCTGTGTGTGTTACTGTCTAACTACATTCTCTGTGTGTGTTACTGTCTAACTACATTCCCTGTGTGTGTTACTGTCTAACTACATTCTCCTGTGTGTGTAGCTGTCTAACTACATTCCCTGTGTGTGTTACTGTCTAACTACATTCTCTGTGTGTGTTACTGTCTAACTACATTCTCTCGTGTGTGTTACTGTCTAACTACATTCTCTGTGTGTCGTTACTGTCTAACTACATTCTCTGTGTGTGTTACTGTCAAACTACGTTCCCTGTGTGTGGTTACTGTCTAACTACATTCTCTGTGTGTGTTACTGTCTAACTACATTCTCTGTGTGTGTTACTGTCTAACTACATTCTCTGTGTGTGTTACTGTCTAACTACATTCCTGTGTGTGTTACTGTCTAACTACATTCTCTGTGTGTGTTACTGTCTAACTACATTCTCTGTGTGTGTTACTGTCTAACTACATTCTCTGTGTGTGTTACTGTCTAACTACATTCTCTGTGTGTGTTACTGTCTAACTACATTCTCTGTGTGTGTTACTGTCTAACTACATTCCCTGTGTGTGTTACTGTCTAACTACATTCTCTGTGTGTGTTACTGTCTAACTACATTCTCTGTGTGTGTTACTGTCTAACTACATTCTCTGTGTGTGTTACTGTCTAACTACATTCTCTGTGTGTGTTACTGTCTAACTACATTCTCTGTGTGTGTTACTGTCTAACTACATTCACTGTGTGTGTTACTGTCTAACTACATTCACTGTGTGTGTTACTGTCTAACTACATTCTCTGTGTGTGTTACTGTCCTAACTACATTCTCTGTGTGTGTTACTGTCTAACTACATTCTCTGTGTGTGTTACTGTCTAACTACATTCTCTGTGTGTGTTACTGTCTAACTACATTCTCTGTGTGTGTACTGTCTAACTACATTCTCTGTGTGTGTTACTGTCTAACTACATTCTCTGTGTGTGTTACTGTCTAACTACATTCTCTGTGTGTGTTACTGTCTAACTACATTCTCTGTGTGTGTTACTGTCTAACTACATTCCTGTGTGTGTTACTGTCTAACTACATTCTCTGTGTGTGTTACTGTCTAACTACATTCTCTGTGTGTGTTACTGTCTAACTACATTCTCTGTGTGTGTTACTGTCTAACTACATTCTCTGTGTGTGTTACTGTCTAACTACATTCTCTGTGTGTGTTACTGTCTAACTACATTCTCTGTGTGTGTTACTGTCTAACTACATTCTCTGTGTGTGTTACTGTCTAACTACATTCTCTGTGTGTGTTACTGTCTAACTACATTCTCTGTGTGTGTTACTGTCTAACTACATTCTCTGTGTGTGTTACTGTCTAACTACATTCTCTGTGTGTGTTACTGTCTAACTACATTCCCTGTGTGTTACTGTCTAACTACATTCTCTGTGTGTGTTACTGTCTAACTACATTCTCTGTGTGTGTTACTGTCTAACTACATTCTCTGTGTGTGTTACTGTCTAACTACATTCTCTGTGTGTGTTACTGTCTAACTACATTCTCTGTGTGTGTTACTGTCTAACTACATTCTCTGTGTGTGTTACTGTCTAACTACATTCTCTGTGTGTGTTACTGTCTAACTACATTCTCTGTGTGTGTTACTGTCTAACTACATTCTCTGTGTGTGTTACTGTCTAACTACATTCTCCTGTGTGTGTTACTGTCTAACTACATTCTCTGTGTGTGTTACTGTCTAACTACATTCTCTGTGTGTGTTACTGTCTAACTACATTCTCTGTGTGTGTTACTGTCAAATTACATTCTCTGTGTGTGTTACTGTCTAACTACATTCTCTGTGTGTGTTACTGTCTAACTACATTCTCTGTGTGTGTTACTGTCTAACTACATTCCCTGTGTGTGTTACTGTCTAACTACATTCCTGTGTGTGTGTTACTGTCTAACTACATTCCTGTGTGTGTTACTGTCTAACTACATTCTCTGTGTGTCGTTACTGTCTAATACATTCCCTGTGTGTGTTACTGTCTAACTACATTCCCTGTGTGTGTTACTGTCTAACTACATCTCTGTGTGTGTTACTGTCTAACTACATTCCCTGTGTGTCGTGCTGTCTAACTACATTCTCTGTGTGTGTTACTGTCTAACTACATTCTCTGTGTGTGTTACTGTCTAACTACATTCTCTGTGTGTGTTACTGTCTAACTACATCTCTGTGTGTGTTACTGTCTAACTACATTCTCTGTCTGTGTTACTGTCAAACTACGTTCCCTGTGTGTGTTACTGTCTAACTACATTCTCTGTGTGTGTTACTGTCTAACTACATTCTCTGTGTGTGTTACTGTCTAACTACATTCTCTGTGTGTGTTACTGTCTAACTACATTCCCTGTGTGTGTTACTGTCTAACTACATTCTCTGTGTGTGTTACTGTCTAACTACATTCTCTGTGTGTGTTACTGTCTAACTACATTCTCTGTGTGTGTTACTGTCTAACTACATTCTCTGTGTGTGTTACTGTCTAACTACATTCTCTGTGTGTGTTACTGTCTAACTACATTCTCTGTGTGTGTTACTGTCTAACTACATTCTCTGTGTGTGTTACTGTCTAACTACATTCTCTGTGTGTGTTACTGTCTAACTACATTCTCTGTGTGTGTTACTGTCTAACTACATTCTCTGTGTGTGTTACTGTCTAACTACATTCTCTGTGTGTGTTACTGTCTAACTACATTCTCTGTGTGTGTTACTGTCTAACTACATTCCCTGTGTGTGTTACTGTCTAACTACATTCCCTGTGTGTGTTACTGTCTAACTACATTCTCTGTGTGTGTTACTGTCTAACTACATTCTCTGTGTGTGTTACTGTCTAACTACATTCTCTGTGTGTGTTACTGTCTAACTACATTCCTCTGTGTGTGTTACTGTCTAACTACATTCTCTGTGTGTGTTACTGTCTAACTACATTCTCTGTGTGTGTTACTGTCTAACTACATTCTCTGTGTGTGTTACTGTCTAACTACATTCTCTGTGTGTGTTACTGTCTAACTACATTCCCTGTGTGTGTTACTGTCTAACTACATTCTCTGTGTGTGTTACTTTCTAACTAATTCTCTGTGTGTGTTACTGTCTAACTACATTCTCTGTGTGTGTTACTGTCTAACTACATTCTCTGTGTGTGTTACTGTCTAACAAACATTCTCTGTGTGTGTTACTGTCTAACTACATTCTCTGTGTGTGTTACTGTCTAACTACATTCACTGTGTGTGTTCTGTCTAACTACATTCCTGTGTGTGTTACTGTCTAACTACATTCTCTGTGTGTGTTACTGTCTAACTACATTCTCTGTGTGTGTTACTGTCTAACTACATTCTCTGTGTGTGTTACTGTCTAACTACATTCTCTGTGTGTGTTACTGTCTAACTACATTCTCTGTGTGTGTTACTGTCTAACTACATTCTCTGTGTGTGTACTGTCTAACTACATTCTCTGTGTGTGTTACTGTCTAACTACATTCTCTGTGTGTGTTACTGTCTAACTACATTCCTGTGTGTGTTACTGTCTAACTACATTCCTGTGTGTGTTACTGTCTAACTACATTCTCTGTGTGTGTTACTGTCTAACTACATTCTCTGTGTGTGTTACTGTCTAACTACATTCTCTGTGTGTGTTACTGTCTAACTACATTCTCTGTGTGTGTTACTGTCTAACTACATTCACTGTGTGTGTTACTGTCTAACTACATCTCTGTGTGTGTTGCTTTCTAACTACATTCTCTGTGTGTCGTTGCTGTCTAACTACATTCTCTGTGTGTGTTACTGTCTAACTACATTCTCTGTGTGTGTTACTGTCTAACTACATTCTCCTGTGTGTGTTACTGTCTAACTACATTCTCTGTGTGTGTTACTGTCTAACTACATTCTCTGTGTGTGTTACTGTCTACTACATTCTCTGTGTGTGTACTGTCTAACTACATTCTCTGTGTGTGTTACTGTCTAACTACATTCTCTGTGTGTGTTACTGTCTAACTACATTCCCTGTGTGTGTTACTGTCTAACTACATTCTCTGTGTGTGTTACTGTCTAACTACATTCTCTGTGTGTGTTACTGTCTAACTACATTCTCTGTGTGTGTTACTGTTAACTACATTCTCTGTGTGTGTTACTGTCTAATACATTCTCTGTGTGTGTTACTGTCTAACTACATCTCTGTGTGTGTTACTGTCTAACTACATTCCTGTGTGGTGTTACTGTCTAACTACATTCCTGTGTGTGTTACTGTCTAACTACATTCTCTGTGTGTGTTACTGTCTAACTACATTCTCTGTGTGTGTTACTGTCTAACTACATTCTCTGTGTGTGTTACTGTCTAACTACATTCTCTGTGTGTGTACTGTCTAACTACATTCTCTGTGTGTGTACTGTCTAACTACATTCTCTGTGTGTGTTACTGTCTAACTACATTCTCTGTGTGTGTTACTGTCTAACTACATTCTCTGTGTGTGTTACTGTCGAACTACATTCCCTGTGTGTGTTACTGTCGAACAACATTCTCTGTGTGTGTTACTGTCTAACTACATTCCCTGTGTGTGTTACTGTCTAACTACATTCTCTGTGTGTGTTACTGTCTAACTACATTCTCTGTGTGTGTTACTGTCTAACTACATTCTCTGTGTGTGTTACTGTCTAACTACATTCTCTGTGTGTTTTACTGTCTAACTACATTCTCTGTGTGTGTTACTGTCTAACTACATTCTCTGTGTGTGTTACTGTCTAACTACATTCCTGTGTGTGTTACTGTCTAACTACATTCTGTGTGTGTGTTACTGTCTTACTACATTCTCCTGTGTGTGTTACTGTCTAACTACATTCTCTGTGTGTGTTACGGTCTAACTACATTCTCTGTGAGTGTTACTGTCTAACTACATTCTCTGTGTGTGTTACTGTCTAACTACATTCTCTGTGTGTCGTTACTGTCAAACTACATTCTCTGTGTGTGTTACTGTCTAACTACATTCTCTGTGTGTGTTACTGTCTAACTACATTCTCCTGTGTGTGTTACTGTGTAACTACATTCTCTGAGTGTGTTACTGTATAACTACATTCTCTGTGTGTGTTACTGTCTAACTACATTCTCTGTGTGTGTTACTGTCTAACTACATTCTCTGTGTGTGTTACTGTCTAACTACATTCTCTGTGTGTGTTACTGTTAACTACATTCCTGTGTGTGGTACTGTCTAACTACATTCTCTGTGTGTGTTACTGTCTAACTACATTCTCTGTGTGTGTTACTGTCTAACTACATTCTCTGTGTGTGTTACTGTCTAACTACATTCTCTGTGTGCTGTTACTGTCTAACTACATTCCTGTGTGTGTTACTGTCTAACTAATTCTCTGTTGTGTTACTGTCAACTACATCTCTGTGTGTGTTACTGTCTAACTACATTCCCTGTGTGTGTTACTGTCTAACTACATTCACTGTGTGTGTTACTGTTTCAACTAAATTCACTGTGTGTGTTACTGTCTAACTACATTCTCTGTGTGTGTTACTGTCTAACTACATTCTCTGTGTGTGTTACTGTCTAACTACATTCTCTGTGTGTGTTACTGTCTAACTACATTCTCTGTGTGTGTTACTGTCTAACTACATTCTCTGTGTGTGTTACTGTCTAACTACATTCTCTGTGTGTGTTACTGTCTAACTACATTCTCTGTGTGTGTTACTGTCTAACTACATTCTCTGTGTGTGTTACTGTCTAACTACATTCTCTGTGTGTTTACTGTCTAACTACATTCTCTGTGTGTGTACTGTCTAACTACATTCTCTGTGTGTGTTACTGTCTAACTACATTCTCTGTGTGTGTTACTGTCTAACTACATTCTCTGTGTGTGTTACTGTCTAACTACATTCCCTGTGTGTGTTACTGTCTAACTACATTCTCTGTGTGTGTTACTGTCTAACTACATTCTCTGTGTGTGTTACTGTCTAACTACATTCTCTGTGTGTGTTACTGTCTAACTACATTCTCTGTGTGTGTTACTGTCTAACTACATTCTCTGTGTGTGTTACTGTCTAACTACATTCTCTGTGTGTGTTACTGTCTAACTACATTCTCTGTGTGTGTTACTGTCTAACTACATTCTCTGTGTGTGTTACTGTCTAACTACATTCCCTGTGTGTGTACTGTCTAACTACATTCTCTGTGTGTGTTACTGTCTAACTACATTCTCTGTGTGTGTTACTGTCTAACTACATTCTCTGTGTGTCGTTACTGTCTAACTACATTCTCTGTGTGTGTTACTGTCTAACTACATTCTTTGTGTGTGTTACTGTCTAACTACATTCCTCTGTGTGTGTTACTGTCTAACAACATTCTCTGTGTGTGTTACTGTCTAACTACATTCCCTGTGTGTGTTACTGTCTAACTACATTCTCTGTGTGTGTTACTGTCTAACTACATTCCTGTGTGTGTTACTGTCTAACTACATTCTCTGTGTGTGTTACTGTCTAACTACATTCCCTGTGTGTGTTACTGTCTAACTACATTCTCTGTGTGTGTTACTGTCTAACTACATTCTCTGTGTGTGTTACTGTCTAACTACATTCTCTGTGTGTGTTACTGTCTAACTACATTCTCTGTGTGTGTTACTGTCTAACTACATTCTCCTGTGTGTGTTACTGTCTAACTACATTCTCTGTGTGTGTTACTGTCTAACTACATTCTCTGTGTGTGTTACTGTCTAACTACATTCTCTGTGTGTGTACTGTCTAACTACATTCTCTGTGTGTCGTTCTGTCTAACTACATTCTCTGTGTGTGTTACTGTCTAACTACATTCTCTGTGTGTGTTACTGTCTAACTACATTCTCTGTGTGTGTTACTGTCTAACTACATTCTCTGTGTGTGTTACTGTCTAACTACATTCTCTGTGTGTGTTACTGTCTAACTACATTCTCTGTGTGTGTTACTGTCTAACTACATTCTCTGTGTGTGTTACTGTCTAACTACATTCCCTGTGTGTGTTACTGTCTAACTACATTCTCTGTGTGTGTTACTGTCTAACTACATTCTGTGTGTGTGTTACTGTCTAACTACATTCTCTGTGTGTGTTACTGTCTAACTACATTCTCTGTGTGTGTTACTGTCTAACTACATTCTCTGTGTGTGTTACTGTCTAACTACATTCCCTGTGTGTGTTACTGTCTAACTACATTCTCTGTGTGTGTTACTGTCTAACTACATTCTCTGTGTGTGTTACTGTCTAACTACATTCTCTGTGTGTGTTACTGTCTAACTACATTCTCTGTGTGTGTTACTGTCTAACTACATTCACTGTGTGTGTTACTGTCTAACTACATTCTCTGTGTGTGTTACTGTCTAACTACATTCTCTGTGTGTGTTACTGTCTAACTACATTCTCTGTGTGTGTTACTGTCTAAACTACATTCCCTGTGTGTGTTACTGTCTAACTACATTCTCTGTGTGTGTTACTGTCTAACTACATTCTCTGTGTGTGTTACTGTCTAACTACATTCTCTGTGTGTGTTACTGTCTAACTACATTCTCTGTGTGTGTTACTGTCTAACTACATTCTCTGTGTGTGTTACTGTCTAACTACATTCTGTGTGTGTGTTACTGTCTAACTACATTCTCTGTGTGTGTTACTCTCTAACTACATTCTCTGTGTGTGTTACTGTCTAACTACATTCTCTGTGTGTGTTACTGTCTAACAACATTCTCTGTGTGTGTTACTGTCTAACTACATTCCCTGTGTGTGTTACCTGTCTAACTACATTCCCTGTGTGTTACTGTCTAAACTACATTCTCTGTGTGTGTTGCTGTCTAACTACATTCTCTGTGTGTGTTACTGTCTAAGTACATTCTCTGGTGTGTTACTGTCTAAGTACATTCTCTGTGTGTGTTACTGTCTAACTACATTCTCTGTGTGTGTTACTGTCTAACTACATTCCCTGTGTGTGTTACTGTCAACTACATTCCCTGTGTGTTACTGTCTAACTACATTCCTCTGTGTGTGTTACTGTCTAACTACATTCTCTGTGTGTGTTACTGTCTAACTACATTCCCTGTGTGTGTTACTGTCTAACGACATTCCCTGTGTGTGTTACTGTCTAACTACATTCTCTGTGTGTGTTACTGTCTAACTACATTCTCTGTGTGTGTTGCTGTCTAACTACATTCTCTGTGTGTGTTACTGTCTAACTACATTCTCTGTGTGTGTTACTGTCTAAATACATTCTCTGTGTGTGTTACTGTCTAACTACATTCTCTGTGTGTGTTACTGTCTAACTACATTCCCTGTGTGTGTTACTGTCTAACTACATTCCCTGTGTGTGTTACTGTCTAACTACATTCTCTGTGTGTGTTACTGTCTAACTACATTCTCTGTGTGTGTTACTGTCTAACTACATTCTCTGTGTGTGTTACTGTCTAACTACATTCTCTGTGTGTCGTACTGTCTAACTACATTCTCTGTGTGTGTTACTGTCTAACTACATTCTCTGTGTGTGTTACTGTCTAACTACATTCCCTGTGTGTGTTACTGTCTAACTACATTCTCTGTGTGTGTTACTGTCTAACTACATTCCTGTGTGTGTTACTGTCTAACTACATTCTCTGTGTGTGTTACTGTCTAACTACATTCTCTGTGTGTGTTACTGTCTAACTACATTCTCTGTGTGTGTTACTGTCTAACTACATTCTCTGTGTGTGTTACTGTCTAACTACATTCTCTGTGTGTGTTACTGTCTAATACATTCTCTGTGTGTGTTACTGTCTAACTACATTCTCTGTGTGTGTTACTGTCTAACTACATTCTCTGTGTGTGTTACTGTCTAACTACATTCTCTGTGTGTGTTACTGTCTAACTACATTCTCTGTGTGTGTTACTGTCTAACTACATTCTCTGTGTGTGTTACTGTCTAACTACATTCTCTGTGTGTGTTACTGTCTAACTACATTCTCTGTGTGTGTTACTGTCTAACTACATTCTCTGTGTGTGTTACTGTCTAACTACATTCTCTGTGTGTGTTACTGTCTAACTACATTCTCTGTGTGTGTTACTGTCTAACTACATTCTCTGTGTGTGTTACTGTCTAACTACATTCCCTGTGTGTGTTACTGTCAAATACTTTCTCTGTGTGTGTTACTGTCTAACTACATTCTCTGTGTGTGTTACTGTCTAACTACATTCTCTGTGTGTGTTACTGTCTAACTACATTCTCTGTGTGTGTTACTGTCTAACTACATTCTCTGTGTGTGTTACTGTCTAACTACATTCTCTGTGTGTGTTACTGTCTAACTACATTCTCTGTGTGTGTTACTGTCTAACTACATTCTCTGTGTGTGTTACTGTCTAACTACATTCTCTGTGTGTGTTCTGTCTAACTACATTCTCTGTGTGTGTTACTGTCTAACTACATTCTCTGTGTGTGTGACTGTCTAACTACATTCTCTGTGTGTGTTACTGTCTAACTACATTCTCTGTGTGTGTTACTGTCTAACTACATTCTCTGTGTGTGTTCTTTCTAACTACATTCTCTGTGTGTGTTACTGTCTAACTACATTCTCTGTGTGTGTTACTGTCTAACTACATTCTCTGTGTGTGTTACTGTCTAACTACATTCTCTGTGTGTGTTACTGTCCTAACTACATTCTCTGTGTGTGTTACTGTCTAACTACATTCCCTGTGTGTGTTACTGTCTAACTACATTCCCTGTGTGAGTTACTATCTAACTACATTCTCTGTGTGTCGTTACTGTCTAACTAATTTCTCTGTGTGTGTTACTGTCTAACTACATTCTCTGTGTGTGTTACTGTCTAACTACATTCTCTGTGTGTCGTTACTGTCTAAATACATTCTCTGTGTGTGTTACTGTCTAACTACATTCTCTGTGTGTGTTACTGTCTAACTACATTCTCTGTGTGTGTTACTGTCTAACTACATTCCTGTGTGTGTTACTGTCTAAGTACATTCTCTGTGTGTGTTACTGTCTAACTACATTCTCTGTGTGTGTTACGGTCTAACTACATTCTCTGTGTGTCGTGCTGTCTAACTACATTCTCTGTGTGTGTTACTGTCTAACTACATTCTCTGTGTGTGTTACTGTCTAACTACATTCTCTGTGTGTGTTACTGTCTAACTACATTCTCTGTGTGTGTTACTGTCTAACTACATTCTCTGTGTGTGTTCTGTCTAACTACATTCTCTGTGTGTGTTACTGTCTAACTACATTCTTGTGTGTGTTACTGTCTAACTACATTCCTGTGTGTGTTTACTGTCTAACTACATTCTCTGTGTGTGTTACTGTCTAACTACATTTCTGTGTGTGTTACTGTCTAACTACATTCTCTGTGTGTGTTACTGTCTAACTACATTCTCTGTGTGTGTTACTGTCTAACTACATTCTCTGTGTGTGTTACTGTCTAACTACATTCCTGTGTGTGTTACTGTCTAACTACATTCTCTGTGTGTCGTTACTGTCTAACTACATTCTCTGTGTGTGTTACTGTCTAACTACATTCTCTGTGTGTGTTACTGTCTAACTACATTCTCTGTGTGTGTTACTGTCTAACTACATTCCCTGTGTGTGTTACTGTCAAACTACATTCTCTGTGTGTGTTACTGTCTAACTACATTCTCTGTGTGTGTTACTGTCTAACTACATTCTCTGTGTGTGTTACTGTCTAACTACATTCTCTGTGTGTGTTACTGTCTAACTACATTCTCTGTGTGTGTTACTGTCTAACTACATTCTCTGTGTGTGTTACTGTCTACTACATTCCTCTGTGTGT
This sequence comes from Squalus acanthias, assembly GCA_030390025.1. Classification (NCBI taxonomy): domain Eukaryota; kingdom Metazoa; phylum Chordata; class Chondrichthyes; order Squaliformes; family Squalidae; genus Squalus; species Squalus acanthias. The sequence continues at coordinate 310,913 of JASTWF010000262.1, read as the reverse complement.
GTTACTGTCTAACTACATTCTCTGTGTGTGTTACTGTCTAACTACATTCTCTGTGTGTGTTACTGTCTAACTACATTCTCTGTGTGTGTTACTGTCTAACTACATTCTCTGTGTGTGTTACTGTCTAACTACATTCTCTGTGTGTGTTACTGTCTAACTACATTCTCTGTGTGTGTTACTGTCTAACTACATTCTCTGTGTGTGTTACTGTCTAACTACATTCTCTGTGTGTGTTACTGTCTAACTACATTCTCTGTGTGTGTTACTGTCTAACTACATTCCTGTGTGTGTTACTGTCTAACTACATTCTCTGTGTGTGTTACTGTCTAACTACATTCCTGTGTGTGTTACTGTCTAACTACATTCTCTGTGTGTGTTACTGTCTAACTACATTCTCTGTGTGTGTTACTGTCTAACTACATTCTCTGTGTGTGTTACTGTCTAACTACATTCTCTGTGTGTGTTACTGTCTAACTACATTCTCTGTGTGTGTTACTGTCTAACTACATTCTCTGTGTGTGTTACTGTCTAACTACATTCTCTGTGTGTGTTACTGTCTAACTACATTCTCTGTGTGTGTTACTGTCTAACTACATTCTCTGTGTGTGTTACTGTCTAACTACATTCTCTGTGTGTGTTACTGTCTAACTACATTCTCTGTGTGTGTTACTGTCTAACTACATTCTCTGTGTGTGTTACTGTCTAACTACATTCTCTGTGTGTGTTACTGTCTAACTACATTCTCTGTGTGTGTTACTGTCTAACTACATTCTCTGTGTGTGTTACTATCTAACTACATTCTCTGTGTGTGTTACTGTCTAACTACATTCTCTGTGTGTGTTACTGTCTAACTACATTCTCTGTGTGTGTTACTGTCTAACTACATTCTCTGTGTGTGTTACTGTCTAACTACATTCTCTGTGTGTCGTACTATCTAAGTACATTCTCTGTGTGTATTACTGTCTAACTACATTCTCTGTGTGTGTACTGTCTAACTACATTCTCTGTGTGTGTTACTGTCTAACTACATTCTCTGTGTGTGTTACTGTCTAACTACATTCTCTGTGTGTGTTACTGTCTAACTACATTCTCTGTGTGTGTTACTGTCTAACTACATTCCCTGTGTGTGTTACTGTCTAACTACATTCTCTGTGTGTGTTACTGTCTAACTACATTCCTGTGTGTGTTACTGTCTAACTACATTCTCTGTGTGTGTTACTGTCTAACTACATTCCCTGTGTGTGTTACTGTCTAACTACATTCTCTGTGTGTGTTACTGTCTAACTACATCTCTGTGTGTGTTACTGTCTAACTACATTCTTGTGTGTGTTACTGTCTAACTACATTCTCTGTGTGTGTTACTGTCTAACTACATTCTCTGTGTGTGTTACTGTCTAACTACATTCCTGTGTGTGTTACTGTCTAACTACATTCTCTGTGTGTGTACTGTCTAACTACATTCCCTGTGTGTGATACTGTCTAACTACATTCTCTGTGTGTGTTACTGTCTAACTACATTCTCTGTGTGTGTTACTGTCTAACTACATTCTCTGTGTGTGTTACTGTCTAACTACATTCTCTGTGTGTGTTACTGTCTAACTACATTCTCTGTGTGTGTTACTGTCTAACTACATTCTCTGTGTGTGTTACTGTCTAACTACATTCTCTGTGTGTGTTACTGTCTAACTACATTCTCTGTGTGTGTTACTGTCTAACTACATTCTCTGTGTGTGTTACTGTCTAACTACATTCCCTGTGTGTGTTACTGTCTAACTTACATTCTCTGTGTGTGTTACTGTCTAACTACATTCTCTGTGTGTGTTACTGTCTAACTACATTCTCTGTGTGTGTTACTGTCTAACTACATTCCCTGTGTGTTACTGTCTAACTACATTCCCTGTGTGTTACTGTCTAACTACATTCTCTGTGTGTGTTACTGTCTAACTACATTCTCTGTGTGTGTTACTGTCTAACTACATTCCCTGTGTGTCGTGCTGTCTAACTACATTCTCTGTGTGTCGTACTATCTAAGTACATTCTCTGTGTGTATTACTGTCTAACTACATTCTCTGTGTGTGTGCTGTCTAACTACATTCATTGTGTGTGTTACTGTCTAACTACATTCTGTGTGTGTGTAGCTTTCTAACTACATTCTCTGTGTGTGTTCTGTCTAACTACATTCCCGGTTTGTGTTACTGTCTAACTACATTGTCTATGTGTGTTACTGTCTAACTACATTCCCTGTGTGTGTTACTGCCTAACTACATTCTCTGTGTGTGTTACTGTCTAACTACATTTTCTGTGTGTGTTACTGTCTAATTACATTCTCTGTGTGTGTTACTGTCTAACTACATTCTCTGTGTGTCGTGCTGTCTAACTACATTCTCTGTGTGTGTTAATATCTAACCACATTCCCTGTGTGTGTTACTGTCTAACTACATTCTCTGTGTGTGTTACTGTCTAACTACATTCTCTGTGTGTGTTACTGTCTAACTACATTCTCTTTGTGTGTTACTGTCTAAATACATTCCCTGTGTGTGTTACTGTCTAACTACATTCCCTGTGTGTGTTACTGTCAAACTACATTCTCTGTGTGTGTTGCTGTCTAACTACATTCTCTGTGTGTGTTACTGTCTAACTACATTCTCTGTGTGTGTTACTGTCTAACTACATTCTCTGAGTGTGTTACGGTCTACCTACATTCTCTGTGTGTGTTACTGTCTAACAACATTCTCTGTGTGTGTTACTGTCTAACTACATTCCCTGTGTGTGTTACTGTCAAAATACGTTCTCTGTGTGTGTTACTGTCTAACTACATTCTCTGTGTGTGTTACTGTCTAACTACATTCCCGGTGTGTGTTACTGTCTAACTACATTGTCTGTGTGTGTTACAGTCTTACTACATTCTCTGTGTGTGTTACTGTCTAACTACATTCTTTGTGTGTGTTACTGTCTAACTACATTCCTGTGTGTGTTACTGTCGAACTACATTCCCTGTGTGTGTTACTGTCTAACTACATTCTCTGTGTGTGTTACTGTCTAACTACATTCTGTGTGTGTGTTACTGTCTAACTACATTCTCTGTGTGTGTTACTGTCTAACTACATTCTCTGTGTGTGTTACTGTCTAACTACATTCTCTGTGTGTGTTACTGTCTAACTACATTCTCTGTGTGTGTTACTGTCTAACAACATTCTTTGTGTGTGTTACTGTCTAACTACATTCCTGTGTGTGTTACTGTCGAACTACATTCCCTGTGTGTGTTACTGTCTAACTACATTCTCTGTGTGTCGTACTATCTAAGTACATTCTCTGTGTGTATTACTGTCTAACTACATTCTCTGGGATGTTGCTTTCTAACTGCATTCTTTGCGTGTGTTACTGTCTAACTACATTCTCTGTGTGTGTTACTGTCTAACTACATTCTCTGTGTGTGTTACTGTCTAACTACATTCAGTGTGTGTGTTGCTTTCTAACTACATTCTCTGTGTGTCGTGCTGTCTAACTACATTCCTGTGTGTGTTACTGTCTCACTACATTGTCTGTGTGTGTTACTGTCTAACTACATTCTCTGTGTGTGTTACTGTCTAACTACATTCTCTGTGTGTGTTACTGTCTAACTACATTCTCTGTGTGTGTTACTGTCTAACTACATTCTCTTTGTGTGTTACTGTCAAAATACGTTCTCTGTGTGTGTTACTGTCTAACTACTTTCTCTGTGTGTGTTACTGTCTAACTACATTCTCTGTGTGTGTTACTGTCTAACTACATTCTCTGTGTGTGTTACTGTCTAACTACATTCTCTGTGTGTGTTACTGTCTAACTACATTCCTGTGTGTGTTACTGTCGAACTACATTCTCTGTGTGTGTTACTGTCTAACTACATTCCCTGTGTGTGTTACTGTCTAACTACATTCTGTGTGTGTGTTACTGTCTAACTACATTCCCTGTGTGTGTTACTGTCTAACTACATTCCCTGTGTGTCGTGCTGTCTAAGTACATTCCCTGTGTGTGTTACTGTCTAACTACATTCCCTGTGTGTTGTGCTATCTAAGTACATTCTCTGCGTGTGTTACTGTCTAACTACATTCCCTGTGTGTCGTGCTGTCTAACTACATTCTCTGTGTGTGTTACTGTCTAACTACATTCTCTGTGTGTGTTACTGTCTAACTACATTCCGTGTGTCGTGCTGTCTAACTACAGTCTCTGTCTGTGTTACTGTCAAACTACGTTCCCTGTGTGTGTTACTGTCTAACTACATTCTCCGTGTGTGTTACTGTCTAACTACATTCCCTGTGTGTGTTACTGTCTAACTACATTCTCTGTCTGCGTTACTGTCAAACTACGTTCTCTGTGTGTGTTACTGTCTAACCACATTCTCTGTGTGTGTTACTGTCTAACTACATTCTCTGTGTGTGTTACTGTCTAACTACATTCTCTGTGTGTGTTACTGTCTAACTACATTCTCTGTGTGTGTTACTGTCTAACTACATTCTCTGTGTGTGTTACTGTCTAACTACATTCCCTGTGTGTGTTACTGTCAAACTACATTCTCTGTGTGTGTTACTGTCTAACTACATTCTCTGTGTGTGTTACTGTCTAACTACATTCTCTGTGTGTGTTACTGTCTAACTACATTCTCTGTGTGTGTTACTGTCTAACTACATTCTCTGTGTGTGTTACTGTCTAACTACATTCTCTGTGTGTGTTACTGTCTAACTACATTCTCTGTGTGTGTTACTGTCTAACTACATTCTCTGTGTGTGTTACTGTCTAACTACATTCTCTGTGTGTGTTACTGTCTAACTACATTCTCTGTGTGTGTTACTGTCTAACTACATTCACTGTGTGTGTTACTGTCTAACTACATTCACTGTGTGTGTTACTGTCTAACTACATTCTCTGTGTGTGTTACTGTCTAACTACATTCTCTGTGTGTGTTACTGTCTAACTACATTCTCTGTGTGTGTTACTGTCTAACTACATTCTCTGTGTGTGTTACTGTCTAACTACATTCTCTGTGTGTGTTACTGTCTAACTACATTCTCTGTGTGTGTTACTGTCTAACTACATTCTCTGTGTGTGTTACTGTCTAACTACATTCTGTGTGTGTTACTGTCTAACTACATTCTGTGTGTGTGTTACTGTCTAACTACATTCTCTGTGTGTGTTACTGTCTAACTACATTCTCTGTGTGTGTTACTGTCTAACTACATTCTCTGTGTGTGTTACTGTCTAACTACATTCTCTGTGTGTGTTACTGTCTAACTACATTCTCTGTGTGTGTTACTGTCTAACTACATTCTCTGTGTGTGTTACTTTCTAACTACATTCTCTGTGTGTGTTACTGTCTAACTACATTCTCTGTGTGTGTTACTGTCTAAGCTACATTCTCTGTGTGTGTTACTGTCTAACTACATTCTCTGTGTGTGTTACTGTCTAACTACATTCTCTGTGTGTGTTACTGTCTAACTACATTCCCTGTGTGTTACTGTCTAACTACATTCCCTGTGTGTTACTGTCTAACTACATTCTCTGTGTGTGTTACTGTCTAACTACATTCTCTGTGTGTGTTACTGTCTAACTACATTCTCTGTGTGTGTTACTGTCTAACGACATTCCCTGTGTGTGTTACTGTCTAACTACATTCTCTGTGTGTGTTACTGTCTAACTACATTCTCTGTGTGTGTTGCTGTCTAACTACATTCTCTGTGTGTGTTACTGTCTAACTACATTCTCTGTGTGTGTTACTGTCTAACTACATTCTCTGTGTGTGTTACTGTCTAACTACATTCTGTGTGTGTGTTGCTGTCTAACTACATTCTCTGTGTGTCGTGCTGTCTAACTACATTCCCGGTGTGTGTTACTGTCTAACTACATTCTCTGTGTGTGTTACTGTCTAACTACATTCTCTGTGTGTGTTACTGTCTAACTACATTCTCTGTGTGTGTTACTGTCTAACTACATTCTCTGTGTGTCGTGCTGTCTAACTACATTCTCTGTGTGTGTTACTGTCTAACTACATTCTTTGTGTGTGTTACTGTCTAACTACATTCCCTGTGTGTGTTACTGTCTAACTACATTCTCTGTGTGTGTTACTGTCTAACTACATTCCCTGTGTGTGTTACTGTCTAACTACATTCTCTGTGTGTGTTACTGTCTAACTACATTCTCTGTGTGTGTTACTGTCTAACTACATTCTCTGTGTGTGTTACTGTCTAACTACATTCTCTGTGTGTGTTACTGTCAAACTACATTCTCTGTGTGTGTTACTGTCTAACTACATTCTCTGTGTGTGTTACTGTCTAACTACATTCTCTGTGTGTGTTACTGTCTAACTACATTCTCTGTGTGTGTTACTGTCTAACTACATTCCTGTGTGTGTTACTGTCTAACTACATTCTCTGTGTGTGTTACTGTCTAACTACATTCTCTGTGTGTGTTACTGTCTAACTACATTCTCTGTGTGTGTTACTGTCTAACTACATTCTCTGTGTGTGTTACTGTCTAACTACATTCTCTGTGTGTGTTACTGTCTAACTACATTCTCTGTGTGTGTTACTGTCTAACTACATTCTCTGTGTGTGTTACTGTCTAACTACATTCTTTGTGTGTGTTACTGTCTAACTACATTCTGTGTGTGTGTTACTGTCTAACTACATTCCCTGTGTGTGTTACTGTCTAACTACATTCTCTGTGTGTGTTACTGTCTAACTACATTCTTGTGTGTGTTACTGTCTAACTACATTCCTGTGTGTGTTACTGTCGAACTACATTCCCTGTGTGTGTTACTGTCTAACTACATTTTTGTGCGTGTTACTGTCTAACTACATTCTGTGTGTGTGTTACTGTTTAACTACATTCTCTGTGTGTGTTACTGTCTAACTACATTCTCTGTGTGTGTTACTGTCTAACTACATTCTCTGTGTGTGTTACTGTCTAACTACATTCTCTGTGTGTGTTACTGTCTAACTACATTCTTTGTGTGTGTTACTGTCTAACTACATTACCTGTGTGTGTTACTGTCGAACTACATTCCCTGTGTGTGTTACTGTCTAACTACATTCTCTGTGTGTCGTACTATCTAAGGACATTCTCTGTGTGTATTACTGTCTAACTACATTCTCTGGGAATGTTGCTTTCTAACTGCATTCTTTGCGTGTGTTACTGTCTAACTACATTCTCTGTGTGTGTTACTGTCTAACTACATTCATTGTGTGTGTTACTGTCTAACTACATTCAGTGTGTGTGTTGCTTTCTAACTACATTCTCTGTGTGTCGTGCTGTCTAACTACATTCCCGTTGTGTGTTACTGTCTAACTACATTGTCTGTGTGTGTTACTGTCTAACTACATTCCCTGTGTGTGTTACTGTCTAACTACATTCTCTGCGTGTGTTACTGTCTAACTACATTCTCTGTGTGTGTTACTGTCTAACTACATTCTCTGTGTGTGTTACTGTCAAAATACGTTCTCTGTGTGTGTTACTGTCTAACTACTTTCTCTGTGTGTGTTACTGTCTAACTACATTCTCTGTGTGTGTTACTGTCTAACTACATTCTCTGTGTGTGTTACTGTCGAACTACATTCTGTGTGTGTTACTGTCTACTACATTCCCTGTGTGTGTTACTGTCGAACTACATTCTCTGTGTGTGTTACTGTCTAACTACATTCCCTGTGTGTGTTACTGTCTAACTACATTCTGTGTGTGTGTTACTGTCTTACTACATTCCCTGTGTGTGTTACTGTCTAACTACATTCCCTGTGTGTCGTGCTGTCTAAGTACATTCTCTGTGTGTGTTACTGGCTAACTACATTCCCTGTGTGTTGTGCTATCTAAGTACATTCTCTGCGTGTGTTACTGTCTAACTACATTCCCTGTGTGTCGTGCTGTCTAACTACATTCTCTGTGTGTGTTACTGTCTAACTACATTCTCTGTGTGTGTTACTGTCTAACTACATTCCCTGTGTGTCGTGCTGTCTAACTACAGTCTCTGTCTGTGTTACTGTCAAACTACGTTCCCTGTGTGTGTTACTGTCTAACTACATTCTCCGTGTGTGTTACTGTCTAACTACATTCCCTGTGTGTGTTACTGTCCAACTACATTCTCTGTCTGCGTTACTGTCAAACTAAGTTCCCTGTGTGTGTTACTGTCTAACCACATTCTCTGTGTGTGTTACTGTCTAACTACATTCTCTGTGTGTGTTACTGTCTAACTACATTCTCTGTGTGTGTTACTGTCTAACTACATTCTCTGTGTGTGTTACTGTCTAACTACATTCTCTGTGTGTGTTACTGTCTAACTACATTCCCTGTGTGTGTTACTGTCAAAATACGTTCTCTGTGTGTGTTACTGTCTAACTACATTCTCTGTGTGTGTTAGTTTCTAACTACATTCTCTGTGTGTGTTACTGTCTAACTACATTCTCTGTGTGTGTTACTGTCTAACTACATTCTCTGTGTGTGTTACTGTCTAACTACATTCTCTGTGTGTGTTACTGTCTAACTACATTCTCTGTGTGTGTTACTGTCTAACTACATTCTCTGTGTGTGTTACTGTCTAACTACATTCTCTGTGTGTGTTACTGTCTAACTACATTCTCTGTGTGTGTTACTGTCTAACTACATTCACTGTGTGTGTTACTGTATAACTAAATTCACTGTGTGTGTTACTGTCTAACTGCATTCTCTGTGTGTGTTACTGTCTAACTACATTCTCTGTGTGTGTTACTGTCTAACTACATTCCCTGTGTGTGTTACTGTCTAACTACATTCTCTGTGTGTGTTACTGTCTAACTGCATTCTCTGTGTGTGTTACTGTCTAACTACATTCTCTGTGTGTGTTACTGTCTAACTACATTCTCTGTGTGTGTTACTGTCTAACTACATTCTGTGTGTGTGTTACTGTCTAACTACATTCTGTGTGTGTGTTACTCTCTAACTACATTCTCTGTGTGTGTTACTCTCTAACTACATTCTCTGTGTGTGTTACTGTCTAACTACATTCTCTGTGTGTGTTGATGTCCAACAACATTCTCTGTGTGTGTTACTGTCTAACGACATTCCCTGTGTGTGTTACAGTCTAACTACATTCTCTGTGTGTGTTGCTTTCTAACTACATTCTCTCTGTGTGTTGCTGTCTAATTACATTCTCTGTGTGTGTTACTATCTAAGTACATTCTCTGTGTGTGTTACTGTCTAAGTACATTCTCTGTGTGTGTTACTGTCTAACTACATTATCTGTGTGTGTTACTGTCTAACTACATTCCCTGTGTGTTACTGTCCAACTACATTCCCTGTGTGTTACTGTCTAACTACATTCTCTGTGTGTGTTACTGTCTAACTACATTCTCTGTGTGTGTTACTGTCTACCTACATTCCCTGTGTGTCGTGCTGTCTAACGACATTCCCTGTGTGTGTTACTGTCTAACTACATTCTCTGTGTGTGTTACTGTCTAACTACATGCTGTGTGTGTGTTGCTTTCTATCTACATTCTTTGCGTGTGTTACTGTCTAACTACATTCTCTGTGTGTGTTACTGTCTAACTACATTCATTGTGTGTGTTACTGTCTAACTACATTCTGTGTGTGTGTTGCTTTCTAACTACATTCCCTGTGTGTCGTGCTGTCTAACTACATTCCCGGTGTGTGTTACTGTCTAACTACATTGTCTGTGTGTGTTACTGTCTAACTACATTCTCTGTGTGTGTTACTGTCTAACTACATTCTCTGTGTGTGTTACTGTCTTACTACATTCTCTGTGTGTCGTGCTGTCTAACTACATTCTCTGTGTGTGTTACTGTCGAACTACATTCTTTGTGTGTGTTACTGTCTAACTACATTCCCTGTGTGTGTTAATGTCGAACAACATTCTCTGTGTGTGTTACTGTCTAACTACATTCCCTGTGTGTGTTACTGTCGAACTACATTCTCTGTGTGTGTTACTGTCTAACTACATTCCCTGTGTGTGTTACTGTCTAACTACATTCTGTGTGTGTGTTACTGTCTAACTACATTCCCTGTGTGTGTTACTGTCAAAATATGTTCTCTGTGTGTGTTACTGTCTAACTAAATTCTCTGTGTGTGTTACTGTCTAACTACATTCTCTGTGTGTGTTACTGCCGAACTACATTCTCTGTGTGTGTTACTGTCTAACTACATTCCTTGCGTGTGTTACTGTCTAACTACATTCTCTGTGTGTGTTATTGTCTAACTACATTCTCTGTGTGTTTTACTGTCTAACTACATTCTCTGTGTGTGTTACTGTCGAACTACATTCTCTGTGTGTGTTACTGTCTAACTACATTCGCTGTGTGTGTTACTGTCTAACTACATTCTGTGTGTGTTACTGTCTTACTACATTCCTGTGTGTGTTACTGTGTAACTACATTCTTTGTGTGTGTTACTGTCTAACTACATTCTGTGTGTGTGTTACTGTCTAACTACATTCCCTGTGTGTGTTACTGTCAAAATATGTTCTCTGTGTGTGTTACTGTCTAACTACATTCTTTGTGTGTGTTACTGTCTAACTACATTACCTGTGTGTGTTACTGTCGAACTACATTCCCTGTGTGTGTTACTGTCTAACTACATTTTTGTGTGTGTTACTGTCTAACTACATTCTGTGTGTGTGTTACTGTTAACTACATTCTCTGTGTGTGTTACTGTCTAACTACATTCTCTGTGTGTGTTACTGTCTAACTACATTCTCTGTGTGTGTTACTGTCTAACTACATTCTCTGTGTGTGTTACTGTCTAACTACATTCTTTGTGTGTGTTACTGTCTAACTACATTACCTGTGTGTGTTACTGTCGAACTACATTCCCTGTGTGTGTTACTGTCTAACTACATTCTCTGTGTGTCGTACTATCTAAGGACATTCTCTGTGTGTATTACTGTCTAACTACATTCTCTGGGAATGTTGCTTTCTAACTGCATTCTTTGCGTGTGTTACTGTCTAACTACATTCTCTGTGTGTGTTACTGTCTAACTACATTCATTGTGTGTGTTACTGTCTAACTACATTCAGTGTGTGTGTTGCTTTCTAACTACATTCTCTGTGTGTCGTGCTGTCTAACTACATTCCCGTTGTGTGTTACTGTCTCACTACATTGTCTGTGTGTGTTACTGTCTAACTACATTCCCTGTGTGTGTTACTGTCTAACTACATTCTCTGCGTGTGTTACTGTCTAACTACATTCTCTGTGTGTGTTACTGTCTAACTACATTCTCTTTGTGTGTTACTGTCAAAATACGTTCTCTGTGTGTGTTACTGTCTAACTACTTTCTCTGTGTGTGTTACTGTCTAACTACATTCTCTGTGTGTGTTACTGTCTAACTACATTCTCTGTGTGTGTTACTGTCGAACTACATTCTGTGTGTGTGTTACTGTCGTACTACATTCCCTGTGTGTGTTACTGTCGAACTACATTCTCTGTGTGTGTTACTGTCTAACTACATTCCCTGTGTGTGTTACTGTCTAACTACATTCTGTGTGTGTGTTACTGTCTTACTACATTCCCTGTGTGTGTTACTGTCTAACTACATTCCCTGTGTGTCGTGCTGTCTAAGTACATTCCCTGTGTGTGTTACTGGCTAACTACATTCCCTGTGTGTTGTGCTATCTAAGTACATTCTCTGCGTGTGTTACTGTCTAACTACATTCCCTGTGTGTCGTGCTGTCTAACTACATTCTCTGTGTGTGTTACTGTCTAACTACATTCTCTGTGTGTGTTACTGTCTAACTACATTCCGTGTGTCGTGCTGTCTAACTACAGTCTCTGTCTGTGTTACTGTCAAACTACGTTCCCTGTGTGTGTTACTGTCTAACTACATTCTCCGTGTGTGTTACTGTCTAACTACATTCTCTGTGTGTGTTACTGTCTAACTACATTCTCTGTGTGTGTTACTGTCTAACTACAGTTCCCTGTGTGTGTTACTGTCTAACTACATTCTCTGTGTGTGTTACTGTCTAACTACATTCTCTGTGTGTGTTACTGTCTAACTACATTCTCTGTGTGTGTTACTGTCTAACTACATTCTCTGTGTGTGTTACTGTCTAACTACATTCTCTGTGTGTGTTACTGTCTAACTACATTCTCTGTGTGTGTTACTGTCAAACTACGTTCTCTGTGTGTGTTACTGTCTAACTACATTCTCTGTGTGTGTTACGTTTCTAACTACATTCTCTGTGTGTGTTACTGTCTAACTACATTCTCTGTGTGTGTTACTGTCTAACTACATTCTCTGTGTGTGTTACTGTCTAACTACATTCTCTGTGTGTGTTACTGTCTAACTACATTCTCTGTGTGTGTTACTGTCTAACTACATTCTCTGTGTGTGTTACTGTCTAACTACATTCTCTGTGTGTGTTACTGTCTAACTACATTCTCTGTGTGTGTTACTGTCTAACTACATTCACTGTGTGTGTTACTGTATTACTAAATTCACTGTGTGTGTTACTGTCTAACTGCATTCTCTGTGTGTGTTACTGTCTAACTACATTCTCTGTGTGTGTTACTGTCTAACTACATTCCCTGTGTGTGTTACTGTCTAACTACATTCTCTGTGTGTGTTACTGTCTAACTGCATTCTCTGTGTGTGTTACTGTCTAACTACATTCTCTGTGTGTGTTACTGTCTAACTACATTCTCTGTGTGTGTTACTGTCTAACTACATTCTGTGTGTGTGTTACTGTCTAACTACATTCTGTGTGTGTGTTACTCTCTAACTACATTCTCTGTGTGTGTTACTCTCTAACTACATTCTCTGTGTGTGTTACTGTCTAACTACATTCTCTGTGTGTGTTGATGTCCAACAACATTCTCTGTGTGTGTTACTGTCTAACGACATTCCCTGTGTGTGTTACAGTCTAACTACATTCTCTGTGTGTGTTGCTTTCTAACTACATTCTCTCTGTGTGTTGCTGTCTAATTACATTCTCTGTGTGTGTTACTATCTAAGTACATTCTCTGTGTGTGTTACTGTCTAAGTACATTCTCTGTGTGTGTTACTGTCTAACTACATTATCTGTGTGTGTTACTGTCTAACTACATTCCCTGTGTGTTACTGTCCAACTACATTCCCTGTGTGTTACTGTCTAACTACATTCTCTGTGTGTGTTACTGTCTAACTACATTCTCTGTGTGTGTTACTGTCTACCTACATTCCCTGTGTGTCGTGCTGTCTAACGACATTCCCTGTGTGTGTTACTGTCTAACTACATTCTCTGTGTGTGTTACTGTCTAACTACATGCTGTGTGTGTGTTGCTTTCTATCTACATTCTTTGCGTGTGTTACTGTCTAACTACATTCTCTGTGTGTGTTACTGTCTAACTACATTCATTGTGTGTGTTACTGTCTAACTACATTCTGTGTGTGTGTTGCTTTCTAACTACATTCCCTGTGTGTCGTGCTGTCTAACTACATTCCCGGTGTGTGTTACTGTCTAACTACATTGTCTGTGTGTGTTACTGTCTAACTACATTCTCTGTGTGTGTTACTGTCTAACTACATTCTCTGTGTGTGTTACTGTCTTACTACATTCTCTGTGTGTCGTGCTGTCTAACTACATTCTCTGTGTGTGTTACTGTCGAACTACATTCTTTGTGTGTGTTACTGTCTAACTACATTCCCTGTGTGTGTTAATGTCGAACAACATTCTCTGTGTGTGTTACTGTCTAACTACATTCCTGTGTGTGTTACTGTCGAACTACATTCTCTGTGTGTGTTACTGTCTAACTACATTCCCTGTGTGTGTTACTGTCTAACTACATTCTGTGTGTGTGTTACTGTCTAACTACATTCCCTGTGTGTGTTACTGTCAAAATATGTTCTCTGTGTGTGTTACTGTCTAACTAAATTCTCTGTGTGTGTTACTGTCTAACTACATTCTCTGTGTGTGTTACTGTCCGAACTACATTCTCTGTGTGTGTTACTGTCTAACTACATTCCTTGCGTGTGTTACTGTCTAACTACATTCTCTGTGTGTGTTACTGTCTAACTACATTCTCTGTGTGTGTTACTGTCTAACTACATTCTCTGTGTGTGTTACTGTCTAACTACATTCTCTGTGTGTGTTACTGTCTAACTACATTCGCTGTGTGTGTTACTGTCTAACTACATTCTGTGTGTGTGTTACTGTCTTACTACATTCCCTGTGTGTGTTACTGTGTAACTACATTCTTTGTGTGTGTTACTGTCTAACTACATTCTGTGTGTGTGTTACTGTCTAACTACATTCTCTGTGTGTGTTACTGTCTAACTACATTCTCTGTGTGTCGTGCTGTCTAACTACATTCTCTGTGTGTGTTACTGTCTAACTACATTCTCTGTGTGTGTTACTGTCTAACTACATTCCCTGTGTGTGTTACTGTGTAACTACATTCTCTGTGTGTGTTACTGTCTAACTACATTCTCTGTGTGTGTTCCTGTCTAACTACATTCTCTGTGTGTGTTACTGTCTAACTACATTCTCTGTGTGTGTTACTGTCTAACTACATTCCCTGTGTGTGTTACTGTCTAACTACATTCTTTGTGTGTGTTACTGTCTAACTACATTCTGTGTGTGTGTTACTGTCTAACTACATTCTCTGAGTGTGTTACGGTCTAACTACATTCTCTGTGTGTGTTACTGTCTAACTACATTCTCTGTGTGTGTTACTGTCTAACTATATTCCCTGTGTGTGTTACTGTCAAAATATGTTCTCTGTGTGTGTTACTGTCTAACTACATTCTCTGTGTGTGTTACTGTCTAACTACATTCTCTGTGTGTGTTACTGCCGAACTACATTCTCTGTGTTTGTTACTGTCTAACTACATTCTCTGTGTGTGTTACTGTCTAACTACATTCTCTGTGGGTGTTACTGTGTAACTACATTCTCTGTGTGTCGTGCTGTCTAACTACATTCTCTGTGTGTGTTACTGTCTAACGACATTCTCTGTGTGTGTTACTGTCTAACTACATTCTCTGTGTGTGCCACTGTCTAACTACATTCCCTGTGTGTGTTACTGTCTAACTACATTCTCTGTGTGTGTTACTGTCTAACTACATTCTCTGTGTGTGTTATTGTCTAACTACATTCTCTGTGTGTTTTACTGTCTAACTACATTCTCTGTGTGTGTTACTGTCCAACTAAATTCATTGTGTGTGTTACTGTCTAACTACATTCTGTGTGTGTGTTACTGTCTAACTACATTCTCTGCGTGTGTTACTGTCTAACTACATTCCCTGTGTGTGTTACTGTCTGACTACATTCCCTGTGTGTGTTACTGTCTGACTACATTCTCTGTGTGTGTTACTGTCTAACTACATTCTCTGTGTGTGTGTTACTGTCTAACTACATTCTCTCTGTGTGTTACTGTCTAACTACACTCTGTGTGTGTGTGACTGTCTAACTACATTCTGTGTGTGTGTTACTGTCTAACTACATTCTCTGTGTGTGTTACTGTCTAACTACATTCTCTGTGTGTGTTACTTTCTAACTACATTCTCTGTGTGTGTTACTGTCTAACTACATTCTCTGTGTGTGTTACTCTCTAACTACATTCTCTGTGTGTGTTACTGTCGAACGACATTCTCTGTGTGTTTTGATGTCCAACAACATTCCATGTGTGTATTACTGTCTAACGACATTCCCAGTGTGTGTTACTCTCTAACTACATTCTCTGTGTGTGTTACTGTCTAAGCTACATTCTCTGTGTGTGTTACTGTCTAACTACATTCTCTGTGTGTGTTACTGTCTAACTACATTCTCTGTGTGTGTTACTGTCTAACTACATTCCTGTGTGTGTTCTGTCTAACTACATTCTCTGTGTGTGTTGCTGTCTAACTACATTCTCTGTGTGTGTTGCTGTCTAATTACATTCTCTGTGTGTGTTACTGTCTAACTACATTCTCTGTGTGTGTTACTGTCTAAGTACATTCTCTGTGTGTGTTACTGTCTAACTACATTCTCTGTGTGTGTTACTGTCTACCTACATTCCCTGTGTGTGTTACTGTCTAACTACATTCTCTGTGTGTGTTACTGTCTAACTACATTCTCTGTGTGTGTTACTGTCTAACTACATTCTCTGTGTGTGTTACTGTCTAACTACATTCTCTGTGTGTGTTACTGTCTAACTACATTCTCTGTGTGTGTTACTGTCTAACTACATTCCTGTGTGTGTTACTGTCTAACTACATTCTCTGTGTGTGTTACTGTCTAACTACATTCTCTGTGTGTGTTACTGTCTAACTACATTCCTGTGTGTGTTACTGTCTAACTACATTCTGTGTGTGTTACTGTCTAACTACATTCTCTGTGTGTGTTACTGTCTAACTACATTCTCTGTGTGTGTTACTGTCTAACTACATTCTCTGTGTGTGTTACTGTCTAACTACATTCTCTGTGTGTGTTACTGTCTAACTACATTCTCTGTGTGTGTTACTGTCTAACTACATTCTCTGTGTGTGTACTGTCTAACTACATTCTCTGTGTGTGTTACTGTCTAACTACATTCTCTGTGTGTGTTACTGTCTAACTACATTCTCTGTGTGTGTTACTGTCTAACTACATTCTCTGTGTGTGTTACTGTCTAACTACATTCCTGTGTGTGTTACTGTCTAACTACATTCTCTGTGTGTGTTACTGTCTAACTACATTCTCTGTGTGTGTTACTGTCTAACTACATTCTCTGTGTGTGTTACTGTCTAACTACATTCCTGTGTGTGTTACTGTCTAACTACATTCTCTGTGTGTGTTACTGTCTAACTACATTCCTGTGTGTGTTACTGTCTAACTACATTCTCTGTGTGTGTTACTGTCTAACTACATTCTCTGTGTGTGTTACTGTCTAACTACATTCTCTGTGTGTGTTACTGTCTAACTACATTCTCTGTGTGTGTACTGTCTAACTACATTCTCTGTGTGTGTTACTGTCTAACTACATTCTCTGTGTGTGTTACTGTCTAACTACATTCTCTGTGTGTGTTACTGTCTAACTACATTCTCTGTGTGTGTTACTTTCTAACTACATTCTCTGTGGTGTGTTACTGTCTAACTACATTCTCTGTGTGTGTTACTGTCTAACTACATTCTCTGTGTGTGTTACTGTCTAACTACATTCCTGTGTGTGTTACTGTCTAACTACATTCTCTGTGTGTGTTACTGTCTAACTACATTCTCTGTGTGTGTTACTGTCTAACTACATTCTCTGTGTGTGTTACTGTCTAACTACATTCCTTGTGTGTGTTACTGTCTAACTACATTCCTGTGTGTGTTACTGTCTAACTACATTCTCTGTGTGTGTTACTGTCTAACTACATTCTGTTGTGTGTTACTGTCTAACTACATTCTCTGTGTGTGTTACTGTCTAACTACATTCTCTGTGTGTGTTACTGTCTAACTACATTCTCTGTGTGTGTTACTGTCTAACTACATTCTCTGTGTGTGTTACTGTCTAACTACATTCTCTGTGTGTGTTACTGTCTAACTACATTCCCTGTGTGTGTTACTGTCTAACTACATTCTCTGTGTGTGTTACTGTCTAACTACATTCTCTGTGTGTGTTACTGTCTAACTACATTCTCTGTGTGTGTTACTGTCTAACTACATTCTCTGTGTGTGTTACTGTCTAACTACATTCTCTGTGTGTGTTACTGTCTAACTACATTCTCTGTGTGTGTTACTGTCTAACTACATTCTCTGTGTGTGTTACTGTCTAACTACATTCTCTGTGTGTGTTACTGTCTAACTACATTCTCTGTGTGTGTTACTGTCTAACTACATTCTCTGTGTGTGTTACTGTCTAACTACATTCTCTGTGTGTGTTACTGTCGAACTACATTCCTGTGTGTGTTACTGTCTAACTACATTCTCTGTGTGTGTTACTGTCTAACTACATTCTCTGTGTGTGTTACTGTCTAACTACATTCTCTGTGTGTGTTACTGTCTAACTACATTCTCTGTGTGTGTTACTGTCTAACTACATTCTCTGTGTGTGTTACTGTCTAACTACATTCTCTGTGTGTGTTACTGTCTAACTACATTCTCTGTGTGTGTTACTGTCTAACTACATTCTCTGTGTGTGTTACTGTCTAACTACATTCTCTGTGTGTGTTACTGTCTAACTACATTCTTGTGTGTGTTACTGTCTAACTACATTCTCTGTGTGTGTTACTGTCTAACTACATTCTCTGTGTGTGTTACTGTCTAACTACATTCCTGTGTGTGTTACTGTCTAACTACATTCTCTGTGTGTGTTACTGTCTAACTACATTCTCTGTGTGTGTTACTGTCTAACTACATTCTCTGTGTGTGTTACTGTCTAACTACATTCTCTGTGTGTGTTACTGTCTAACTACATTCCCTGTGTGTGTTACTGTCTAACTACATTCTCTGTGTGTGTTACTGTCTAACTACATTCTCTGTGTGTGTTACTGTCTAACTACATTCTCTGTGTGTGTTACTGTCTAACTACATTCTCTGTGTGTGTTACTGTCTAACTACATTCTCTGTGTGTGTTACTGTCTAACTACATTCTCTGTGTGTGTTACTGTCTAACTACATTCTCTGTGTGTGTTACTGTCTAACTACATTCTCTGTGTGTGTTACTGTCTAACTACATTCTCTGTGTGTGTTACTGTCTAACTACATTCTCTGTGTGTGTTACTGTCTAACTACATTCCCTGTGTGTGTTACTGTCTAACTACATTCTCTGTGTGTGTTACTGTCTAACTACATTCTCTGTGTGTGTTACTGTCTAACTACATTCTCTGTGTGTGTTACTGTCTAACTACATTCTCTGTGTGTGTTACTGTCTAACTACATTCTCTGTGTGTGTTACTGTCTAACTACATTCTCTGTGTGTGTTACTGTCTAACTACATTCTCTGTGTGTGTTACTGTCTAACTACATTCTCTGTGTGTGTTACTGTCTAACTACATTCCCTGTGTGTGTTACTGTCTAACTACATTCTCTGTGTGTGTTACTGTCTAACTGCATTCTCTGTGTGTGTTACTGTCTAACTACATTCTCTGTGTGTGTTACTGTCTAACTACATTCTCTGTGTGTGTTACTGTCTAACTACATTCTGTGTGTGTCTTACTGTCTAACTACATTCTTGTGTGTGTTACTCTCTAACTACATTCTCTGTGTGTGTTACTGTCTAACTACATTCTCTGTGTGTGTTACTGTCTAACTACATTCTCTGTGTGTGTTGACTGTCCAACAACATTCTCTGTGTGTGTTACTGTCTAACGACATTCCCTGTGTGTGTTACTGTCTAACTACATTCTCTGTGTGTGTTGCTGTCTAACTACATTCTCTCTGTGTGTTGCTGTCTAATTACATTCTCTGTGTGTGTTACTATCTAAGTACATTCTCTGTGTGTGTTACTGTCTAAGTACATTCTCTGTGTGTGTTACTGTCTAACTACATTATCTGTGTGTGTTACTGTCTAACTACATTCCCTGTGTGTTACTGTCTAACTACATTCCCTGTGTGTTACTGTCTAACTACATTCTCTGTGTGTGTTACTGTCTAACTACATTCTCTGTGTGTGTTACTGTCTACCTACATTCCCTGTGTGTCGTGATGTCTAACGACATTCCCTGTGTGTGTTACTGTCTAACTACATTCTCTGTGTGTGTTACTGTCTAACTACATGCTGTGTGTGTGTTGCTTTCTATCTACATTCTTTGCGTGTGTTACTGTCTAACTACATTCTCTGTGTGTGTTACTGTCTAACTACATTCATTGTGTGTGTTACTGTCTAACTACATTCTGTGTGTGTGTTGCTTTCTAACTACATTCCCTGTGTGTCGTGCTGTCTAACTACATTCCCGGTGTGTGTTACTGTCTAACTACATTGTCTGTGTGTGTTACTGTCTAACTACATTCCCTGTGTGTGTTACTGTCTAACTACATTCTCTGTGTGTGTTACTGTCTAACTACATTCTCTGTGTGTGTTACTGTCTAACTACATTCTCTGTGTGTCGTGCTGTCTAACTACATTCTCTGTGTGTGTTACTGTCTAACTACATTCTCTGTGTGTGTTACTGTCTAACTACATTCCCTGTGTGTGTTACTGTCGAACTACATTCTCTGTGTGTGTTACTGTCTAACTACATTCCCTGTGTGTGTTACTGTCTAACTACATTCTCTGTGTGTGTTACTGTCTAACTACATTCTCTGTGTGTGTTACTGTCTAACTACATTCTCTGTGTGTGTTACTGTCTAACTACATTCTCTGTGTGTTTTACTGTCTAACTACATTCTCTGTGTGTGTTACTGTCTAACTACATTCTCTGTGTGTGTTACTGTCTAACTACATTCGCTGTGTGTGTTACTGTCTAACTACATTCTCTGTGTGTGTTACTGTCTAACTACATTCCCTGTGTGTGTTACTGTGTAACTACATTCTTTGTGTGTGTTACTGTCTAACTACATTCTGTGTGTGTGTTACTGTCTAACTACATTCTCTGTGTGTGTTACTGTCTAACTACATTCTCTGTGTGTCGTGCTGTCTAACTACATTCTCTGTGTGTGTTACTGTCTAACTACATTCTCTGTGTGTGTTACTGTCTAACTACATTCCCTGTGTGTGTTACTGTGTAACTACATTCTCTGAGTGTGTTACTGTCTAACTACATTCTCTGTGTGTGTTCCTGTCGAACTACATTCTCTGTGTGTGTTACTGTCTAACTACATTCTCTGTGTGTGTTACTGTCTAACTACATTCCCTGTGTGTGTTACTGTGTAACTACATTCTTTGTGTGAGTTACTGTCTAACTACATTCTGTGTGTGTGTTACTGTCTAACTACATTCTCTGAGTGTGTTACGGTCTAACTACATTCTCTGTGTGTGTTACTGTCTAACTACATTCTCTGTGTGTGTTACTGTCTAACTACATTCCCTGTGTGTGTTACTGTCTAACTACTTTCTCTGTGTGTGTTACTGTCTAACTACATTCTCTGTGTGTGTTACTGTCTAACTACATTCTCTGTGTGTGTTACTGTCTAACTACATTCTCTGTGTGTGTTACTGTCTAACTACATTCACTGTGTGTGTTACTGTCTAACTACATTCTCTGTGTGTGTTACTGTCTAACTACATTCTCTGTGTGTGTTACTGTCTAACTACATTCTCTGTGTGTGTTACTGTCTAACTACATTCTCTGTGTGTGTTACTGTCTAACTACATTCTCTGTGTGTGTTACTGTCTAACTACATTCTCTGTGTGTGTTACTGTCTAACTACATTCTCTGTGTGTGTTACTGTCTAACTACATTCTCTGTGTGTGTTACTGTCTAACTACATTCTCTGTGTGTGTTACTGTCTAACTACATTCTCTGTGTGTGTTACTCTCTAACTACATTCTCTGTGTGTGTTACTCTCTAACTACATTCTCTGTGTGTGTTACTGTCTAACTACATTCTCTGTGTGTGTTGATGTCCAACAACATTCTCTGTGTGTGTTACTGTCTAACGACATTCCCTGTGTGTGTTACAGTCTAACTACATTCTCTGTGTGTGTTGCTTTCTAACTACATTCTCTCTGTGTGTTGCTGTCTAATTACATTCTCTGTGTGTGTTACTATCTAAGTACATTCTCTGTGTGTGTTACTGTCTAAGTACATTCTCTGTGTGTGTTACTGTCTAACTACATTATCTGTGTGTGTTACTGTCTAACTACATTCCCTGTGTGTTACTGTCTAACTACATTCCCTGTGTGTTACTGTCTAACTACATTCTCTGTGTGTGTTACTGTCTAACTACATTCTCTGTGTGTGTTACTGTCTACCTACATTCCCTGTGTGTCGTGATGTCTAACGACATTCCCTGTGTGTGTTACTGTCTAACTACATTCTCTGTGTGTGTTACTGTCTAACTACATGCTGTGTGTGTGTTGCTTTCTATCTACATTCTTTGCGTGTGTTACTGTCTAACTACATTCTCTGTGTGTGTTACTGTCTAACTACATTCATTGTGTGTGTTACTGTCTAACTACATTCTGTGTGTGTGTTGCTTTCTAACTACATTCCCTGTGTGTCGTGCTGTCTAACTACATTCCCGGTGTGTGTTACTGTCTAACTACATTGTCTGTGTGTGTTACTGTCTAACTACATTCCCTGTGTGCGTTACTGTCTAACTACATTCTCTGTGTGTGTTACTGTCTAACTACATTCTCTGTGTGTGTTACTGTCTTACTACATTCTCTGTGTGTCGTGCTGTCTAACTACATTCTCTGTGTGTGTTACTGTCGAACTACATTCTTTGTGGGTGTTACTGTCGAACTACATTCCCTGTGTGTGTTAATGTCGAACAACATTCTCTGTGTGTGTTACTGTCTAACTACATTCCCTGTGTGTGTTACTGTCGAACTACATTCTCTGTGTGTGTTACTGTCTAACTACATTCTCTGTGTGTGTTACTGTCTAACTACATTCTCTGTGTGTGTTATTGTCTAACTACATTCTCTGTGTGTTTTACTGTCTAACTACATTCTCTGTGTGTGTTACTGTCGAACTACATTCTCTGTGTGTGTTACTGTCTAACTACATTCGCTGTGTGTGTTACTGTCTAACTACATTCTGTGTGTGTGTTACTGTCTTACTACATTCCCTGTGTGTGTTACTGTGTAACTACATTCTTTGTGTGTGTTACTGTCTAACTACATTCTGTGTGTGTGTTACTGTCTAACTACATTCTCTGTGTGTGTTACTGTCTAACTACATTCTCTGTGTGTCGTGCTGTCTAACTACATTCTCTGTGTGTGCTCCTGTCTAACTACATTCTCTGTGTGTGTTACTGTCTAACTACATTCTCTGTGTGTGTTACTGTCTAACTACATTCTCTGTGTGTGTTACTGTCTAACTATATTCCCTGTGTGTGTTAAGGTCAAAATATGTTCTCTGTGTGTGTTACTGTCTAACTACATTCTCTGTGTGTGTTACTGTCTAACTACATTCTCTGTGTGTGTTACTGCGAACTACATTCTCTGTGTTTGTTACTGTCTAACTACATTCTCTGTGTGTGTTACTGTCTAACTACATTCTCTGTGTGTGTTACTGTCTAACTACATTCTGTGTGTGTGTTACTGTCTAACTACATTCTCTGTGTGTGTTACTGTCTAACGACATTCTCTGTGTGTGTTACTGTCTAACTACATTCTCTGTGTGTGCCACTGTCTAACTACATTCTCTGTGTGTGTGACTGTCTAACTACATTCTGTGTGTGTGTTACTGTCTAACTACATTCTCTGTGTGTGTTACTGTCTAACTACATTCTCTGTGTGTGTTGCTTTCTAACTACATTCTCTGTGTGTGTTACTGTCTAACTACATTCTCTGTGTGTGTTACTCTCTAACTACATTCTCTGTGTGTGTTACTGTCGAACGACATTCTCTGTGTGTTTTGATGTCCAACAACATTCTATGTGTGTATTACTGTCTAACGACATTCCCAGTGTGTGTTACTCTCTAATTAAATTCTCTGTGTGAGTTACTATCTAAGTACATTCTCTGTGTGTGTTACTGTCTAAGTATATTCTCTGTGTGTGTTACTGTCTAACTACATTCTCTGTGTGTGTTACTGTCTAACTACATTCCCTGTGTGTCGTGCTGTCTAACTACATTCTCTGTGTGTGTTGCTTTCTAACTACATTCTCTGTGTGTGTTGCTGTCTAATTACATTCTCTGTGTGTGTTACTATCTAAGTACATTCTCTGTGTGTGTTACTGTCTAAGTACATTCTCTGTGTGTGTTACTGTCTAACTACATTCTCTGAGTGTGTTACGGTCTACCTACATTCCCTGTGTGTCGTGCTGTCTAACTACATTCTCTGTGTGTCGTACTATCTAATACATTCTCTGTATGTATTACTGTCTAACTACATTCTCTGTGTGTGTTGCTTTCTAACTACATTCTTTGCGTGTGTTACTGTCTAACTACATTCTCTGTGTGTGTTACTGTCTAACTACATTCATTGTGTGTGTTACTGTCTAACCACATTCTGTGTGTGTGTTGCTTTCTAACTACATTCTGTGTGTGTATTACTGTCTAACTACATTCCCGGTGTGTGTTACTGTCTAACTACATTGTCTGTGTGTGTTACTGTCTAACTACATTCTGTGTGTGTGTTACTGTGTAACTACATTCTCTGTGTGTGTTACTGTCTAACTACATTTTCTGTGTGTGTTACTGTCTTCCTACATTCCCTGTGTTTTGTGCTGTCTAACTACATTCTCTGTGTGTCGTACTATCTAAATACATTCTCTGTGTGTATTACTGTCTAACTGCATTCTCTGTGTGTGTTGCTATCTAACTACATTCTCTGTGTGTCGTGCTGTCTAACTACATTCCCTGTGTGTGTTACTGTCAAACTACGTTCTCTGTGTGTGTTGCTGTCTAACTACATTCTCTGTGTGTGTTACTGTCTAACTACATTCTCTGTGTGTGTTACTGTCTAACTACATTCTCTGAGTGTGTTACGGTCTACCTACATTCTCTGTGTGTGTTACTGTCTAACTACATTCTCTGTGTGTGTTACTGTCTAACTACATTCCCTGTGTGTGTTGCTGTCAAAATACGTTCTCTGTGTGTGTTACTGTCTAACTACTTTCTCTGTGTGTGTTACTGTCTAACTACATTCTCTGTGTGTCGTGCTGTCTAACTACATTCTCTGTGTGTGTTGCTGTCTAACTACATTCTCTGTGTGTGTTACTGTCTAACTACATTCTCTGTGTGTGTTACTGTCTAACTACATTCTCTGTGTGTGTTACTGTCTAACTACTTTCCCTGTGTGTGTTACTGTCTAACTACATTCTCCGTGTGTGTTACTGTCTAACTACATTCTCTGTGTGTGTTACTGTCTAACTACATTCTCTGTGTGTGTTACTGTCTAACTACATTCACTGTGTGTGTTACTGTCTAACTACATTCTCTGTGTGTGTTACTGTCTAACTACATTCTCTGTGTGTGTTACTGTCTAACTACATTCTCTGTGTGTGTTACTGTCTAACTACATTCTCTGTGTGTGTTACTGTCTAACTACATTCTCTGTGTGTGTTACTGTCTAACTACATTCTCTGTGTGTGTGTTACTGTCTAACTACATTCTCTGTGTGTGTTACTGTCTAACTACATTCTCTGTGTGTGTTACTGTCTAACTACATTCTCTGTGTGTGTTACTGTCTAACTACATTCTCTGTGTGTGTTACTGTCTAACTACATTCTCTGTGTGTGTTACTGTCTAACTACATTCTCTGTGTGTGTTACTGTCTAACTACATTCTCTGTGTGTGTTACTGTCTAACTACATTCTCTGTGTGTGTTACTGTCTAACTACATTCTCTGTGTGTGTTACTGTCTAACTACATTCCTGTGTGTGTTACTGTCTAACTACATTCTCTGTGTGTGTTACTGTCTAACTACATTCTCTCTGTGTGTTACTGTCGAACTACATTCTCTGTGTGTGTTACTGTCTAACTACATTCTCTGTGTGTGTTACTGTCTAACTACATTCTCTGTGTGTGTTACTGTCTAACTACATTCCCTGTGTGTCGTACTATCTAAGTACATTCTCTGTGTGTATTGCTGTCTAACTACATTCTCTGTGTGTCGTACTATCTAAGTACATTCTCTGTGTATATTACTGTCTAACTACATTCTCTATGTGTTTTGCTTTCTAACTACATTCTTTGCGTGTGTTACTGTCTAACTACATTCTCTGTGTGTGTTACTGCCTAACTACATTCTGTGTGTGTGTTGCTTTCTAACTACATTCTCTGTGTGTCGTGCTGTCTAACTACATTCCCGGTGTGTGTTACTGTCTAACTACATTGTCTGTGTGTGTTACTGTCTAACTACATTCCCTGTGTGTGTTACTGTCTAACTACATTCTCTGTGTGTGTTACTGTCTAACTACATTCTCTGTGTGTGTTACTGTCTAACTACATTCTCTGTGTGTCGTGCTGTCTAACTACATTCTCTGTGTGTGTTACTGTCTAACTACATTCTCTGTGTGTGTTACTGTCTAACTACATTCCCTGTGTGTGTTACTGTCTAACTACATTCTCTGTGTGTGTTACTGTCTAACTACATTCCCTGTGTGTGTTACTGTCTAACTACATTCTCTGTGTGTGTTACTGTCTAACTACATTCTCTGTGTGTGTTACTGTCTAACTACATTCTCTGTGTGTGTTACTGTCTAACTACATTCTCTGTGTGTGTTACTGTCTAACTACATTCCCTGTGTGTGTTACTGTCTAACTACATTCTCTGTGTGTGTTACTGTCTAACTACATTCTCTGTGTGTGTTACTGTCTAACTACATTCTCTGTGTGTGTTACTGTCTAACTACATTCTCTGTGTGTGTTACTGTCTAACTACATTCTCTGTGTGTGTTGCTGTCTAATTACATTCTCTGTGTGTGTTACTGTCTAAGTACATACTCTGTGTGTGTTACTGTCTAACTACATTCTCTGTGTGTGTTACTGTCTAACTACATTCCCTGTGTGTTACTGTCTAACTACATTCCCTGTGTGTTACTGTCTAACTACATTCTCTGTGTGTGTTACTGTCTAACTACATTCTCTGTGTGTGTTACTGTCTACCTACATTCCCTGTGTGTCGTGCTGTCTAACTACATTCTCTGTGTGTCGTACTATCTAAGTACATTCTCTGTGTGTATAACTGTCTAACTACATTCTCTGTGTGTGTTGCTTTCTAACTACATTCATTGTGTGTGTTACTGTCTAACGACATTCTGTGTGTGTGTTGCTTTCTAACTACATTCCCTGTGTGTCGTGCTGTCTAACTACATTCCCGGTTTGTGTTACTGTCTAACTACATTGTCTATGTGTGTTACTGTCTAACTACATTCCCTGTGTGTGTTACTGCCTAACTACATTCTCTGTGTGGGTTACTGTCTAACTACTTTTTCTGTGTGTGTTACTGTCTAATTACATTCTCTGTGTGTGTTACTGTCTAACTACATTCTCTGTGTGTCGTGCTGTCTAACTACATTCTCTGTGTGTGTTAATATCTAACCACATTCCCTGTGTGTGTTACTGTCTAACTACATTCTCTGTGTGTGTTACTGTCTAACTACATTCTCTGTGTGTGTTACTGTCTAACTACATTCTCTTTGTGTGTTACTGTCTAAATACATCCCTGTGTGTGTTACTGTCTAACTACATTCCCTGTGTGTGTTACTGTCAAACTACATTCTCTGTGTGTGTTGCTGTCTAACTACATTCTCTGTGTGTGTTACTGTCTAACTACATTCTCTGTGTGTGTTACTGTCTAACTACATTCTCTGTGTGTGTTACGGTCTAACTACATTCTCTGTGTGTGTTACTGTCTAACTACATTCTCTGTGTGTGTTACTGTCTAACTACATTCCCTGTGTGTGTTACTGTCAAAATACGTTCTCTGTGTGTGTTACTGTCTAACTACATTCTCTGTGTGTCGTGCTGTCTAACTACATTCCCGGTGTGTGTTACTGTCTAACTACATTGTCTGTGTGTGTTACAGTCTTACTACATTCTCTGTGTGTGTTACTGTCTAACTACATTCTTTGTGTGTGTTACTGTCTAACTACATTACCTGTGTGTGTTACTGTCGAACTACATTCCCTGTGTGTGTTACTGTCTAACTACATTTTTGTGCGTGTTACTGTCTAACTACATTCTGTGTGTGTGTTACTGTTTAACTACATTCTCTGTGTGTGTTACTGTCTAACTACATTCTCTGTGTGTGTTACTGTCTAACTACATTCTCTGTGTGTGTTACTGTCTAACTACATTCTCTGTGTGTGTTACTGTCTAACTACATTCTTTGTGTGTGTTACTGTCTAACTACATTACCTGTGTGTGTTACTGTCGAACTACATTCCCTGTGTGTGTTACTGTCTAACTACATTCTCTGTGTGTCGTACTATCTAAGTACATTCTCTGTGTGTATTACTGTCTAACTACATTCTCTGGGAATGTTGCTTTCTAACTGCATTCTTTGCGTGTGTTACTGTCTAACTACATTCTCTGTGTGTGTTACTGTCTAACTACATTCATTGTGTGTGTTACTGTCTAACTACATTCAGTGTGTGTGTTGCTTTCTAACTACATTCTCTGTGTGTCGTGCTGTCTAACTACATTCCCGTTGTGTGTTACTGTCTCACTACATTGTCTGTGTGTGTTACTGTCTAACTACATTCCCTGTGTGTGTTACTGTCTAACTACATTCTCTGCGTGTGTTACTGTCTAACTACATTCTCTGTGTGTGTTACTGTCTAACTACATTCTCTTTGTGTGTTACTGTCAAAATACGTTCTCTGTGTGTGTTACTGTCTAACTACTTTCTCTGTGTGTGTTACTGTCTAACTACATTCTCTGTGTGTGTTACTGTCTAACTACATTCTCTGTGTGTGTTACTGTCGAACTACATTCTGTGTGTGTGTTACTGTCGTACTACATTCCCTGTGTGTGTTACTGTCGAACTACATTCTCTGTGTGTGTTACTGTCTAACTACATTCCCTGTGTGTGTTACTGTCTAACTACATTCTGTGTGTGTGTTACTGTCTTACTACATTCCCTGTGTGTGTTACTGTCTAACTACATTCCCTGTGTGTCGTGCTGTCTAAGTACATTCCTGTGTGTGTTACTGGCTAACTACATTCCCTGTGTGTTGTGCTATCTAAGTACATTCTCTGCGTGTGTTACTGTCTAACTACATTCCCTGTGTGTCGTGCTGTCTAACTACATTCTCTGTGTGTGTTACTGTCTAACTACATTCTCTGTGTGTGTTACTGTCTAACTACATTCCCTGTGTGTCGTGCTGTCTAACTACAGTCTCTGTCTGTGTTACTGTCAAACTACGTTCCCTGTGTGTGTTACTGTCTAACTACATTCTCCGTGTGTGTTACTGTCTAACTACATTCCCTGTGTGTGTTACTGTCCAACTACATTCTCTGTCTGCGTTACTGTCAAACTAAGTTCCCTGTGTGTGTTACTGTCTAACCACATTCTCTGTGTGTGTTACTGTCTAACTACATTCTCTGTGTGTGTTACTGTCTAACTACATTCTCTGTGTGTGTTACTGTCTAACTACATTCTCTGTGTGTGTTACTGTCTAACTACATTCTCTGTGTGTGTTACTGTCTAACTACATTCCCTGTGTGTGTTACTGTCAAAATACGTTCTCTGTGTGTGTTACTGTCTAACTACATTCTCTGTGTGTGTTAGTTTCTAACTACATTCTCTGTGTGTGTTACTGTCTAACTACATTCTCTGTGTGTGTTACTGTCTAACTACATTCTCTGTGTGTGTTACTGTCTAACTACATTCTCTGTGTGTGTTACTGTCTAACTACATTCTCTGTGTGTGTTACTGTCTAACTACATTCTCTGTGTGTGTTACTGTCTAACTACATTCTCTGTGTGTGTTACTGTCTAACTACATTCTCTGTGTGTGTTACTGTCTAACTACATTCACTGTGTGTGTTACTGTATTACTAAATTCACTGTGTGTGTTACTGTCTAACTGCATTCTCTGTGTGTGTTACTGTCTAACTACATTCTCTGTGTGTGTTACTGTCTAACTACATTCCCTGTGTGTGTTACTGTCTAACTACATTCTCTGTGTGTGTTACTGTCTAACTGCATTCTCTGTGTGTGTTACTGTCTAACTACATTCTCTGTGTGTGTTACTGTCTAACTACATTCTCTGTGTGTGTTACTGTCTAACTACATTCTGTGTGTGTGTTACTGTCTAACTACATTCTGTGTGTGTGTTACTCTCTAACTACATTCTCTGTGTGTGTTACTCTCTAACTACATTCTCTGTGTGTGTTACTGTCTAACTACATTCTCTGTGTGTGTTGATGTCCAACAACATTCTCTGTGTGTGTTACTGTCTAACGACATTCCCTGTGTGTGTTACAGTCTAACTACATTCTCTGTGTGTGTTGCTTTCTAACTACATTCTCTCTGTGTGTTGCTGTCTAATTACATTCTCTGTGTGTGTTACTATCTAAGTACATTCTCTGTGTGTGTTACTGTCTAAGTACATTCTCTGTGTGTGTTACTGTCTAACTACATTATCTGTGTGTGTTACTGTCTAACTACATTCCCTGTGTGTTACTGTCCAACTACATTCCCTGTGTGTTACTGTCTAACTACATTCTCTGTGTGTGTTACTGTCTAACTACATTCTCTGTGTGTGTTACTGTCTACCTACATTCCCTGTGTGTCGTGCTGTCTAACGACATTCCCTGTGTGTGTTACTGTCTAACTACATTCTCTGTGTGTGTTACTGTCTAACTACATGCTGTGTGTGTGTTGCTTTCTATCTACATTCTTTGCGTGTGTTACTGTCTAACTACATTCTCTGTGTGTGTTACTGTCTAACTACATTCATTGTGTGTGTTACTGTCTAACTACATTCTGTGTGTGTGTTGCTTTCTAACTACATTCCCTGTGTGTCGTGCTGTCTAACTACATTCCCGGTGTGTGTTACTGTCTAACTACATTGTCTGTGTGTGTTACTGTCTAACTACATTCTCTGTGTGTGTTACTGTCTAACTACATTCTCTGTGTGTGTTACTGTCTTACTACATTCTCTGTGTGTCGTGCTGTCTAACTACATTCTCTGTGTGTGTTACTGTCGAACTACATTCTTTGTGTGTGTTACTGTCTAACTACATTCCCTGTGTGTGTTAATGTCGAACAACATTCTCTGTGTGTGTTACTGTCTAACTACATTCCCTGTGTGTGTTACTGTCGAACTACATTCTCTGTGTGTGTTACTGTCTAACTACATTCCCTGTGTGTGTTACTGTCTAACTACATTCTGTGTGTGTGTTACTGTCTAACTACATTCCCTGTGTGTGTTACTGTCAAAATATGTTCTCTGTGTGTGTTACTGTCTAACTAAATTCTCTGTGTGTGTTACTGTCTAACTACATTCTCTGTGTGTGTTACTGCCGAACTACATTCTCTGTGTGTGTTACTGTCTAACTACATTCCTTGCGTGTGTTACTGTCTAACTACATTCTCTGTGTGTGTTATTGTCTAACTACATTCTCTGTGTGTTTTACTGTCTAACTACATTCTCTGTGTGTGTTACTGTCGAACTACATTCTCTGTGTGTGTTACTGTCTAACTACATTCGCTGTGTGTGTTACTGTCTAACTACATTCTGTGTGTGTGTTACTGTCTTACTACATTCCCTGTGTGTGTTACTGTGTAACTACATTCTTTGTGTGTGTTACTGTCTAACTACATTCTGTGTGTGTGTTACTGTCTAACTACATTCCCTGTGTGTGTTACTGTCAAAATATGTTCTCTGTGTGTGTTACTGTCTAACTACATTCTTTGTGTGTGTTACTGTCTAACTACATTACCTGTGTGTGTTACTGTCGAACTACATTCCCTGTGTGTGTTACTGTCTAACTACATTTTTGTGCGTGTTACTGTCTAACTACATTCTGTGTGTGTGTTACTGTTTAACTACATTCTCTGTGTGTGTTACTGTCTAACTACATTCTCTGTGTGTGTTACTGTCTAACTACATTCTCTGTGTGTGTTACTGTCTAACTACATTCTCTGTGTGTGTTACTGTCTAACTACATTCTTTGTGTGTGTTACTGTCTAACTACATTACCTGTGTGTGTTACTGTCGAACTACATTCCCTGTGTGTGTTACTGTCTAACTACATTCTCTGTGTGTCGTACTATCTAAGTACATTCTCTGTGTGTATTACTGTCTAACTACATTCTCTGGGATGTTGCTTTCTAACTGCATTCTTTGCGTGTGTTACTGTCTAACTACATTCTCTGTGTGTGTTACTGTCTAACTACATTCATTGTGTGTGTTACTGTCTAACTACATTCAGTGTGTGTGTTGCTGTCTAACTACATTCTCTGTGTGTCGTGCTGTCTAACTACATTCCTGTGTGTGTTACTGTCTAACTACATTCTCTGTGTGTGTTACTGTCTAACTACATTCTCTGTGTGTTATGTCAAAGTAATTCCTGTGTGTTACTGTCTAACTACATTCCCTGTGTGTGTTACTGTCTAACTACATTCTCTGCGTGTGTTACTGTCTAACTACATTCTCTGTGTGTGTTACTGTCTAACTACATTCTCTGTGTGTGTTACTGTCTAACTACATTCTCTGTGTGTGTTACTGTCTAACTACATTCTCTGTGTGTGTTACTGTCTAACTACATTCTCTGTGTGTGTTACTGTCTAACTACATTCTCTGTGTGTGTTACTGTCTAACTACATTCTGTGTGTGTTACTGTCTTACTACATTCCCTGTGTGTGTTACTGTCTAACTACATTCTCTGTGTGTGTTACTGTCTAACTACATTCCCTGTGTGTGTTACTGTCTAACTACATTCTCTGTGTGTGTTACTGTCTAACTACATTCTCTGTGTGTGTTACTGTCTAACTACATTCCCTGTGTGTCGTGCTGTCTAAGTACATTCCCTGTGTGTGTTACTGGCTAACTACATTCCCTGTGTGTTGTGCTATCTAAGTACATTCTCTGCGTGTGTTACTGTCTAACTACATTCCCTGTGTGTCGTGCTGTCTAACTACATTCTCTGTGTGTGTTACTGTCTAACTACATTCTCTGTGTGTGTTACTGTCTAACTACATTCCCTGTGTGTCGTGCTGTCTAACTACAGTCTCTGTCTGTGTTACTGTCAAACTACGTTCCCTGTGTGTGTTACTGTCTAACTACATTCTCCGTGTGTGTTACTGTCTAACTACATTCCCTGTGTGTGTTACTGTCCAACTACATTCTCTGTCTGCGTTACTGTCAAACTAAGTTCCCTGTGTGTGTTACTGTCTAACCACATTCTCTGTGTGTGTTACTGTCTAACTACATTCTCTGTGTGTGTTACTGTCTAACTACATTCTCTGTGTGTGTTACTGTCTAACTACATTCTCTGTGTGTGTTACTGTCTAACTACATTCTCTGTGTGTGTTACTGTCTAACTACATTCCCTGTGTGTGTTACTGTCAAAATACGTTCTCTGTGTGTGTTACTGTCTAACTACATTCTCTGTGTGTGTTAGTTTCTAACTACATTCTCTGTGTGTGTTACTGTCTAACTACATTCTCTGTGTGTGTTACTGTCTAACTACATTCTCTGTGTGTGTTACTGTCTAACTACATTCTCTGTGTGTGTTACTGTCTAACTACATTCTCTGTGTGTGTTACTGTCTAACTACATTCTCTGTGTGTGTTACTGTCTAACTACATTCTCTGTGTGTGTTACTGTCTAACTACATTCTCTGTGTGTGTTACTGTCTAACTACATTCACTGTGTGTGTTACTGTATTACTACATTCACTGTGTGTGTTACTGTCTAACTGCATTCTCTGTGTGTGTTACTGTCTAACTACATTCTCTGTGTGTGTTACTGTCTAACTACATTCCCTGTGTGTGTTACTGTCTAACTACATTCTCTGTGTGTGTTACTGTCTAACTGCATTCTCTGTGTGTGTTACTGTCTAACTACATTCTCTGTGTGTGTTACTGTCTAACTACATTCTCTGTGTGTGTTACTGTCTAACTACATTCTGTGTGTGTGTTACTGTCTAACTACATTCTGTGTGTGTGTTACTCTCTAACTACATTCTCTGTGTGTGTTACTCTCTAACTACATTCTCTGTGTGTGTTACTGTCTAACTACATTCTCTGTGTGTGTTGATGTCCAACAACATTCTCTGTGTGTGTTACTGTCTAACGACATTCCCTGTGTGTGTTACAGTCTAACTACATTCTCTGTGTGTGTTGCTTTCTAACTACATTCTCTCTGTGTGTTGCTGTCTAATTACATTCTCTGTGTGTGTTACTATCTAAGTACATTCTCTGTGTGTGTTACTGTCTAAGTACATTCTCTGTGTGTGTTACTGTCTAACTACATTATCTGTGTGTGTTACTGTCTAACTACATTCCCTGTGTGTTACTGTCCAACTACATTCCCTGTGTGTTACTGTCTAACTACATTCTCTGTGTGTGTTACTGTCTAACTACATTCTCTGTGTGTGTTACTGTCTACCTACATTCCCTGTGTGTCGTGCTGTCTAACGACATTCCCTGTGTGTGTTACTGTCTAACTACATTCTCTGTGTGTGTTACTGTCTAACTACATGCTGTGTGTGTGTTGCTTTCTATCTACATTCTTTGCGTGTGTTACTGTCTAACTACATTCTCTGTGTGTGTTACTGTCTAACTACATTCATTGTGTGTGTTACTGTCTAACTACATTCTGTGTGTGTGTTGCTTTCTAACTACATTCCCTGTGTGTCGTGCTGTCTAACTACATTCCCGGTGTGTGTTACTGTCTAACTACATTGTCTGTGTGTGTTACTGTCTAACTACATTCTCTGTGTGTGTTACTGTCTAACTACATTCTCTGTGTGTGTTACTGTCTTACTACATTCTCTGTGTGTCGTGCTGTCTAACTACATTCTCTGTGTGTGTTACTGTCGAACTACATTCTTTGTGTGTGTTACTGTCTAACTACATTCCTGTGTGTGTTACTGTCTAACTACATTCTCTGTGTGTGTTACTGTCTAACTACATTCCCTGTGTGTGTTACTGTCGAACTACATTCTCTGTGTGTGTTACTGTCTAACTACATTCCCTGTGTGTGTTACTGTCTAACTACATTCTGTGTGTGTGTTACTGTCTAACTACATTCCCTGTGTGTGTTACTGTCAAAATATGTTCTCTGTGTGTGTTACTGTCTAACTAAATTCTCTGTGTGTGTTACTGTCTAACTACATTCTCTGTGTGTGTTACTGCCGAACTACATTCTCTGTGTGTGTTACTGTCTAACTACATTCCTTGTGTGTGTTACTGTCTAACTACATTCTCTGTGTGTGTTACTGTCTAACTACATTCTCTGTGTGTGTTACTGTCTAACTACATTCTCTGTGTGTGTTACTGTCGAACTACATTCTCTGTGTGTGTTACTGTCTAACTACATTCGCTGTGTGTGTTACTGTCTAACTACATTCTGTGTGTGTGTTACTGTCTTACTACATTCCCTGTGTGTGTTACTGTGTAACTACATTCTTTGTGTGTGTTACTGTCTATCTACATTCTGTGTGTGTGTTACTGTCTAACTACATTCTCTGTGTGTGTTACTGTCTAACTACATTCTCTGTGTGTCGTGCTGTCTAACTACATTCTCTGTGTGTGTTACTGTCTAACTACATTCTCTGTGTGTGTTACTGTCTAACTACATTCCCTGTGTGTGTTACTGTGTAACTACATTCTCTGTGTGTGTTACTGTCTAACTACATTCTCTGTGTGTGTTCCTGTCGAACTACATTCTCTGTGTGTGTTACTGTCTAACTACATTCTCTGTGTGTGTTACTGTCTAACTACATTCCCTGTGTGTGTTACTGTGTAACTACATTCTTTGTGTGTGTTACTGTCTAACTACATTCTCTGTGTGTGTTACTGTCTAACTACATTCTCTGTGTGTGTTACTGTCTAACTACATTCTCTGTGTGTGTTACTGTCTAACTACATTCTCTGTGTGTGTTACTGTCTAACTACATTCTCTGTGTGTGTTACTGTCTAACTACATTCTCTGTGTGTGTTACTGTCTAACTACATTCTCTGTGTGTGTTACTGTCTAACTACATTCTCTGTGTGTGTTACTGTCTAACTACATTCTCTGTGTTTGTTACTGTCTAACTACATTCTCTGTGTGTGTTACTGTCTAACTACATTCTCTGTGTGTGTTACTGTCTAACTACATTCTCTGTGTGTCGTGCTGTCTAACTACATTCTCTGTGTGTGTTACTGTCTAACGACATTCTCTGTGTGTGTTACTGTCTAACTACATTCTCTGTGTGTGTTACTGTCTAACTACATTCTCTGTGTGTGTTACTGTCTAACTACATTCTCTGTGTGTGTTACTGTCTAACTACATTCTCTGTGTGTGTTACTGTCTAACTACATTCTCTGTGTGTTTTACTGTCTAACTACATTCTCTGTGTGTGTTACTGTCCAACTAAGTTCATTGTGTGTGTTACTGTCTAACTACATTCTGTGTGTGTGTTACTGTCTAACTACATTCTCTGCGTGTGTTACTGTCTAACTACATTCCCTGTGTGTGTTACTGTCTGACTACATTCCCTGTGTGTGTTACTGTCTAACTACATTCTCTGTGTGTGTTACTGTCTAACTACATTCTCTGTGTGTGTGTTACTGTCGAACTACATTCGCTCTGTGTGTTACTGTCTAACTACACTCTGTGTGTGTGTGACTGTCTAACTACATTCTGTGTGTGTGTTACTGTCTAACTACATACTCTGTGTGTGTTACTGTCTAACTACATTCTCTGTGTGTGTTACTTTCTAACTACATTCTCTGTGTGTGTTACTGTCTAACTACATTCTCTGTGTGTGTTACTCTCTAACTACATTCTCTGTGTGTGTTACTGTCGAACGACATTCTCTGTGTGTGTTACTGTCTAACTACATTCCCTGTGTGTGTTACTGTCTAACTACATTCTCTGTGTGTGTTACTGTCTAACTACATTCTCTGTGTGTGTTACTGTCTAACTACATTCTCTGTGTGTGTTACTGTCTAACTACTTCTCTGTGTGTGTTACTGTCTAACTACATTCTCTGTGTGTGTTACTGTCTAACTACATTCCCTGTGTGTGTTACTGTCTAACTACATTCTCTGTGTGTGTTACTGTCTAACTACATTCTCTGTGTGTGTTACTGTCTAACTACATTCTCTGTGTGTGTTACTGTCTAACTACATTCTCTGTGTGTGTTACTGTCTAACTACATTCTCTGTGTGTGTTACTGTCTAACTACATTCTCTGTGTGTGTTACTGTCTAACTACATTCCTGTGTGTGTTCTGTCTAACTACATTCTCTGTGTGTGTTACTGTCTAACTACATTCCTCTGTGTGTGTTACTGTCTAACTACATTCTCTGTGTGTGTTACTGTCTAACTACATTCTCTGTGTGTGTTACTGTCTAACTACATTCTCTGTGTGTGTTACTGTCTAACTACATTCTCTGTGTGTGTTACTGTCTAACTACATTCCTGTGTGTGTTACTGTCTAACTACATTCTCTGTGTGTGTTACTGTCTAACTACATTCTCTGTGTGTGTTACTGTCTAACTACATTCTCTGTGTGTGTTACTGTCTAACTACATTCTCTGTGTGTGTTACTGTCTAACTACATTCTCTGTGTGTGTTACTGTCTAACTACATTCTCTGTGTGTGTTACTGTCTAACTACATTCTCTGTGTGTGTTACTGTCTAACTACATTCTCTGTGTGTGTTACTGTCTAACTACATTCTCTGTGTGTGTTACTGTCTAACTACATTCTCTGTGTGTGTTACTGTCTAACTACATTCTCTGTGTGTGTTACTGTCTAACTACATTCTCTGTGTGTGTTACTGTCTAACTACATTCTCTGTGTGTGTTACTGTCTAACTACATTCTCTGTGTGTGTTACTGTCTAACTACATTCTCTGTGTGTGTTACTGTCTAACTACATTCTCTGTGTGTGTTACTGTCTAACTACATTCATTGTGTGTGTTACTGTCTAACTACATTCCCTGTGTGTGTTACTGTCTAACTACATTCTCTGTGTGTGTTACTGTCTAACTACATTCTGTGTGTGTGTTACTGTCTAACTACATTCTCTGTGTGTGTTACTGTCTAACTACATTCTCTGTGTGTGTTACTGTCTAACTACATTCTCTGTGTGTGTTACTGTCTAACTACATTCTCTGTGTGTGTTACTGTCTAACTACATTCTCTGTGTGTGTTACTGTCTAACTACA
Source organism: Squalus acanthias (assembly GCA_030390025.1). NCBI lineage: Eukaryota > Metazoa > Chordata > Chondrichthyes > Squaliformes > Squalidae > Squalus > Squalus acanthias. The sequence continues at coordinate 273,089 of JASTWF010000262.1, read as the reverse complement.
TTCTCTGTGTGTGTTACTGTCTAACTACATTCTCTGTGTGTGTTACTGTCTAACTACATTCCTGTGTGTGTTACTGTCTAACTACATTCTCTGTGTGTGTTACTGTCTAACTACATTCCTGTGTGTGTTACTGTCTAACTACATTCTCTGTGTGTGTTACTGTCTAACTACATTCTCTGTGTGTGTTACTGTCTAACTACATTCCTGTGTGTGTTACTGTCTAACTACATTCCTCTGTGTGTGTTACTGTCTAACTACATTCTCTGTGTGTGTTACTGTCTAACTACATTCCTGTGTGTGTTACTGTCTAACTACATTCCGTGTGTGTGTTACTGTCTTACTACTTTCCCTGTGTGTGTTACTGTCTAACTACATTCTCTGTGTATGTTACTGTCTAACTACATTCTCTGTGTGTGTTACTGTCTAACTACATTCTCTGTGTGTGTTACTGTCTAACTACATTCTCTGTGTGTGTTACTGTCTAACTACATTCCTGTGTGTGTTACTGTCTAACTACATTCCTGTGTGTGTTACTGTCTAACTACATTCTCTGTGTGTGTTACTGTCTAACTACATTCTCTGTGTGTGTTACTGTCTAACTACATTCTCTGTGTGTGTTACTGTCTAACTACATTCTCTGTGTGTGTTACTGTCTAACTACAATCTCTGTGTGTGTTACTGTCTAACTACATTCCTCTGTGTGTGTTACTGTCTAACTACATTCTCTGTGTGTGTTTCTGTCTAACTACTTTCTCTGTGTGTGTTTCTGTCTAACTACTTTCTCTGTGTGTGTTTCTGTCTAACTTCATTCTCTGTGTGTGTTACTGTCTAACTACATTCTCTGTGTTTGTTATGTCTAACTACATTCTCTGTGTGTGTTACTGTCTAACTTACATTCCCTGTGTGTGTTACTGTCTAACTACATTCTCTGTGTGT